>VZTQ01008403.1:142546-168135 GCA_013400755.1 Pelecanoides urinatrix
AGAGTGGTCAGGCCTTGGCCCAGGCTGCCCAGGGCAGTGGTGGAGTCCCCATCCCTGGAGGGATTTAAAAGACGTGTAGATGAGGCGCTTGGGGACATGGTTTAGTGGGCATGGGGGGGTTGGGTTGACGGTTGGACTCGATGACCTTAGAGGTCTTTTCCAACCTTAGTGATTCTGTGATTCTATGATTCTGTGATTCTAATCCAAAAATCCAGATCTCTACATGGGTACAGATCAGCACCTTCCTGCTCAAACAAGCCTGGCGGCTGGAGCTGCTGCCCATCTGCCCTGGGAAGAGACCTTTGTACAGTGCTGGTGTCCCTGCACGGCTTAGAGCATCAAGTAGAAGCTGGAGGTATTGCACTGACTGTACTGCTGCATTTAAGAGCTTTCCTGCCCCTTTCTCTTACTGGTCTGCCTCGTGACGGGTAGCTCTGGTGTCAGTGAGTGCAGAATCCAGCCCATTTCCACATGGAGATGGAGTAGTTCTGGCCTGAAATGCTGTCTGAGGAAACGCCGTTGTGACAACAAGCATGACGCAGGACTGGGACAACCTCCCGCACCGGCCAAGGCACAGGAAGCTCCCCTGGAAAGCACGGATTTGTAGACATCCCAGCAGTTTCTGACCTAAGGAGGCAGCAGCCTCCGGCATGTGTGCCCCTGTTGGTGCCGTGTCGGCGTGCAGCAGAAACAGAGTGCTCCGAGCATGTGGCTGCAGCCAGCTCCAGCCCGGGTGGCATCAGAGGGCTGGGAAATGGCTCGGCAGAGGGTGGGACATGCCCACTGCTGTTGTGTGACTGAAACATCCTTCCCTTCCACTCCCATCAAAGGTGTTTGCCTTTCCCTTGGCCACAGAGGTACAGGAAAGGGCCTGGCCATGTCTTGGAAGATCCGAGTCAGGAAACAGCTTGGGAGTGACAGGAGCTGCTTTCCGGTACTCACACTTTGCGGTAGTGCTACCCAAAACTGCAGGTCCACAGACACAGGGCTAAGCTGTGAGCATTTATCACTCATATTTTAATGGAACCATTGGCATCAATAGTGACGCAGGATTTCCAACGGGCGTGCATACCTGCTGATGTGCACAGGCTGCTCCGAGCAGCTCCGGGACGGGGATGGATGGAGGGATGTCACCTGCTGGGGCAAGTGAAGCTTGGGAACTTGGGAGCAAGATTGGGGCTAAAGGAAGCAGCAAAGCGGAGCAAACACCATCCAGATATTCCGGTCTTGTAAAACCAGCAGAGGGAAACGGAGGCCCCTAGGAGAAAACAGCAGACCCCAAAACGAGAAACACTCCATGAGCAAAGTACATCGTCAGAAACAGAAAACCAAAGTGTCGCCTTTTGTCTGATGGTTGTGAATCGCTGGGGGAGAATTGGGATGTCTTAAAAATGTACCCACAGAAGTCCCAAGTGCTGAGTAGATGTAGTACCAGCCATTTCAGTAGCTACAGTGGACTGGTCATGGGTGCGTGGCCTTGAATGGTCTTGGCTGCAGTAACGCGCTTTGCTGAGTGAATGAGGAAAGGGGACCGGGTCGGTGCTGGGGCGGCCCCTGCCCAGTCAGGCCTCTGGCGCGGGTGGGAGCCCGGCGCACAACAGCAGAGCACAGGGCCCGGCCCAGGCCGGGGTTTCACCGCACGGAGGATTTCCCAGCTGGCCACCGCCTACTCAGGCCGGCGTCCAGCGCCGCGGCCACGCCGGCCCCACGGCCTGCACCGCCAGCGCCCCCTTCCTGACTGGGGTCCCCTCCCGGGCACCGGGCCCACCTGCGGGCGGGAAACCCCAAAGGCCGGCGCCTGCGGCCGGCGCTTTGGCACCCAGCGCCGACGGCGGGTCCGGGAGGCAGAGCCGGGGCGGGCGGGCAACGGGGTGCGCCCTAGCCCTTGGCAGGGCCATGCCCGCCGCCGCTCAACGCCGGTGGCCAGGCACAGGGCCCGGCGGCCCGGTACCGACCAGCCGGTGCCTGCCCGGGGCCGCTGGCGGCCTCCCCGCGGGGCCGCACCGCTGCGATCCGGGGAGGGCCCAGCCCGGGCCTCCGGGGGCTGGTCCCGGCCCTGCCCCCCGCCTGCCCCGGGCCCGCCCCGGCCCCGCCCATCCCCGTTGCCATGGCAGCGCGCGCTCCACAACACTCCGTCCCTCAGCGGCGGCCGGAAGTAGATCCGACGGCAGCCGGGAAGCGCGGAAAGTAGTTCCCTGGTGACGGCGGCGGCGCGACCCGGAAGCGCGGGGCAGCGGGGCGGAGGGATCCGCGGGAGCCGCCGTGTCCTTGCGCAGAGCGGCGGCTCCGGCGGCGGGAGAGCGGCGCGCCCGGCCCGGCCCGNGGAATGTGTTATTATAAAAGTATCTTCTTTTCTGCCTTTGCTGAGCGGCAGAGCCCCCCAGGGGAGTGGGCCGGCCCGGTGTCAGCAGGTGCAGTGCTGCAAGAGGCTACAAAAAACGTCAAACACTGGAAATAGGCAGCAGAAAACAAAATGACCCTTTGTCACCTACGGCAGCTTCCCTACGGTAGCTGGGTGTAACCGAGATGGGGGTCTTCTCTCGTACGTGACCCATTTTTTAAACAGGCTTGCTAAAGGTATTTAAAGGTAGGCTGTGTGGCAGCTTTTAGGGTGTACAAGAAGTCATGACTGCTTCATCTGTTGGTTTTTCCTTCCTGTCTGTTTCTAGAGTGGCTCTGTTGAGGGTCCCCTGCCTTCTCCTGGGTACCTCGCATCAGGGAGCCCTTGTCAGGAAGTTTGGAGGTGTTGAGACCTGCTGCTTCCTCCCCTTCACAAACCACCCATAGTTGTGTTGCTACCTAAAAATGATTCTGCAAAATGCTTGTTATACTCTCTGAGAGCAGACTCCCCTCTCGGAGGTTACAACGTCTGTTCAGTTACTTGTCCTTGAAACTAAACTGAATTTCTTGTGGTTTCAGCAGGAATGAAAGCCTTCAAGGCAGTTCAGCAGACAGCGGTGTTATTTGNCCATGGCAGCGCGCGCTCCACAACACTCCGTCCCTCAGCGGCGGCCGGAAGTAGATCCGACGGCAGCCGGGAAGCGCGGAAAGTAGTTCCCTGGTGACGGCGGCGGCGCGACCCGGAAGCGCGGGGCAGCGGGGCGGAGGGATCCGCGGGAGCCGCCGTGTCCTTGCGCAGAGCGGCGGCTCCGGCGGCGGGAGAGCGGCGCGCCCGGCCCGGCCCGGCCCGGCCCGCCGCGGCCCCGGCATGTTCAAGAACACGTTCCAGAGCGGGTTCCTCTCGGTGCTGTACAGCATCGGCAGCAAGCCGCTCCAGATCTGGGACAAGAAGGTGAGGCGGGGCCGGGGGAGCAGCGCGGCCGCTCGCCTCAGCCGCCCGGGGCAGGCCCGGGGCTGCGCGGGGCCGCCGCCGTCCCGGCGTGGCGAGACGAGGGGCCGTGGCCCACGGGGAAGCAGCCGGTGGGGCCCGGGCACCCGTGGGNCCTTCCTGTCTGCTTCTAGAGTGGCTCTGTTGAGGGTCCCCTGCCTTCTCCTGGGTACCTCGCATCAGGGAGCCCTTGTCAGGAAGTTTGGAGGTGTTGAGACCTGCTGCTTCCTCCCCTTCACAAACCACCCATAGTTGTGTTGCTACCTAAAAATGATTTCTGCAAAATGCTTGTTATACTCTCTGAGAGCAGGCTCCCCTCTCGGAGGTTACAACGTCTGTTCAGTTACTTGTCCTTGAAACTAAACTGAATTTCTTGTGGTTTCAGCAGGAATGAAAGCCTTCAAGGCAGTTCAGCAGACAGCGGTGTTATTTGACCTCAGTGAGCTCGCATGAGCATTTACAAGTCGTGGGATGGGGGACGGGCAGTACAGACCCATCCCGTTTCCCATCAGCTCTGCGAAGAACTGGGTTGCCTCACATAGCCTGGCTGTGTGCATGTGCCTGCATTAGGGCTTTTGCACAAATATTCGTGACTTTAAAAAAAGATTGGCAGCTTATTTGGATGGCGCGAGGACGGGGCGCCTTAAAGACTCTTAGACAAAGGGATGTAGTGTGCCTCCAGACTGGATAAAGCCACGAGCAATCTGGGCTGACTGCTTGGAAGTGGAGGTTTGACTGGAGGCCTCCTGAGGTACCTTTCAACGTGAATTGTCCTGTGCAGGTTGATACCGTGGCAATCGTGCAGCTCGTGGGGTGGCCAGCAAGAACTCTGCTTGCAGGGTGGACATCAGCAACGGTCCATTCAGGTGCAGTAGTCGCTGGATTGGCCAGAAAAGACTGACAAAAAATTAGCACTGCTGTTGCTAAGAACAGCAGCTGGGTGTGCAGGCTGTTTCCATCACCTGCTTGCATGTGGCTGGGCTCCTCTGGCACTGCCCGGCAGCAGCAGCCCTGCGTCCTTGTGAGCAGCAGGGCTGTGTGCGGGTGCTCTTCCTCGCTCAGAGGTCTGTCTGTCCCGAGGAAGCGCGGCTAGCTTGGGCGAGCTTGTTGTGAGGATTGCCCTGCTCACAAAGGTGTGGTGTGAAACCAGAGTGGGTTTTCTGACTTCCTTGCCTGTGGATATCAGTGTCACTTGCTCTTTCACCTTGCTTTTCCATTTAAAAGGAGTTGGGGTGGTGGGTTTGTAGTAGCTTCCTGATCCAATGCCCTTGGTTTATTCACAGCAGCAGGAGGCAAAGGGCGGCACTTGGGGCATCTCGCTGCCTTGGAGCTGAGCAAGAGGAGTCCCTCAGGTCTTTACGCCACCACATGTGGGTGTCATCTCCCCTGTTCAGCCCCTTCAGAAAATCCTGCTCCTGCTGCTGACTCGCATGTTGGGCAGTGCAAAGGCTACGTGAACTTACAACGTGGGGAAGTGCCACTCGTGGTTTGGGTGCTGATGGCCTGCTGTGAGCAGGGAGCTGGGCGCTAAGTTGCTGATGAAGCCTCTCAGGCTTAGTGCAAGAACCTGCCAGGCCTGCAGCAGAGGGGCAGGCTGGCGTCTGGCTTGGGCGGTGTGTTCAAGAAGTGAGTAAACGTCCAGAAACGGCAAGGGATTTTTCCAGTTGGTTTATTTATTTATTTATTTATTGGAAAATACTGATCTGTCCAAACCCAGACATCCCAGCTCTGGCATTGCCACAGGAGAGGGTTAGGGTTGGGGTTTCTGGAAGGTAGGGAAGCAACCAAAACTTTGCAATAAGTGATTGCTACTCTTTTTGGGGGTGCATGAAATGCACCTGTAGTTCTGGTAAGAATTGGAAACAAGGGATCTGATGTTCTCCCATGTCCTAGGTGAATGCCCTGATTACTGGATTCATAGTGTCCTAATATGGACTCTCTTCTCTTTGCAAAAAGTACTAGCAGACGGTGATTTTTTTTTAGATCTTAGGGAATCTCAAGCTTTTGTGACATGGGGAAAACCATTTCTTGTTTGGCCCTAGTAGGATGTGCACTGCTTGTGCTGATGGAGACAGTGTGAAGTAGAAGCTTCTTCATTTGATATAGGTGTAGAAATGTGGCACTGGAAGCCTTTCCTTGTTGTGAGCATTTGTAACCTCCCCCTAAGTAGTAGGATACAGTCCTTCCTTTCTCTCCTTTCTCCCTCAGGGGCTGTGGGAGAGCTCTGGGCAGGCCTCGGCAGCAAACCCTGCCAAGCCCCATCTGTCCTGGCCACCAGCACGCTGTCCCAGGGGACTCTGGCAGGACTGACGTGTCCAGGCCTTGGGAAGAGCGTGGTGACTGTCCCACCGTCCCTGCACGCAGAGGTTTCTCCTTCAGCCTTGTCCTCAGAGAGCAAGTAACTGCTGGGCTGTGCTCTCTTCTCCTGCCTTCCAGCACTGCACGTGCCTGGTTTGGAGACCTGTTTGCAAGGTGTTTACTGTTTGCCTTCCCGCACTTGGTTGTTCAGAGTCCTCTGTTTATTCCTGCAGTGTCCTGCCACCATGGTCCCCCCGCTGACGTGTGGAGACACGCTGACCGGTCTCCAGGGGACTCACTGATGCTTTTCTGCAGAGCAAATGGGAACGGTTTGATGTAACTTAAACCTATCAGTCCTCTTGCTAATTTCTCCGTGTTCCTTCTGCTGGCACGTCAATGCGGAATATTATTAGCAATTTCAAATGCTGTTGGGAGGATGTGAGGTCAGCTAGCATTCAATACTGGTCTGAATGTCAAATGTGTGCTCTGCCACCAGGATTCACGTAAGAATTTCCCTGACGAACGTGGCCAGGACCAAGTCCCTGTGAATGCTGTGGTGGGGTCCTCTCCTGCAGCCCTTCTCTGACTCCTTAGTCTGGGAACCCTCCTTTGCTGCTCTTGCACAGCATCCTTGTCCGGGTTACCCCAGATCTCTGCATCTCGGATACAGCAGTCCGTGCTGCTCACTCCTTCTCCCCAAACCTGTGTGCACCAGGTGCTGCAGCAGAGCCAGGTAGCTCCTGCTTTTGCCTCTTGTTTTGCCCCCTCTCCCTTCCTGGGGGAGGGAGGTGGCAGAAGGGCCTTGTGCCTGTTCTGGATCCACCACTGACTTCGAGATGTGCTGGCCTGTCCCGAGGCCAGGGTGTACCCATGCCTAGGGTAGTCTGGGCGATGGTGCCGGCTGCGATTCAGCTTGCTGTTGCTGGCACAAGCCCTTCGCCTAACGACGGGGTGGCTGGCAACGATGCGGGAGCGAGCCTCCAGAGGTCGGCCTCGGACCGTGGCATCCCGTCTGCTGGCGGGTGGGCGGCTGGGCCTGGGGAGGATTGCTCCTTGCTGCTTTTCCTCTGGTCTTTGTTGCGTTTGACTAGTATTGCTAGCAGCAACAGCAGCATCGAGAAATACATATGTTCAGACACAACTGTCTGTGAAACTGCTGCTCCCTCCAAACCCTGTGAGATTTGAGGTTTGCATCTGCGAAAAAAGCTTTTTCAGTTTGTCTTTAGACAGCAGGTAACTTCCCAGTTATCCTGACTCAGAGGATATTAGGCATTTGAAGAACTTTTATTTTCTAAGAGGGCTATTACCCTTTTTCCAGCTTCAAAAATCCACCTTCTTAGGCTTAAGATGACTAGAAAATATTGGCCAAGTAGAAATGTGGAGTATTTTGTTTAGATTTCTAAAATTTTCTGAAATCTTCTCTTTCTGAGCTTCCGTGAGGTAGGGGAAAGCCCCTGAAGACTGGGAGCTCTTGCTGAGTAGCCCCTGTGAGCACAGCAGGACCGTCCCTCCCACCCTGCACCTCACAGAGGCGGCGGCTGTGCGTGATGGAGCCGGAGGCTGCCTCTTGGTCTGTGTGAGCCTGCTGGGAAGGGACCCCAGAGCTGGGGGGGAAGAGGAGCGCTCCTCTGGCTGTGGCCAAAACGTGTTCTCCGTCAGGGAGGTGGTCCCCGAGGCAGGCAGGAGGCAAGCTCAGCCTCTGGCAGGGAGCTGGGCTCTGGAGCGAGCCCAGGGGCTGAGCTGGGGCATTTGGCACCACCGAGTCCCAGAGGGCAGCGCTTTGAGCCCCTGTTGGCAGTGAGCACTTCTGATGCCGTTCAGCCTTATCTTACTGAAACGGCAAGGCTGCTTGGACTTCTAATCCAGCCAGTGCTGGATGTCATGCTCCAAATGTCTGTGTGTCTGTCCTGCCAGTGCTGGCTGCAGGCACGTGCAGACAGGCTGGCTTTTGTGCGGAAGGACGTCTGGCCACAGTCTCCCTGCAGCTGGGCAGTAGTGCAGCTCGCAAAAACTTACACCACGCTAGGTGGGACTGGGAGGAAGGGCTCTGCCGCAGTCTGGTCCTGGTTCGTATTTGTCTCCTCTCTTTTCTGCTGTCTTTCGTCCTGTTTCTGGCAATGCTGAGGAAGAAGAGTTGCTTCTTTCCATTGTCCCTGTAATCTGGGGAAGGAAAGCCTTCACAGGCTAAGGAAGGAGACCTGGTTGCAGATAGAAGCGCTGCTGACTAATTGGTTTGAAGCATGTTTAGCTGTTTTCTCTGTCACTGTCCTCTCCAGAGAAACCCAAACCTGAACCTTCTCCCCTCTGTGGAGCCATAAGCTACCCTTGGTGGAAGCTGTCTTACATGGTGTGGAGGCAGGCTTTGTTGTGCACTACTGTCACCTGCTTAGGCAGGGTTATTTCCTGGTGTTAAGTCTGCGTGCTGTGGCTTCCAGGATTTAATTTCCCATACACCAATCGCTGCTTCAAATACAGAGAGGCACACAGGGCTTATGCTGGGCTGGTGATTTAAAAAAAAGGAAGGCAACTCATCCAGACTTCATGCAATTGGTTTCTCCTGAACAGACCTATAAATCCATGTGAGTTGAATTTGATGCAAAGGAGAGATACGGTTATCCTGTAAGGATCCCCTCTCTGAGCTTAATGTTTTTTGGAAGTGTCTGTGTGGGCTTGAAGCAGAGTTAAAAGCAGCCTGGCAGGGCTAGCTGCACTCTCGTGCTTATCAGCAGCAGCTGGGTGATCCAGGTGGAGGTTTCTTGAAACAGCTTAGTGTAGAGACAGGCCGGGGAGGGGCTGCTCACAGGGCTTATCTCTTTCTTCCAGCAAATGTGTGCAACATCACCCAGGTAGGTCCCTCTGAAGAAATGAACTTAGAAGATGAATTGCTAAACCTGTATATCATTTTGTAGCTCATGACTGGAACCATCCCATTAGAAGCTTAATGCATCCTATATATTAGCAGCAGTGAAAGGTGCTAAAGAAATTAATTCATAAAGCTGGAAGGAGCATTGCAATTTGCTGATCCAGCATTGGGGAAGAGCAGAGGGCTTAATTAGCAAAAGTGCCTTTTAAATGGAGATAAATTTGATGGGAAGTGAGCTACTTCATTAAAAAAATAAATCCTCAGACCCTGGGATTCAGCCATGTTGCTTGTGGAGAAAAATGAATTTGTGTTGGCTCCTGGTTCCAGCCCTGGCCTCCTTGAGCTCTGTGGGGAGCTGGCTGCATCCAAGTAGCCAAATCTGTGCCCCTCAGCAGAGCAGACGATGGCTCTGCGCTTGCGTGCGCTGTAATTATGAAGAATTTTAACCAAGTTCTTCCACAGAGGCAGTCAGCCATGCCCAGCAGTAGAGACTAAGACCCCTTGATTAATGGTGGCTGGCTGGTGGTTCCCTTTGCTTGCCTCTGTATTGCTCCTACCTGTTTTTACCCCTTATCCCACTCTAGTTTGATCTTGCTCTGATGCTTTTCTGTTTGTTTATTTGGGCCTCTAACATGAGGCTCGAGTCACTTGTGTTCACTGTAGCGTATTTTGATAGATAGAAGTCTTGCGTTCAGTGTCCGTGCAGCATGCTGGGCCATAAACTCTTGCTTGGAGTCGTGGCACTCTGGGGCAGTGATCAAAGCCTTGGAAACAGCGATATCCAGGACAATAGGAGCCAAGTGAACGCAGATGGGTCCTCCTGGGACCTTTTTCCCCCTCTCAATGGAGCTGTGGGTGCCTCTTGTTTCCCTCTCAAGTAACGTTTGTGCTGTCTGCCCCACTTTTCCAGGTGCGCAATGGCCACATCAAGCGGATCACCGACAACGACATTCAGTCGCTGGTGCTGGAGATTGAAGGAACTAATGTCAGGTAGGAGAAGGCATCTTCTTCTGCCCTAGTGTGTCCTGGGGGCTCAGCCCTGGAACAGAGTGAAAGATGTCGGTGCCCAGCAGACGTCTCCTTCAGACTCTACTGCAATCTCTTTGTCAATAAATTGAAGAATATCACCTGGGGTCAGATCAGTGATACCCCTCCGTGGCACTGTACCGTGCCTTTCCCTGGACCTGCTTGTAGAGCTCTCTGTCATCCTCAGTGGGGCTAAGGAATAAAAAATAAAAATAAAGTACCATTATTTTTCCATCACTTGGGGGAAAAAAAAGCTGTATTTGATACCCGGTCCCCAGTCAGTGCCACCAATTACTGAGAAAGCAGCACTCTGTCTTCTGCATCTTTTATTGTCTTAGGCCTGCTCTGCTGCTCTCCCCACGTGACAGCTGCTCTCCCGACAGCAGGAAGATCAAAGGGAGATTTATGAGGGGAATTGCTTATGGTGTTTCACTTAGCAACCTCATCTCCATCGACCGGGGAGAGAGACGCCAGCTCCATGAGTGGATTCAGAGTCTCCAAGGCTTCTCCAGGGGTGATTCAGAGCAGGGCGCTCCTTATAAGGGCAGTGGAGACTCCTCTCCTGCAGACAGGCTGAGCCAACACTTCTCTTCCTCCCAAGATGTGTTGATACAGAATTTGCCAGGAGTGACGTATACTTCTAGGGCTCATGACCTCTGTTTTCCCAGCCATATAGAGCACACAGGGCTTCTGTGGTGCTCTGGGAGGCTCTACCTGTTCAGTCAAGGGAAGGAGGAGGTTGTGTTAAGAAACAGCGCTGACATGACCTTGAAATTGAGGAGGTGAAGGTGTCCAGGAAGGTGTTTCATGGCCTGGGTGAGAAAAGTGGGATTTGAAATGCGTTCTTTGGGTCTTTCATCTTGTTCTCCCTGCAGCTACCTCTGAAACTCTCCCTCCTGTTACAGGAAGCTGTGGTTGTTGCTGAGATCTTACGATCAAGCTATCTTTTTCTGCCTGTCCTCCAAGACTGCGTTAGGTCAAGCGAGAGACTTGGGATTCAGGCTGTGTGCTTTGTGCTATGTGAGATCCTAAAGCGTTTTTCTGTCCCGCTCAGTACCACGTACATCACGTGCCCTGCTGACCCAAAGAAGACCCTGGGCATCAAACTACCTTTCCTAGTGATGATCATCAAGAACCTGAAGAAATACTTCACTTTTGAAGTGCAGGTGAGGAGCATGCAGTGGGGAGGCCGCTCCAGGGACCAGTGAGGAAGGTGCCAGGGAGCCCACAGTCTTACATTCGAACTTGTCCCAGGCAGCGAGTGGTCCCCAAAACAGTTTTGCTTTCTTGGCCATGTGATGTTTCAGGTCTTTTGCTATGGGGCATCAGTCAGTTCACAAGCACGTTGTTGCTATTGCTGAAAATGGGTCTGTTTCCCGTGTTAAAAATCCTGCTGCGAACTGGAGGGGTGGGAGTAGGAGAGCCCTCTCTCAGAGACGGGTAGAGCCTGAGTCTAGAATGGCTGCTGTCTTGGGGAGCTGGGGGTCCCGGGGAGCTGGCCAAATCTCTTGACTGGGACAGCAGCCTGCCTTCCTTGCGCCAGGTGCTGGATGATAAGAACGTACGCCGGCGTTTCCGGGCGAGTAACTACCAGAGCACGACTCGGGTGAAGCCCTTCATCTGCACCATGCCCATGCGGCTGGACGACGGCTGGAACCAAATCCAGTTCAACCTGTCGGACTTCACGCGCCGGGCTTATGGGACAAATTACATCGAGACCCTGAGAGTCCAGGTGAGAAGCAGGCATGTCCTGCCTGCAGAAACCAATGGTTGGTAGTCTTCCTGCCGGAGATTGGGAATCTGAGTTTAGCCCCGACTGGTTCCTTTGCCAGTCCTGCTCTTTGCAGAGCACAGCAGGAGGGGAGCAAAGGCCCGACTGAGGCAGCAAAGGTCTTTGTGTTGCCTCACTTCACTGGACTAGGCTGGGATGCAGGAGCCCATTTCCATCTGTTTCTGTTGCTGGCTGTTGGTTAGGATAAGAGTTTCAGTCCACCCAAAGTTTCCTGCGGCGTGCCATGCATCCTGCTGGATGGAGGTCTGCTGGAAATTGGCTGTGTGCTGCCTTACTCTCCAGATACGCCAGACAGCGAGCAGAGAGGTGGGAGCCTGGCTGGTAAAGACCCAGGGTATTATAGTCCGTACATATCCCCAAGGTCAAGCTTGTTTCCTAGCGCGGGTGCAGTGACCCTGCCTTCACCGAGGCCCTTGGACCAGAGCTGACGCAGCATTTGTTCCTGCCGAGGATGTGATACTTGTTCCGTGTGCTAGGGATTCATGTTCACTGTGTCCAGTGGCATGCGTTATTTTGAGGAATGCCTGTGTGCAGAGCATGCCTGTTCCTTAGTGTGATGGGACTGCTGCAGTTCTTTGTGGGGTTGCCCTGAGATGAGCAGGCAGTCAACTGGGAAATGTCTGCCTTCTCACATACCCGTGAGGGGAACTGGAGTGACCCCTTTGCTGCCAGCTGATAGTGGAGGCAGGCAGACTGGACAGTCTCATTCCTGACCTCAGGGAGGCCCTGAAGAGGGAGTGTTAAAAATGCAGCGACCTGAGGTTGAGAGTGTTCTGGCAAATGCTGGTACCAGTGAGAAGCAGAGGTGGGTTCACAGCGAATAACCCTCTAAGCAACTAAGGCAGATCTCAGTTTGCAGAGCTGGGCCAAATCTCTTGAGTCAGCTTACATCACTGGAGAGAGCATCTAACGCAAAGCAGAGGGCATGGGCCAACGTTTCTTCTCTGATGTCCTGTCAGCTTCAGAGAGAGGCGGTGAGGTCTCTTCTCCAGTTGCTGAGCCAAGGAAACCAGGCTGCTGCATGGCAGCGGAGCTGAGTGTGGAAAGAGCATATGGAAAATGGATTGACTCTTTGTTTTGACTCTCAGATCCACGCCAACTGTCGCATCCGACGGGTGTACTTCTCTGACCGGCTCTACTCAGAGGATGAGCTCCCAGCTGAGTTCAAGCTGTATCTGCCTGTCCAGAACAAGGCCAAGGTGAGCTAGCCGTGGGCAAGGAGGAGGGGAGCAGCAGCTGGGCCAGGCTAGTGTTCCTCTCCCTCCTCCCGCTGCCTTCACAATCCAGAGTTTCTTCTAGCAGCAGAGCTCTTACCAGCTTTGGCCGTCAGCCAGGGAGCACCTCGCTGTTGCCAGGGGAGCGGTCTGTCGGGGGTGCCTTGTGTTTTGGCAGGAAAGCCACTCAGTGTGGAAATTGTCATTCCCACCTAGGAGCAGGGTGAGCTGTGCAGCTGCTCCCCACGTCCTTCCTGCTCCTGTTGAAGGACTCTGGGCAGGGTGGCAGCCTCCCGACATCTCTCTGGAGCTTCCACCTGTGACTCAGCACAGCGGCTTTTCTCTTCAGAGCTAGCTGCAGCTCCACACTTGTCTTCCAGGAGAGATGGTGTTTGTGTTCCTCTAGCCTAGTTCCCCTATCCCCTCTGATCTCTTCCCTGCCCAGTGCAGACTGTGGTGCTGTGAGGTGGGAAGGAGATAGGCAAGGTTGCGGCCGCCCAGCAGGAGGAGATGCCAAGCTCTGCTCTTACAGTGATGGAGAGGGGCGTATTGGCAGCAGTCTTGAGGCTTGTGAGGAAGCACCATCTTTGCCAGGGCCAGCCTGTCCCAGTGCAGATGCTTCTTTTAGCAGAGCAGATTCCTGAGCAAAATTTCAAGGAGCTGAGGGAGGATATTGGGTGTTGATCTTAGTGGGAGGTAGAAGGCAGTGTTAACAGTAGGTAACACCTCTGGGGAAACTGTCACTGCCTTCTGGGCTGTAGCAGCCTCCCAGGGGTGTCTGGGGAATGCTGGGAGCTCTCCCAGTACAGTTGTCTTGATGCTGCCGAGTCTAATAAGTGTCTCCTTTCTTCTCCCTGCTCTGTCCAGCAATAACACCACGTTGGGAAGAGATGTGAGAAATGTTTGGGGTCAGTAGGAAAACAAAAGCAGGTGGAAGAGGAGGCCCTGCTGAGACCAAGTTTTAAATCGGCTCACCTTGCCTAGGGTAACTTTGATTCATCTGGTATCCCTCTTCTGGACAGGACACAATTAACCATGTAACAGGTCTGGGACTATGTTGTTGGTGTGCAAGTTGTACAGAATCAGTTTTCCTAGCTGTTCCTAAAGTGCTGAGCCTAAACACTGCAAGTGGCCTGGTATCTGATCTTATGTTGCACAGAGGGGTTGCTCAAAGTGGCCACTGTGCCTCCAAAGAGGGGATTCAGCAGGAGTTACGGGGTTAAGTGTGCCCTCTTGAAGATACCAATTTTATTTTTTCTTTCCTTGTTTTCCTTCTCTTATTTTATATATGCTCTAAATATGGATGTAACACTCACTCTTGGGAAGTTATTAAACATTTGATTCTGTAAGTCTGCTTCTGGCTTCTTCCTCCTTTGATGGATCCTTTAACTTGCACATGTTAGTGCTTCACAAAGTGCCAAAGAATTTCTTTAGGAACCCAGATGTTAGAATTTGCCTCTTGAATTTGACTTTGGCAGCCTTGCTGTTTAAGGGATAGCACAGGCATGAACAACAGCAGTCTGGAGAGAGGAGAAATAGAGGAGACAAGATCTGTCGCCAGTGCATGAGATTTCTGGTACTCTACCTGTGACAAAAACTCACACTGTTCGCTTTTAGTGCATGGAAATGGGTTTTTCATTCCTTTCTTGCTTGAAGCCGTTTTCCCAGCAGTGACAAATTGGTCTTACCTGCCTGTTAGGGCACAGCTCTGTTTGCTGTGTAGTTAAACAACTCACTCCACCTCTCAACCAAGCCTTTAGCAGCTACTTATAGCTAGAGGCACACAATAGCCTTCCAGCTGCCAAATTGTCCCTTTCCCCAGGGATCAAAGGGGGGGTTTAGCAAAGCAGCATAACAGGAGCGGAAGTCTTTTCCTGTGCTGAAGCTGCCCTTCCCTGCCTCAAACCAATCTGCCTTTGTTGTGGAAAGGCTTGCGGACGGGAGGCCGCAGCGTCCACCAGTTACAGAGTGAGTCTGGGAGTAGCTGATGCCTTTCCTCCCTGGGGCCAAGCCCCCCACAGCTACTCTGGTGGGTAGGTGCCTAAGGTGGGTACTGATCCTTCCCTGGTGTTGGCTGTGCAGTGAACTGGGAGGACTTCACTTTTATTATTGTCCTGTAAAACAAAGCTGGTGTCTCCCAGAGGGGAGCCCGCTGGGGGACATCTGCCCCAAATTCTGAGCTTAATCCTGACCATTGACTCTCCACCTGATTTAAAGGTTTGGCATGTCCGTGCACCCTCACAGTCAGCAACTTCTCTGTATGGACCCCACTTTACCTCTGTGGCCAGCTCTCGGGATGCCTATAATGCAGCTGCCTTATTTGCACCTTCAGAGCTCTAGTGGGCTTTGAACTGGAGGTGCTGACCCCATGCTGCCACGTGGTGCTGGATTGCACTTGCAGAGGGCTTTCTGGAGAAGACCTTTCCAATTTTTATAGCAGCTGAATAGCTTGGTAGCTCTAAGGAGCCAAGCCAAGGAAGCCCACATGGGAAGGCACCATCCATTTTGCTTTGACAACTGTCAAGGCTTGGCTGGGCTTGAGATTTGTTAAGTGGCATTGCACTGTATCGTGTGCCAAGGATTGGCCTTAATGAAATCCATGGCGAGGCTTTCCTGCCATGTTTGCAAAGCTTGCCAGGGCTGGGGGAGCTGCTGAGGGAATCCATCAGACCCCGGCAGGGTAACGCGTGCATCCTTTCCTACAAGCCCGTGCTCATGAGCGTGTGTGTTTGGCAGTCGTTGGAGCCGAGCACTCACCAGGAGCTGCTGCTTTTCCCTGCCCCGCTGGGGCCCATGCTGTAGTCGCCCCGTGTCCTCGAGGAGTCGGGTTTGCTCTGAGTGAGTGACCTTAATGCATTAAGAGGGGCTGGGCTCCCCAGGGCCCCGAGCTGGCTGCCTCTGCAGAGAGATTAGATGGACTCTGCTGCCAATTCCTGCCCGACCTCTAGGAGCTGTGCCAGCGGATTGTGCTGGAATAAACTCCCAGCCGCAAACCCTTACATCCATGTGGACCCTCTGTGTATTTTTTAATATGAAACAAAATAATGAATCTTCCTGTTTACATGCTGCACAAAGTGGAGCATCATCAGATACTGGCTCTTTCCTTTAGGGCCAGATGGTGGTGGACTTATGCGGTGTTCTTCAAAAAATCTTCCTTTTCTAATCCCCCCTCCCATCAAAACTTTAACCGTCTCACTGAAGGTGAGTGAAGTTTGGATGCTCTCCCTGTGGGAGAAGAGGATGCTGCTGGTGCATAGGCCAAAATGTCGCAGGCATCCTGTCAGCCATCATTTCCAAGAGTAAATGTGCACCAGCAAAACTCCTGCGATGAAGCGCCTGGCTTCTTACTGCTTTGGTTATGGCTCTTGACCCGGCTGGAATGCAGTGTCCTCCTACATGGAAAGAGTGGAGGAAGGCAGGACATGGGTGCAGAGATGGGAGTCTGCCCCAAGGATGGCTACCACCTACGTGCTCCCGGGGCAGGTGCGAGGGGTGAGCAGAGGGGGAGTCCTGGTTCAGTCCAGGCAGCCTGCAGAGAAAAGGTCTTAAATATCCCCTTGTTCACCTTTCTGTGGGTGGCCTGCTGCTTCCTTCCTGCTTGAGTCCTTATTGCAGTTCATGTCTAGTGGGAGAGAAAGGAATCTTTCTTTGCGGGGAGCCCTGGATTCAAGCCGGGGTGGAGCAGGACCCACCCGAAGATGAATTTTCCTTGCCTCTGCCGGCTTTTCGCCTTCCTCTTCCATTGGCTGGGGCAAGGTCCTGCACTTCGGTGCTTTGATTGGGACCTAAGTGCTGGGAGCGTGCTTTCTACATCAAAGGCAAAGCTCCTCTTTGAAATCTCAGCTGCTGAAGGATGGCGAGTGCGCGGGCTGCAGCACCTCAGAGCAAGGGACGGGAGAGCGGCCCTGCCTGGGCTGGGCCAGGGCGCAGACATGCCTGGACCGAGCTGGAGCAGCTGGCAGGTGCCGTGTGGTGTGAGCCAAGGCTGGGACATCCCTCGGCTCCGGTGGCTCTGCCTGGGCAGGTGGCAGCAGCTGGCAGGGGAAGCTGGCAGGGTTTTCCTAGAAAGCTTTCTGTCTATTTGCGCTGCCACCGGGGCAGAAGCAGTCCGGGTGAGAGTCTGGCCCAGCAGAGTGGCAGGACACTGGTATGGGCTTCTGTCCCTGCCTGTGGCCTTCCCCTTTGTCTCCTTCCTATTAAGTGGATCCTGACACAAAGCACAGAGCTCTGATCACGGAGGTGATAGGGAGGAATCAAAAAAATCTGGGCCAAACTCTGCTCCTTGCCCTCTCTGCTTCCCCTTCTGCGTCTCCCTGGATGTCTTGGGCCAAATGTTGTCATCTTTGTAGAGGGATTTCACCTCCAGGGCAACGCTAATCCTCTGCAGCTGCTGTCTAGCATGGGGTGGAGGGTGCTGGAGAGGAGGGAAATATTTATTTTCGGTTTTGCCATTGGCCACTGCCCAGGAAAAAAGAGTGACCGTACTGGGGACTTTGGCCACTTCTGCATGCAGGGAGAGCTGACCTTCCTGCCCCGCTGGCGCCTGCGGGAGAGGGGTGAGAGCTTCCCCCAGCAGGCTGCAAAATGGGACCAGCCAAGCAAGATTTGATTTGGATGAGGGAGCGGCTGTGCGCCCTGACAGCTACCCTGGGATGTGATGGGGAAAGCCTCGGAGCTGCTAGAGGTGAGAAGATGATGGATGCCAAGTTGTGCTGAAGGAGACCTGCAGACCGTCTGGTCCACCATCACCTCGTGTGTTGCCCCTGCGGCCCCAGAAATGACTTCCCTCCCCGTGAAGGGTCTGGCACCACAGGGAGCAGAGCCGGTGGCTGCGGAGTGGGTGCGAGGGGAGGTGATGGGCATGAGCAGTGCATGTTTGCCAAGCTCTGTGTAGCCAGCGGGTGCATCCCACCCACAGCAGGGCTGTGCTGGCACTGACCCCTGCCCAGGCAGCGCCCGGAGCCTCAGTCCTGCCTGCAGCGTGCACAGGCAGTAGTTCAGCCCCTCCCAGGGCCCCGCGGCTCTTCCCTCCGTCCCCAGCGTTGTTTCCTCCGGCCTTGAAGCCAGCCGGTCGCTGCTTGGCGTATCCCGGTCCCAGTTCTTCCTCTGCGCCGAGCCCAGCTTCCTCTCTGCTTTCCGGGTCCTCTCCTCAGTGGTGCACAGGGGATCGTGCCCTGGCTTGCAGAGGAAGAGGAGGAGGCAGGAGGAAGTGCGGTTTCTCCTGTGATGGTGCCAAGTAGGCAGAGAAAGCCCCCACCGGCCCGCACTCCAGCGGTGTGTGGAGCCCCATCCCGCAGCGGCCCGCACCGCCCCGGCACAGCAGGGCCTGGAGAACACTGAGCTCCCGGGGTCTTTTCCAGGTCGGGCTTCTCCAGCCTATTTTTGGGAAGCTGGGAGCTGCCTGGTGGGGGTGGATCCTGGCAGGGCTGCCCGGTGCCTGCCAGGGCCAGGCTGAGCGGGACTCGCACTCCCCCGAGCCACCAAAAGCCCTGGCCCTTGCAGCAGGTGCATCCCTGCCCTCCCCGGGGTCTTGTGTCTGTGGGCGGCCGGAGGTGAGCCGACCCCGCTGCGGGCATGCAGGGCAGAGCAGGAGCCTCTGGTGAAGAGCCCGGGCTCTGCTGAAATGCTGGGCTTTGTCTCTGGCGGGGTCCCTCGCTGCTGTCCGTGAGCGTTTCCAGATGGCCCCAGGCTCCTGGCACCGGCTCCGCTGCAGCATCCGGGGAAAAGCAGGAGGGGGTGGGAAGTGATGTCCCAGCGCGGGGAACCCGGGCAGCCTGGGCCTCTGCTCCCAGCGCCGCTAATTCCCCGTCGGGAATTGCTCCCAGCCCCTGTCCCACCCTGAATCAGCAGGGAGCCCCTCTCCCCCGCCGTCACAGGGCTGCCCAGGGAAGGGATGCCATGAGCGTCTGGCCCTGGCATCTTTGCCCAGGTCAGCTGGCTTTCCCTGTGAGCCAGCGGTCTCTCCAGGTACCAGGCTTCAGAGTCCCCATCCCTCCATGCTGCCGAGCCCTCAGCACCCCCGGGACAGAGGGGAAACACAGCTGCCGTGGGAAATAAATCTGTTGTCGGAAATGCATCTACCATGGAAAGTGCATCTAGTGTGGGAAATGCATCTGCCGTGGGAAATGCATCTGCGCCTGCCTCTGGAGCTGCCTTTGCGGGGGCGGCGAGCGGCAAGTCCCAGCCAGGCTTTCCTCCTGCCTCGCCTTTTGGCCGGGTCCGTGCCTTTTGGTAGCTCCTGGTGCTGGTTTGGCCACAGTTCAGGGCGGGTTGGGGTGCCGGGCTGCCCTGTGGCAGGGCTCCCGGTCCAGCAGAGCTGGACCACGCAAGCACAAATCTGGGTGAAATGGTCAAAAATGAATTGAGAGGAGTTAAAAGCCAAGGAATGTGACCTAGCATGGCCTGGCCGATGGAATACAACAGCCCGGAGCTGCTTGGAGAAGTTGTTGGGTTTTTTCCCCCCCCTATTCTTCAGGGTTTTTCTGTCCCTGATTTTGGCTTCTTGCTTGGCTGCAGTGATGTGCTGAGTCTCAGCCAAGCGTGTTTCCCAGGGAATCAGCTAATGGCTGGGAATCGCTGCCCAGTGTGGGCAGGGATGGAGGCCGGGGCAGGGCATGGGTGGCCCAGGCCATGGGGTCCCCCCTGCCTCCAGCGCCGGCAGCCCTGGGAAAGCAGGGCGAGAGCCAGCATCGGTCCTTCCCTTTTAAAGTAATTAGTGGCTGACGAGTGGCGGGGCAGCTCAGGGTAATTTAGTGCCGGGAAGTGGCTGCAGCCGTCTTGGGCGCTGAGCCAGCTCTGGATCCTGGGGAGGGGGAAGGATTGGGGGGGAGGGGGAAGCACAAAGGCTTCATCCCCATCCGTGAAGGGGGGGATCGCCTCCCACCAGGGCTGGCAGGGTAGGGATGGGGGCAGAGGGGCAGCCGGAGCCCCAGGGAGCAGGTCAGGGGTGGGTTAATGCTGCCAGCACCAAGCCCTGCGTCAGAGCCACCAGCCCCGTGGGGAAGCCCCACGGGGCACGGGTGCTGTCTGGGTGCTGGTCCCAGTCCCATGAGTCCAAACCCATAGAGCCCCACCACCACCACCACTCCATGGGGTCATCCCTACAGGGATGGGTCAGACCCGCACAATCCCCCGCCCAGCATGGCCTGCCTCCCACCAGTGTATTAACTGCGTCAGGCCTCTGCCACCCGCCCCGAGGCTGCCCAGGCTGCACCTGCAGCTCCACAGCAAAACCAGCCCCGGCTCGTCACCCTGGTGAGCATCACCAGTAAAGGCAGGGAAGCCGCTATCGCCACCACCGCCGCATGCTGCCTCTGTGGTTTGTTTTTCCTTCCCATTAAAGGCTGAGCAACATTTTTCCCTGGATAAAGCCAATTTCCTACCCCTCACCCCAAGTCTAATCTTTCCCACTCCCACGATTATTTCCCCAATCTCTGCAGTGGTCGCGACTCCTCCTGCTTTCCTCTGCCGAGACAGCAGCGGTGAGACAGGATACGGCCACCCTCTTCCCCCCAGGAAACACGCCGGGGCCGCTCAGGGACAGGGAGCCGAAGCACCCGGTAAACCGGCTCCAGGAGGGACCACGCACCGTCCCCCAGCTGCCGCCGGCCCCTGCCCGGGGAAGGGAGGTGGCCGCCCCGGGGCTGGAGCACGGTGCCGGCCGGGGGAGAACAAGGCGCGCTGTGTTCCCGGTAAGGCCATTGCCGCTGCCGTGGGAGCTGGTGAAAGGCGGCTCTGTCCGCTGCCCGGTGGCGGTGGGGGGGCTGCTTTCGCTGACCCCCCCCCCAAAATGGTAGCCCCAGGACGGGGGCTGCTGCAGCGACATCACTGGCCGTGCTGGCCCCTTCCCCGCATCCCCCGGCTGGCCCCCAGGGCAGGGGGGCACCCCCAGGCGACCCCCGTTACCACAAAATCTGCCAAACCTTGCCCAGGGCAGCCCGTATGGCTCCTGCCCCATCCCGCGGCAGAAAGGATGGCACCACGGCTCTCCACGCACCCGGCCCATTTAATGCACGTACAAGGTGGCTGTGCCCGCTGCCCTGCCCACGGGACCGCATGTCCCCAGGGCTTCACCCCAAGGCAGCAGCAGGGTCCGGGTTCAGCTGAGCCCACAGCAGGGTTGCAAAGGTGGCGTCTTCTCCCTTGCACTATCTTTAGGCACCACATCCCTCTATCCCCACAGTTCAACAGGAAACGTGGCCGCAAGCTCGGCCCTCCCTTCCCCTCGCGCTTCCCTGCCATTGCAGGTGCCGGCAGCTGAGACCCGCCAGCTCATAGCATTTGTGAGCAGCGCCCAGTGCGCTCACCACCCCATAGGCACAGGCGCAGCTCAGCGGGTTCACACGGGGGGAAGGGAGCCTGTGGCAGAGGTGGGTGCAACGTTATGGGTGGCAACCTGAGGGTCACAGCGGGGTAGTGGGGGCTGGCACCGGGGAGCAGGCAGGACCGGGATGCCCTCCAGCCCCCCCGTGACCATCCCCCGGTCCCAGCCCAGCTGCTCTGGAGGGGCTGAGGGGGGTGGGCATCCCCCTTTTCTGAGGCTAAAGCCATCAAGCAACAACAGGGCAAGAGGGGCCGAGGCCGTGGGGAGGGGTAAGGGGAGGGGGAGGTCAGGTCCATCGTTAGCACCATGGTGGTGGGGGCGGTTTGGGGAGGGGGCCAGGGTCAGACCCACTCCTGCAAGGAGCGCTTGCAGTACAAGAGCATTCGGGGCGCGCCCTTCCTCTGCATCTGGACGATGACGTAGATGAGGCCGAGGATGCAGAGCAGCAGCACCAGCAGCACCAGCACCATGACCACGCTCATGGTGCGCGTGTACTCATCAATCTGCACCACCACGTCCACGTCCCCGCCTGGCTGGTGGCCGCCCTCGCCGTAATCCTCCTCATCTTCCTCCTCCTCCTCCTCCTCGCCTTCAGCCCGCCCGTCCCCCTCAGGGTTGAAGGGGGGTCGGTTCCCATCAGGCCAGTGGGGATGGGGGTCCGGGACCAGCTCTGTGTGACAGCCCATGAAGTCCCGTAGGATGGATTTGGGATAACCCGGCTCTGTCTTGAGCCGCTCGTTGTCGAATTTCCAGTACTTTGTGCCTCTATAGAAGTAGGTGGAGGCTGGGGAGGGGAGAAGATGGAGGCGAGGGGTAAGTAGGCAGGCACAGGGCACCCCACAACCTGGAGACCCCCGCAGGTACCCAGGACAGCAGGTTTCGCTCTGGGACCAGCGAAACCCCTCAAGAAAGGGCTTCACCACTGACTCCCAGGCACCCTCCCGGCCTCCAGGCAACCAGAAGGGTAACCCCATCCCCTCTGGTGCCCCCTTGCCGCCCAGCCCTCTCCTCCTCCTCTACTTACAGGCATCCGGGCTGAGGAAGGCACCCTTAGGTGAGGGAGGGATGCCCGCCCAGACGGAGATGGGCTTTGGGTACCCAGGGTCCACCGAGCGGGTGTCTTCGTTAAAGCGCCAGTATCTGAGGGAGGGAGGCAGTGAGCAGGTGAGGAGCACGGGGGTCTCCACTACCCGCCATGCCCACCCCTGCCAGGGGCCAGGAGGCAGCAGAGCAGGGAGGAGCCACTCACCTGTCCCCGCGGAAGAAGAACGTGTGCCCCGTGGGTTCCCACCAGACAGCCGTGTCGATGCTGTCGTAGGGGATGCCCTGCCCATAGGTGACCAGGGGCTGCGGGTACCCGGGCTCCAGGTTGGCTTCTCGGAAGAGCCAGTACCGGTCACCTGGAGGGGGAGGAGATGGAGGAGGGGGGTGAGGCAGCAATGCCCAGCTGCTGCGGCAGGTGCACGTGGGGGACAGGGATGGGGATACGATGCCTGTGGCCACCCCATCCCTTTGGGATCAGGCAGTGGCTCCGGCTGGGGAGGTGGATCAGGATGGGATGAAGCCAACCTGCTCTCAGCAGCTTGGGGGGGCGCTGGGGTCCCCCCTGCACCTTGGCCCTCCCACCCAGTTTCCCTGCTCACCTTTAAAGAAGACGAACCTCCCATCATGCCTCTCGTAGGCGGCATCGATGTCCCCGGGGAGGCCCCGCCAGAAGTGCCCGATGGGCATGGGGTAGTTGTCCAGCACCCGGTTGTGCCGGACCCTCCAGAACCACCGGCCCTGGTGGGAAACGGGGTGTTGGCAGAGGATGGGGGGCACACAGGGACACAGTCCCAGTGCCAGGCATCTCGCCGGGGGATCCTCCAACCCAGGGTCCCACCACATCCCCAGAGAAGGGGCAGGAGCGGGACCCGGCAGGTACCTTGAATACAAACATCTCCCCACGCAGCACCGCCACCGTGTCAAAGTTCCCGTCGCAGATGTCGGGGCCGTACTGGTCAGGTCGATCTGGGCTGCCAGGTTTGGGGGGTCGCTCCGGTTTCCCTGGGGGGTGTGGTTTAGGGGGTCTCTGGTCTGGCCTGCCAGGTCTCCGGGGTGTCACAGTGGGCAAAGGCTTGGTGGGCTGAGGGTGCCCGTCCACGGTACCTGGATCGGGTGGGCAAGAGAACGGATGGGGTGATGCAGACCTGCAGTGCCCGTGCCTCAGTCTCCCCATACACACGCCCAGCACCCCACCTCTGGGCTGATCCCCCACCCCTTCCTCACCGTACAGCTGCTGGATGCCCTTGAGGTCATCCTCGGGCAGCTGGAAGTTCTCCGTGTCCATCCACTGGTAGAAGGGGGCCATAATAGCGCTGGGGTTGCTGGAGTGCTCCAAGCCCAGCGAGTGCCCCAGCTCATGCACGGCCACCAAGAAAAGGTTGTTCCCTGCAGGGAAAGGCACCATCAGCAAGACGGGGTGGAGGACACAACGCATAGGATGGGTCTTCGGCCCCAACACCCTGTGATGAGGGTGTGCTGGTGGGAGCTGCCTGCATCACCCATGCTCTCCCTGCTCTCCCTGCCACTCCTGCCCACGCCAGCGCATCCCCCTGCCCTCAAACCCAGGGGCCCACCAGGCTCCTCTGGTTGCCTTCACCACCTCCTTGGCCCTCAACTCACCAGACACATCTGTGTTCTCCAGCGTCCAGGGCTCATCCGAGTCGAAATGCGTGTCTCCTCCCATGCCAGGACCAGGAAAATAGGCGTGAGCCAAAAACCCCCCGACGCCGTCGAAGGGGGAGCTGTCTCCGTGGAAGCCGGAGGCGAAGAGCACCATGATGTCGGCCTCCTTCTTCCGCTTCTGCCGGATGTCCTCGTAGGGCACCTCCCGGAAAACCAGCGGCGTGGCTTGCTCCCATACCCGGAAAGCTCGGCGGACAGCCTCGTACGAGTGGTACCGACCCAGCTTCTCCGTGTAGTTTTGGATGCTGGGGGTACAGAGCTCAGTGGGGACGGCCCGGGACAGTGCTCACTCCCTGAGGGGGTCCATGGCTCTCCATGGGCTGGGGGGGTGGGAAGCCCTGGAGATGTTGGGTACCTGAAGGTGAGATGGCTCTGGCTCCAGCGCCGCCCCGTCAGTGCGTACCGCTTCCGCCGCATGTTGGACTTCATCCGTGCCCCAAACTGGTCCGGGACCCCGCAGCGGGGACGTTTCATCCACCTGCCAGGAGGGCATCGAGCCAGGGCTCAGCCCACTGCGGCCAAGGTCCCCGAGGGGTTACAGCAGCCGCGGATGGCAAGGGAAGTGTCCTGGCTGCAGGGGCGCAGCCCCCAAAAGGGGAGATGCAGCTCCCATGAGAGACAGCACCCGCACTTCCAGGTGCCGGCAGAGCTCTGGGGCTGGCAGGCAAAGCAAAAGAGCCAGGGAGCGGAGCTGCCTTCTGCTAGAGCAAGAGGACATGGAGAAACTCACGCCTTGGTCTCCTCATCCAGGACGCCCGTGACGGTGATGCCGTAAAACTTCTGCATCTCGGTGAGGGCCGAGGAGAAGGTCTGAGCCGAGCGCATGGTGGACATCTGCCGGCTGGGCTGCGGCAGGTAGCCGTAGAGCCGCAGCCATGCCTGCGCCGGGGAGAGCCGAGCGTGAGGCCGCGGGCGGGGAACCGCCTGATGGGGGGACCTGGAGCTCCCCGGGGAGATGCAGCTCCTTGAGACCCTGGCGGGGCGGGACCCGGCCCACCACTCGCTGCCACCCCAGCCCTATCCCCCTCATCGGGCGCCCGCGCCAGCTGCCGGGGGCAAATGCCGCACCCAGGCAGGCAGGGCAGGCAGCACAGGCAAGCCGGAGCACGCGGGCAGCGGCTGGGAGGCAGGAACAGAGAGCCCCAGCCCTGCCCCACAGAGTGGGGGGGGGTCCTCCGGTCTCGGGGGGCCACCCTGACCCCGGGGAGAAGGCAGCTGGCAGGGGGCCAGCCTGCCCTTCTCCCCATCCTCCTCCGGAGATCCTCCCCACCCACCCCCCGAGAGCTGCAGACGGACATGGGGCCAGGGCCGTCCCCCCCCCCGCAGCCCGGGACCCCCGCCCCGGCCTCCACCCACAAAGGGGCTTCTGTCCTGCGGGACCGGCAGCCCCCCGGGGCACCCAGCGGGCGGCTGGGGCAGGGGCCAGGGGCGAGCGGCCGGGGCGGCTGCCTGCCCTGCAGAGGGGCGGTGGGCAGGAGGGGGTGCTGGGGCGCTGGGCCTCTTCCTTCCCGCACCAGCCTCTGCCTCCTCTTGTCTTTTTAAATGCTTTTTTAAAAATTTTTTTTCTTTTTATTATTACTTTCAATTTTTGTTTTTTCTTTTTTCCTTTTAATTTTTATTTTTAAAATTATTTTCCTTTTAATTTTAATTTTCNTCCTTTTAATTTTAATTTTCTAATTTAGGGTCTTTTTTTCCTTTTAATTTTGTAATTTTTGGAGCGTTTTTTCCTTTTAAAACTTTTTTCTTTTTTCTATTTTTCTAAATTCTTTTTCATTTTTTCGTTTTCCAATTTTTTTCCTTTTTCAATTTTTAAGCAATGTTTTGAAAAATTTTTAATCTTTTATTAATTTTTTAAAACACCACCGGCCCCCCCCGGCAGGGTGGCGGAGAGAGAGTTTATCAAAGGCCCTTTCACCCCCTCCCCCGCCGCGGCCTCGCGTGGGCACAAAGCGCTTCCTCTCCCCCGCCGGCTGCTGCCCGCCGCCCCCGGGGGCGGCCCCCGCCCCCCCCCCCCCCCC
>VZTQ01008403.1:173899-197598 GCA_013400755.1 Pelecanoides urinatrix
CGGCGGCGGCTGGCCTCCGAGCTCCCCGGCCGCCCCCGCGCCCCGCGGCCCCGCCGCGCCTCTCCCTGAGGCGGCCTCGGCCCGGCTGGGGGAGGCCCGGACGGCGGGGAGCCAGGGGGAGGCGGGAGTCGGACCGGACCATGCCGGAGCGGGCCGTGCCGTGGGCCGCTTCTCCAGTTTGAAAGTACCTCTGCTTTCCCGTCTTCTCTCCTTAAATGGTTGTCGCTTCCCACCTCCCACGGAGGGATGAGTTAGGCTCGGAGCTGGCGCCGGCTCGGGTACCCGTGCAGAGCCCTCGGTAAGCCAAGGTTGGTATTTCTTATTCCCTGCCGGGGGGAACGCAAGCTTCCCCTGCCCGTTAGGCCGGATGATCTGGGATGCCATCGCCGTTGTGTTACTCCTGCCATGGTTAACGTTGCCTGTGGGGGAAGGTGGCGGCTGAGCTGTGCTGAAGTTTTGTGTCCTGTCGAGCTCAGGTGCTGGGTATCGTAACTGCAAGCCCTCCCTTCGTGTCGACAGTCAAGGTGAGCTACGTAGCAGAAAGAGGAGCTCCTGCGAACCCGCAGGCTTGCGATGGGGCCTTTGGGAATTTTACTGCCCAAAATTGTGCCGGCGGACAAAGTAATGCAGTGTTCCCGTAGGCAGAAGTGCGGTCTAGCGCTGCTCGAGTTGTGGGGCGCAATCCGGTCTCAGCTGAGTGCTGGGGGAGGTGGGGATGCTGGGAAGTGGCTTTCTCTGATGCTCTTTATCGCTTAGTTTTAAATACAACAAACACCTTCCTGGAGGACCAAGGTTTTACTTACCCTGGGTGAGGGCAGGTGGCTTGATGCAGAAACGGGTGTGCTCTTGCGGGCTTAGGGGCTTGTGGCCCAGGAGCTGCTGCTTCTCACCAAGGCCTGGACCCTTCCTCTCTCTTGAGGTGTGCTGGCACTGCTGCTATTTGCTGCTCACTGGTGGGTTTTACTCTTCTCTAAGGTGATACCAGGTTTTACTGGGCATCTCTAGAAAGACTAGAACTTTGCAGTGAGCAAAACCCCTGTGATGCTCTATAGTAGGCCAAGCAGCTCCTCTGGTGTAGCTGGTTCGGCTCCAGCGTACTTCTATTCCATGGTTTGGTAGGAAGTTCAGCCGAGCCATTGCTTTAACACTTCTTTTATCTTCACAGACAGTGCTGTGCACGATACCTGCGGGTTCTGTGTTTTGTCTGTGGATAGGATAACGTTGAGCGCAAACCTTCCCCTGAGCTCTCTGGCTCTTCCTAGTCTACAAGTGCTGCCTGGAGAGGGGAAATCTCTTACATGCATCCTTTGGGTAATGTGCCCGATACCCGAGCTGCGGGAGGAGCACAACTGCTTCACAGGGGTATTTCAGCTGGCGTAGGACTAGGTTGGGATCTGCCTTGGTATCTGCAAAATCTAACCCAGTAGCTTCTTGATTGCACAGTATTTGGTGTACCTCGGCCCGTGCAGAGAGACCGATGTTCTCAGCCAGCGGGAGGTCCAGCGTCTGACAGCGTACAGGGTAACAGCTGAGCTGACTGGGGCCGGGGAGGTTGCGCTGCCTCTCATGAGAGCATGCCGCTCAAACGCGTACCTGGCTGTGCCGGGCAGAGCCTGACCCTTCGCAGGCTGAGCACGCCTTGGCCCAGGCCCTTCGCACAGCAACAAGAGGGGCTTCGGTTCTGGTTAGCTCCCCCACCCTGGCCTCCTGGTAGCTTTGCAGGGATGCAGGAGAGTTTTCAAAGCGAGCCATAGTGGGAGGTTGACTAGAGAGTTGCCCGTCTTTCCTCCGAGACCTGACATGAGCTGTCTTCTTCCTTGCAGAGAGCGCTGCTCCCTGGGCTGCCTCCCTCGCCCTTCCCAAATGTGAGCATATCGCAGCCAGCACGGAGAAGGGCCTCCTCTTGTCTTCAAGGCACTTGCTTCTGCCTCCTGTTCTTTTGTCCAAAAAAGAAAAAGCCAAACCAAACCAGTCCACAGAGAACTTGTGCTGATCTAGGGAGGAGGCTGTGGAGTCTCAGTCACCCCTTTGCCTCCCAAGATCCTGGCTGTGGGCTGGATTTTCTGTCCTCGACTTCAGGGGATCAGCTACGGGGAATCAGGATCTTGGATACTTCTGATTTTTGTTTTTACTTGAACCCTTTCAACCGAGAAGCTGAAGCTGTCACTGCTAAAATCCCGTTTTTTTTTCCCAAGCATGTCAGAAAGCTGGCAGCAGCAACAGCAGCAACCGCAGCAGCCGCCGCCACCGCAGCAGCACCACAGTGGGGCAGCCGCCCTCCCAGAGCACTCCATCCCGCCCAGCACTGCCGACAACCCCTTGGGCTGTGCTGTCTACGGCATCCTGCTCCAGCCGGACCCCGGTCTGCAGCACCACCAGCACGCCGCCATCCAGGCTGGAGAGCCATCCCACAAATGTGGTGTGTGTGGCCATGACCTCGCTCACCTCTCCAACCCTCACGAGCACCAGTGCTTGCCAGGCCATGACCGCTCTTTCCAGTGTACCCAGTGCCTGAAGATCTTCCACCAGGCCACCGACCTCCTCGAACACCAGTGCATCCAGGTGGAGCAGAAGCCCTTTGTGTGCGGCGTCTGCAAGATGGGCTTCTCCCTCCTGACCTCCCTGGCGCAGCACCACAATGTCCACAATGGCAATGCCATGAAGTGCTCTATCTGTGAGAAGACCTACAAGCCTCCCGAGGCAGAGCATTCGCAGCCTCTCGACCCCTCGGAGAAGCCCTACAGCTGCTCCATCTGTCAGAAAACCTTCAAGCACCTCTCGGAGCTGTCCCGGCACGAGCGCATCCACACTGGTGAGAAGCCGTACAAGTGCACGCTGTGCGACAAGAGCTTCAGCCAGTCGTCCCACCTGGTGCACCACAAACGGACGCACAGCTCGGAGCGGCCCTACAAGTGCACAGTGTGTGAGAAGACCTTCAAGCACCGCTCCCACCTGGTGCGCCACATGTACGCGCACTCAGGGGAGCACCTCTTCAAGTGCAACGTCTGTGAGCTGCACTTCAAGGAGTCATCAGAGCTGCTGCAGCACCCTTGCACGCCCAGCGGGGAACGGCCCTTCCGCTGCGGTGAGTGCCAGAAGGCCTTCAAGCGTCCCTCGGACCTGCGGCAGCACGAGCGCACGCACAGCGAGGAGCGGCCCTTCAAGTGCGACCTCTGCCAGATGAGCTTCAAGCAGCAGTATGCGCTCATGCGCCATCGCCGCACGCACAAGGCCGAGGAGCCCTTCAAGTGCAACCTCTGCGAGAAGGGCTTCGTGCAGCCCTCGCACTTGGTGTACCACCAGCACGTGCACGGCATAGAAAACCTCTTCAAGTGTAACGTGTGCCAGAAAGGCTTCAACCAGTCCTCAGAGCTGCTGCGGCACAAGTGCGTGCAGAACGCGGAGCGGCCCTTCAAGTGCGCGGTGTGCAACAAGTCCTACAAGCGGGCCTCGGCTCTGCAGAAGCACCAGCTGGCCCATTGCGCCGAGAAGCCGCTCAAGTGCACGCTCTGCGAGAGACGTTTCTTCTCCTCCTCCGAGTTTGTGCAGCACCGCTGCGACCCGGCCCGCGAGAAGCCCCTCAAGTGCCCCGACTGTGAAAAGCGGTTCAAGTACGCCTCGGACCTGCAGCGCCACCGGCGCGTGCACACGGGCGAGAAGCCCTACAAGTGCCCCTCCTGTGAGAAGGCCTTCAAGCAGCGCGAGCACCTCAACAAGCACCACAGCGTGCACGCCCGGGAGCAGCAGTACAAGTGCATGTGGTGCGGGGAGCGGTTCCTGGACTTGGGCCTGCTGCAGGAGCACAGTGTCCAGCACACGGCCGAGGGCGCCTACCAGGTGGCTGCCTGCTTGCCGTGAGCCTGCCGCCCCGCGGCGGCTTTCAGCTCGCGTGTGACGCTCCTGAGCCTCGGCCTCCCATTCCCTCTCCTCGGTTGTAGACGGCCTCCAGGGAGTTTGGGGGAAAGGGGAGGTATGGTGGGCAGGCAGGTAAACTTTCCTCTGGCCGCTGTGGTTGATACGCCACCTGTATCGCAGGGGCGACGGACGACGTGAAAAGCCCGAAGGGGTGGAGAGGAAAGGAGGGAGGTGGGAAGAGGAAGCAATGCCCGTAGTTGCCTGGTGTCCCCTGGGCTGTAGTTCACGCTGTACCTGCAGTTCCGGTGCTGGGAGCTCAGCTGCCCATTGCAGGCAGCAGCCCTTCGCGTGTGGCCTCTTTCCCCTGCCCTGCCTGGCGGGGTCGGCGGGGAGGGCTGAGTAACTCTCCTCCTGGAGAGGGCTTGGGAGCAAGGCAGAGTCAGCCCTCTCTCCTCCCGGGGTACGCTGCTCGGCGAGGAAGTAGGTTTCCGCTGCTGGGATCTCCCAACTTTCTCGGTCCAAGCTCAATTGAGAAGACCATTTCAGATCATTAGCGTTGGTTGACTGCTCCAACCTCCCCTGCTCTCCCTCTTTCTAGAGTATAGAAAGGGCAAAGCCATGGGCTGCACAGCTCCAAAAAGCACTTTGGCATTTCTGCTTCTGCAGTTGCCGGCTGTCACACTCTGCAAGGGTTCTGAGCCTGCCCGCCTCCCGTCCCCGCCAGCAGCGCCAGGGGAGAACAGCAAGCGCTGCGCCACCACCAGAGCGCGTGGCGAGGAGAGCTGTGCCCTGCTCCTGGCCGAGAGCCTGGCGTTTAAGAGCAGCTTCCTGAGGGACTAGCTCTCCTGCCAAAACTTGCCCCCAGACCCCTTCCCTCTTTGCACCGCTTGGGCTGTTAGCATACCTCCAGGGGGTCAGGCAAAGGGCCGTCCCAGCAGTTCGAACACTAACGGGTGAGGCGAACACTACTAATAACCTACAACTTTGGAGACGTTACCATCATCGACGGTAACCTACGCTGTGTGCCAGCGGCTTGGTGTCTGATTTGCTGGAGGGGAACCAGAGCAAGCCAGGAGAATCCTTCCTGGCCTGGGACTCGGCTCCACGGGGAGGGGAAGGTTAGCAGTGGGTAAAGGAGGAGTATATTTTTTTCCCCTCTTGCAGGAGTCCTGTTTTACCCCTTTACTCTTTCTTTACCTCTTCTGTATTTTTCAGGTTTTGCACAGTTCTTGTAAACATCACTTAAAAATAAATTTCCCCTAGCAAGGTCGATGCAGCCTCAGGTGTTTTCCTCTGCAGGATTTTACTGGCTTCTCATGACCGAGAGACCCGTTATGTGCCAGTTAGATGCCTTGGAGGTTGAAGGCGTGCTTACTAGGTTGCTCACCAGCCTTCCCCTCTCCGTCTTTGGAGATATTAAGATATTAAATATCCGTCTGTGGAGATACTGAAGCCCTGACTGGACGTGGTCCTGGACGACCTGCTGTAGCTGACCCTGCTCGGGCAGGGGGTTGGACTAGATGATCTCCAGAGGTCCCTGCCAGCCTCAGCTCTTCTGTGATCTTGGCTGGCCCTCGTATGAGGTAGGAGTGCTGCGATGAGCTGTAATTAGTGAACGGCAGCCAGTAAGTTGCCCATGTGCTGCACAGGTGATTAGGACAAGTTTAATAAATGTTGTCCATGGCAAGTATAGACAGATCAACCTTGCAGAGAGTTGGGCTGTGCCTGCTTTGCTGGTAGGGAATGTTCATCTAAAAGGTGGAGAAAGGCTTTTGTTTCCATTTCCAGCACAGTGAGGGGGAATGGGGTGCATTTTCGGGGGCTGGGACAGTTCAGTGACAGGTCTGACACTGGGGCTGAGTATTCTTCATGCGCAGCTTTAAGGAGGTTAAAGCAGACCTTGCTCTCTGCTGCCCAAGGAAGAGGGACTGATGGTTATCTTCATGCTGCCTCAAAGTTGTAGAACTTCCTACTGAGTTTTCTGTCTGTGTTTCTTTTTCCTTTTCTTTTTTCTTTTTGCTTTTTTTTTTAAAGCAGTTTGTTAATATTCATTAAAAATACTGTATAGTTTAACTTGATGTCATACTGGATCTTTTTAAAAAAAAAAAAGAGATGTGATAACTTGGATTTTTAAAGAGCTCTTTGGTTCTAGGTAGTGGTTTTTGCTGTTTAATATGTAGTAAGTTCAATGTACACTTTACTGTAGGAGTAAAAACGAGGAGTAAAACGAAGGAAGGCTAATCCTGTCTTTACAGAAGGGCTTCGTGGTGACAGAGGCTGCGAGCGTGAGACCAGGGGAGCACAGCTCCCACTTGAACCCTCGCTCTGTTCCTGCCTCGGGCCGTGGTTAGCTTTGCTCTTGCCTGAAGCAGCCTGGTGCAGCCACGGCAGGTCCTACAGAGCCGGGGATTCAGCGGTCCTGACTGCTTGAGCACAGCACCGGCAGCCAGGATCAGTGCCGAGAGCTGGGAGTTTGCAGAGAGCCTCATCTTTAGTAAGAGGAGGGTGTGAAATGGAGGCTGCTGGAGCCTCCGGGGGCTTTTGTATTTCTTTCTGTATTTCTTTCTGGGGCAGCTGCTGGCTAGAGGAGGAGTTTGGAGAAATTGGTGGTGTGGCCCCCGCATGGCGGTGCCCTGCTCTCTTCCTTCCCCAGCGGCCGGGGTGGCAGGACGGCCTCGGGTGCCTGGGGCAGAGGAGGATGGCGGCGGGCCCCGGCCACAGCTTCGCACCGTGCGCTGGCCACGGAGCTGCCAGATCCTGTCCCTTGGTACCAGCTGGGCACAGGGACTGTTGGGGGGCATTTCCCTCGTGCTGAGCAGCTGCGAAAGCCCTCAGTGTCCGAATGAAGAGCTCTGGCTCTGCTTAGGATGTGGAAACAGCCAAGCAGCGCCCTGGGCAGAGAGAGCATCACCAGGGCTGTGCGCTCAGCGGTCCATGCCCAGGGGAGAGGGGATGCTGTGGGGAGCTCAGCGGGGACGAGCTCAGCTCCAGGTCATCAGCCGGTGCCTGTGAGTAGGTGCCTCCAGGTTCGAAAACATCTTGGTGGGGCATTAGAGCATCGTTAAGTAGGACTGGCCGTGGGCCCGTGGTGAGTCAGTCTCTTCACCTTGTTTGCAGCCCTGCAACAGCCCAAATCCAGTAGAAGCTCATGGTGGCTTCTGCTGCCAGACCTCGGTGCTGGCGGGTGTAGAACCTGCGCGGAGTGGGCGGCTGAGCGGCTGCCCAGAGCCTCAGGTATATTTCTATGGGGACATTGTCTAGTCGGAAGCAGCTGTGTTGCGTACAGGTGGGCTGGGGGAGAGGGTCGATCTCTCTTGCTGTGCGTTTGGGTCATGTTTTTTACCATGAGGTGATGGAAATAGCAGGAGGCACGTGAGTGTCGGGAGCGCGGTGCTGAGTGGGGAGGCAGGGGCTGGTTTGGGGGGCCAATGTCCCCTGGGCATCACACCGTGAAGGGCTCTTTGCTAACTGCTGGTGTTCCCTTTTCAAACCCAAGAGCAGTTGCGGCCAAGCCTCTTGGGATTAAAACGTATTTCTACTCTGTACCTGTGTTGCACTTCCGAGAGTTATTTCAAGAGACTTTCAGGCTTCTTCATGCTGCCTCTGCTTGGCCTCTCGCATCACTTACCACCCCACAGCACCCAAGAGGGTTGCCGTGCTGGAGCCGGTGTTGAGTCAGCCTCGTGACTAGTGCTCGTGTGTGTCTTGAAGACCTGGTTGCCAGACTGCCTGAAGATGGTCTGTAGGGCTGGAGTAGGAGATGGTCCTTCCCAAAGTGGCTTTCTTTTCGCCAGGCAGCTTGAGCATAGGATGCTGCTGGGGAAGCAGCGGGAAGGGTTAGGCTGGCCAAAGGCGGCATGGGTGTTGTCCAGGAGATAAATCCTGCTTTCTAGGGCTACTGTTCCTCTGGCTTCCTGGGTCCAGGAAGAAGGTAGTCCATTACCTGGGCTTTTTTCCGATCTTCACTTCCCCTTGCGCTACCGCCAGCTTGCCTTTAGCTGTGTCTCAGCCCCTTCACCTCCACAGCTATTTCGCTTATACTTTTATAAGACCTTCTAGGCTTCTTTGCCCTTTGTTCACTTCTTTATTTGTAAGCAGTGGTTTGGTTTTCATCCCTTTTTCCATTTTGATTGCGAGGTCTCTTCCCCCTCTCCTCCCTCCCTGCCCATCCCAAATTCCTCTCCCAGGCTGGATGCAGGTGATAGCAAACCACTGATGATGAGGTCAGGTGTTTGGGACCTAAGTCTTGCTGGAATCCAGTGGGTGCTTCTGGTGCTTCCCCTGTGAGGTCCATCTTGCTGGGCACGGGTGATGCCTGTGGCCTGGCAGCTTGGCTCAGCTGGGTCCTGTCCGTGGTACAGCTGGCTCTGGCGAGCGAGTCTGAGCCAGGACCGGGAGCCAGAGCAGAGCTGTAGGCAACGGGCACTGGGGTGAGAGCGGCCATTTCCGTGGTGGGTCCCTTTGCCACATCTCCAAGGCTGGGGGTTAAAGTCAGTGAAGGGCTGTCAGACGTTCCTGGGGAGAAGTCATGGCGCTGGGGTGGGGTGGGACTGCTCAGTTCCCCTGGGAGTGCCTGTGCAGTGGCTCTGTGCATCAGGCAGGCGGCTGAGCTGAGTTAGCCGTGGTGTGGACACCTCTGGGACCGCGGGTATGCCCAGGTGGCCCTGCCAGCTCTCCGGGGAGCAGATGCCATCCCTGCAATCTGAGTGGGAAGACATGTACGGTCTGGTCTTGGAGCCCACACGCTGGAGTGCAGGGCGAGGGGGAAAGCGTCCTCTGACAGTGTTTTGGGACCATCTCTGGACGCTCAAGCCTGGCCTTGCACTGTTAGGAGGGAGGAGAGCACTTTCTATACTTCCCTTGGGTATTTACCATCAAGTCCAGGCTGCAGCCAGAGCCTGGCTATTAATAAGCAAAAAACTTGTTGTTCTTCAGAGTTTGACTCTTCCTTCCTTGGGTGGCAAGTTCACCTGCGGGAAGGTTCCTGCACATGTAGGCGTAATGCTGAGATGCAATAACGGCAGCCGGCAAGGTCTGGGGAGGGCAGCTCTCCCCCAGCCCTGGTGAGCACGGCCTCTCCCAGCCGCCAGGCTCCCTCTGCAGCATCTCCCGGCAGCCGCCGCCGCCGCTTTCTGGACATGAAGATGCTGCTCTCGCAGCGTGCCCGGGATGCTCGGCGGGGCAAGCAGGACCGCAGGTGGGAGCTGGACCATGGAATTGTCTCTGAATGCCTCCAAGCCGTGGATCCGAGGGATTTCATGGCCAGTGGGGTTCTCGGGCTTTTCCTAACCTGCGCTTGTGCCTCCGGCAGAGTTCCCGGGGCTGTGGGAAGTTGCGGCCGAGGATGTTGAGGTTTGTGTGGCTTGCAGTGCCTTTAACACTGCTCTCTGTGTGTTTCTAAGATGATACTCCATGTATGTGTGTATATATATTGTATTAACACATCCCGCTCTTCTGTGTGAGTGTCAAATGGTTTTGCTTTACTAATAAATTTATAGTTATTTATACCTTCCTGTGGATGTGTAAGATTTCTGGAGTGGAGGCTGTGTGCCAGGCACCGCCTCCCCTGTCTGTCTTTGTGCTCTGTCTGGCTCTGCTTGATTTTTTTTTTTCATGTTTTCTTTCTTTCCCCTGAACTTTTTTGATGGAGGAATGATGGTTCACCTGCCTGGTAACCAAAAGTCGAGACATAGGGTATGGGCAGGCTCCCGGGGGCCAAAAGCAAACGCAAGCAGAGTCTGCAATGTGGTTTTGCCCCTTGCTGGAGGTGGACTGCTCCCTCCCCAGAGCACGGCTTGCTGCTGGGGCTTCAGGGTAGAAGCAGGCAGGATTCTCTGCCTGCCAGAAAGGAGCGCCTGTTTAGGAGGCAGAAGCTGATGCATGTTGTGCTCCGAGGACCCCAGCCCCACGCACGACTGTTTCAGCTTTCCCAGAGTTTTTTTTTTGCATCCTGTGATAGCAAGAGAGGAGCCCGCTACCTGCAGACAACCTGACTTGCTCCATCCCACACCCAGGCCAGGTGAGATGTGTGTTTGTCTCTGGATCACTGAGAAAATGCTTCTGGCTGAAGGTTTGGGAAGAGGATAGGATGGGAAACCGAGGCAAAAGTGGGGACAGCACTCACCCAGGATCCCACGGCTGGAAGACGTCTCAGCATCCCTTCTCGGTTGGCTGCTCCATTCAGAGCTCCTTAAATTACAGTAGAGAGGTGCTTGGGAGGAGGAGGAGGGATGTCCACATCCCAGGGAAGGGCAGGACCCCCTTCCCCTTTGCTGACACTGATACCGGGTCACCCATCCCTCTGTGGCGGCTGTGCTGAGCCCCGGGAGAACGTTAGTGCCACCCAGTAGGATCGTGCCTGGTGGCAGAAGGGCAATAGCTTTCCCAGCAGCCCTAATTTTCTTATCCCTGGCTGGATGATTTCCATGGGAAGAAGAAAAGTTAAACTGCAGCTGACAGTCCTAAACTGTGCCCGTGTTTGAACTTTGCGGCTTGAGGAACTACTCCATACCCTCAGGGCAGGCAAGCAAACTGCACTGGCACCACGGGTGCTTTACACGGGCTTTTACTTTCTCATCTTTGATTTCCCTAAATCACAGCAAAGCTGCGTGATTTTTGCATGCGCTGGAGCTCCAGGCTCTGACTGGGCGAGGACTGGGAGCGGTTGGTGGGAGCAGCATCCTCTCAGCACCTTATTAAGAGCCCCTTAAGGTCTGGTTGCTTTTCCAGAAGATCTTACCTATTTGGCAGCTGTTTTCCATGCAGGTATCATCGCTGATCCCTCCTGCCTTACCCCGCGAACGTAAAAGGTAGGGATGCAAACGAAAGGACAGCAGAAGTGGATGGAAAGTAATTCTCCAGCAAACGTGCCAGGAGCAATGGCAGCATCACCCAGGTGAGATGCAGAACCTTCCCCTTCCTCCCCGGGGTTTCTCCTCGGCATTTGCTTGCAGAAATAAGTCGAAGACCTTTGTAGACAGGACTGGCTCGAAGACGAAGTGTCTCCAGAGTGTCCTTGGAGGAGATGCAGGTTTAGCCATCAGCAGGTGCTGCTTTTTTTTGAACCTCTCGCTACAGGATTTCACAAGCCTGAGCCTGCAAAAGTCCACTTGAAACTGTCCCTGCGTCGCTTTGCTCTTTCAGGCAGCTCTGTCTTCGCAGATGGGACCTGGGCAGCCTCCTGCGAGGTGGGACCTGGGCCAGGCCGTGCCCCGAGGGGTGCAGGATTTGGGCCCGTGCTGCTTCTGCTGCTGATCCTGCTGCGGGGGCAACAAGTCAATTTAACACTGCGCCTGTCAGGAGCTACCACTGCTCCCCAGGGTCTTGCTGTTGGGCTCACCACAGCTTGCTCCCTTTGCAGGGGTGGTTTTTCCTGGTGATCCAGGGTTTTCAAGGCATTACGCAGCAGTCCCCATGCCCTGCTTTCAGAGCCGAGGCTCCCCTGCCAGCCCCAGCCCTGACGCAGGGGTCGGCATCCGTCCCGCAACGGGGAGCAGAGGGTTTGCCCCCCTGCGTGGAGGCGTGCATTTGGGACAGCTGAAGTTGCTGACAGATTAATCTGAGATTTTTTTTTTTTTTGTGGGTGCTGGAGCATCTCCTGCCCCGGCACTGAGCACTCCCTGGCCCCTGCAGCCTGGTGATGGAGGCAGCATCCCGGTGGTGGCCATCTGCAGGCTCGTCCCACTTCCCAGTGTAGGCTGGGCCGGGGAGGAGCGGCGGTGGCCCATCCGCTCCGTGTGATGGTGGCACACGCATACGGGGCTTCCGTGCGTTTGGGGATGCAGCTCGCCTGGCTTGCCCCTTGGCATCACCGGCCAGGGGCTGCTCCAGGGCTGGAGGAGATGCAAGCGGCTGGGGAGGCGAAGGGACGCGCAGGGGCAGCCCTGATCCCATCGTGTTGCAGGGGCTGAAGGTCTGCGAGCAGGTGCTGTGCCAGCCGCGGGCTGGGGGTCTGAGCCCAATGCAAGGAAGGGGAAACCGGGATGATTGGGGCTGCCTGGCCTGGGATGGGAGCCCTGAGCTCCTCCCCTGGCCACCCTGGAGGATTTGCTGCTGATTCCTGCTGGGGCGCGGACAGCTCTGCCAGCCGAGGTTGCAGGGAGCAAAATGAGGAGAGCTGAGGCTGCGTAATGGCTTTGGTAGCCATGAGGCCTGGGAGAGTGTTGCAAGCACCTTTGACTCATGTTTATGCCATTAAAGTTAGTGTCCAATGCTGAGCTGTAAGCAGTCATCACTCTGCTTCAGAGTGATCGGTATCTCAGAAATACAGGGATGCCTTTTGGTTGGCTTCCCCGGGCCCTGTGGATGGGGAACAAGGTGTGATTTGGGAGACTGCTGCTCTGTGCCTCAGTTTCCCTAGCTGTGAACCAAAGCTGCAGAGGTGATGGGCTGGGGCCAGGCAGGATGGGTACTTGTTGCTTGCCAGGCTGGGGACACCCACAGGGCTGGGGAAGGAGGAATCAGGCCAGGGGGATCCGGCACTGCTCCGGGGAGCTCTGGCCAAAGACAGAAGCTGGCGCTGGACATCAAGCAGCGAAGCTGTGCCAATACCAGGATGCCAGGGTGTGACCACAGCCGAGATTAGGGGCGGTGGGAAAGGCTGGCAGTCATGCGGGGCTGGAGGTAAACGGATCAAGCAGCAATTGGCAGGCTCAGCAAGGGGCGGCTTAGCTCAGCCTGGCAGAGATTTGCTGCCTCCTGCCCCAGATCCTTTGGGGTCGTGCGGGCGCATCACCCTCGGGCGCAGCACCCTCGGGCACATCAGCCTTGCATCGCCCCCCAGGGTTTCAGCAGCCCCGCTGCTGCTCGTCTGCGCATCCCTGCACCCGCCTGCGCCCGGGTGAGACCACAACCTTTCCCGCAGCACTGCCAGGCTCGCACCCGGCCGGTGAGTGCCTGGGGTAGCTTTGGTGGCTCCAAGGATTTTGAGGATGCTCTAACCTGCTTGATTTGGGGGTTTTCTTTGCACTATCCTGCACTGAAACCAGGCTGGCTGCTGGGCTCCAGGGCGTTCAGGACAGCTGGGTGCTGGTAATCCCATTTGTGGGCAGTGCTGGGCTAATCCTTGCAGAGCCCTGAGCGGATTGGGGTAGGTTTGGGGGGTCAGTGGCGAGCTGCGGTGGCCAAGGGAGCCCGCACATCTCAGGGGAGGCTTCCCGGGGAGGCGACGGTGAACGTGTGGGGGTAAGTGGCAGCGACGGAGGCGAGAGACGTGGGGCCACCTCTGCAAGTCGTGGTGGGGTTTGGTGCTCCAAAACGGAGCCGGAGGATGAGCCGCAGTGGGGACACAGGTCCATGGCGGGGGAGCGATGGAGCGGGTCGATGGGGAATGATGCTGCAAGGGCAATGGAGCTGGGTAGCGTGGAGGGGTTTGATCTGATGTTGGAGGGGAGGGAAAGGCCGCGGTGCTCCCTGCTCCGAATGGGGATGGCGGGTCTGCGCCCCGCTTCTTGCCTCAGAGACTGGGGCCCTTTGCCCACTGGCGCGAGCCCCACAGAGCCGGCACGACGGGCGGTAGCACCAGCCAGTGCCTGCAACATGAGGGGGTTGCACGTGGCTGCCCGCTCTTCGGTGCCATGGCAGGCAAATCCTAGCTGCTTATTCCTATTTCTTCCAGCAACTAGTTTTTTGGGGACCCACAAATGTTTTTGCCCCTCTCTTGTTCGGATGTGCTGGAGGAACAGCTCCGGCTCTCCACTTTCCTTCCCGGGCCAAGGACAGGTTTAAGCTCCAGGCTTTTACAGCTGTGCAAGCTGATGTCGAGGGAGGAGGAGACCTCGGCTGTCGTGGGGGGGCTCGCTCCAGCCCCAGGCGTTCTCTCGGCTTGTTTGGGCTCAGCAGTGTACGGCCCTGGGCTTCTTTGGGACCTGTGAAGGTCCCGATGCATGGGTGGAAATGCCGCTGTGCCGCACGGCGCCGCTGGGTTTTCCTTTTTCCTGGGGCATTCACGGCTCCTTAATCCCTTATACCCAGTGGGAGGTAAAAGGCAATTTCTTAATTGGTTTCTGGTCATCAGGCCTCCTAGGAGGTGTTTTACAGCAACCTTGTCCCACTTTGGGGACATGGGGGTCTCTGGGAAAGCTGAGCCTGCCCTTGGTGTGCTGGAGGCTGTCGTGTGGGGCACGGGGTGATGCTTCGGCCGCATCCAAACCCGGCTCCCGGGCTTGCACAAGATGGGGGCAAGCAAAAAGCTGAGAACGCATGTCACCTCACCCAGGAACCTCGACTCATTAAGATTTAAGATGCCAGGCTTTGGACAGCCCCTGATGAACCACCTTGAGGGATTTGAAGGTGTTCTGCATGCCTGAAAGCTGAGTGAATGGGTTAATGCAAAGAGCTCGGCACTGAGTGGCTTCCAGCCTATAACCTGCTGTGTTTGTGGGATCCTGGGATCAAAACTCCCGTGCAGTCTCCTGGCTGGGCTAGGTGGAGCTCAGGGATCTGCTTTCTCTTGCCCTTTGCGGGCGTCTCCTGCAAACAGCAGCATGGGGGCTGCCCGAGATGCTCCCAAGCCCTTCATTGAGCAGAGTGGGATGTCTTTAGAGGGGCATTTTGGGCAGAGCAGGGCTCTTCGGAGGGGCAACAGCAGAAGACATCCCCAGTTTGAGCTGGGCGAGAGCCCCCAGCCCTTGTCCTGTACCCAAGCATGGGAAGGTGCAGCATCACTCCACTTGCTGGTGCTGCATCCCAGCCCGGAGTCGCACCAAAAGGGATGGGGGGACCCAAAAAGACCAAGCAAACAGAACTTGAAGAGCTGAATCCCTGCTCTGCAACATCTTATTTTTACCTACGCCATCCACATCTCGGCAGCCACAGCAAGTCAGCGCTGGCTGCCTTTGCTGCCCGTCCCAGGCAGGTGCCTGCCCCAGCGGCCACCATGGCCCTGAGTTGACATGTGTGTTGGGGCGTGAACTTGCCCATAAACAAATTCTGCTCAAATTACTGTTGTTTTTCATCCCTTAAATGAAAAGAGAAGGAGCGTAGAGGACCCTGAGCAGAGCATCACAGTTTCTGTGATCTATCTGCTGTGGCTTCATGAGTGCTTCTCCTGGTGCAACCCTAGCCATGGAGGGTTGTGCAAAAAAAACCCTAAATGAGCAGTTACATTTAGGAAAATCACGTTTAACTGAGCCTGCGAGCTTAAAAGAGAGGGCGTAGTTTGCTCCCGAAAATGGTGAGGGGTCAGGGGTTGAGCCGGGTTTGGTCTGGCTGTGCTGCAGTGCCACGTTTCCCAAGCAGGACACGGAAACAGAAGGACGCTGAGGACCTTTTTGGGCTGCCCTGGGGACAGCGTGAGCAGCTGGTGCACCCAGTATTCCCCGGGGAACGTGCACCACTGCTGCTGGCCTCTTGCTGGCTGGAGACCCCTCCTCGCTACCAGCTGGGATGCTGGGCTGGATCGAGCGGGTGGTTCCCCAGCCCCCTGTGCCCCGTCTGACAGAGGAGCCCCCCCCGGCCCCAGTGCAGCACCCGGAGCCAGCTAAGGTGAGCGGGGAGCCAGTTTGGGGGTACCGGGGACCCTGTGAGCTCGGTGCTGGGGCTGGATGCCGAGGCACTGTGGGGAATGGGGGCCAGGATGCGTCCCCACTGCGAGCTGCTGGGAGGCAGCAGGAAGGATGGGGAGTCCCTGGGGTTTGCAGCCACCTTTGAGCAAGGGATGCTGTTCCCTGTGCCTCGCGCTCTGACACCTTCTGCCTTTTACCCTGAAGGCGCTGACAGGAAAGGCCGGTGGCCCTGGGGATGCTGCTGTCCACGCGCGCACCGAGGGTAAGCCCCCATGGCGGGGGGACATGCTGGCGCGGGCAACGGATCGGCATTCCTGTACCAGCGGGCACCCCTCCTGCCCCGTACGCTGGGGGCTGGCGGAGCCGTGACGGGAGCTTGCTTTTTTTTTTTTCCCTGCTGCCATTGAAGAAATGGAAAAGAAGGTGGAATTTGCAGTCCCCGAGGACCCAGGCTCTGTGTTTGAGAGGTATTGCTCTTGCACCCTCCAGGTGCAACATGGCTTGCTGGGATTTTGCTTTTGGCTGGATGCCTGGGATGGGAGGTCCCAGGCTGACTCCCCCCCTTCCCTGGCAGCGTGGGGAGCAGTGTGCTCTCCTGGCTCTCCCAGGGGCTGGAGAAGGTGATTCCCCAGCCAGTCCCAGCCCCGGTGACGCTGCAGGCACTCGGGAAGAGCTTTGAGACGAGCATCGATATTCCTGATCAGGTAGGTGACAGATCTGGGCAACAGTCTGGCGTATTTGGGCTTCTAGCTTTTTTTACCTTTTCTTCTTCTCTTTTTTTTTCCTTCCTATAGCTCTCCCAGTGCTAACTGGGAGCACTAACCCTGCCCTGCCTGGGCTTCTGCCTTCATCCATCCCTGGGGAAAGGGCAGGTTTCCCTGCCCACCCCGGCGGGATGAGCCCCCCCTTGGCTGCCGGGTGGGTGACGGTCTGTTTGGCTTTTCAGACGGAGGTCCAGATCCTCAGGGATGAGGAAGAGGATGCTCTGGGTAAGGAGACCCGGGAGCCCACAGCTTGCAGCATCCTGGGGGCCTTTCTGGGACTTCTGCATCCCACCTCCCTGGTCGGCTGATGGGGGGACCAGGAGCCCCCCACAATGCAGGTCCTGGCTCTCCTGAGCCCATTCCCACGGCATCGCTCTCCTTGCAGAGATAACCCCCTTCGATCCGGAGGAGGACGAGCTGGATGGCTGCGAGCCTGAGGCCGGCTCAGATACCGGCACGGAGGAGTGGTGGGTCCCCGGGGAGGCTGGCGGGGGGATGCGGGAGGGCAGGCGTGGCGCAGGACGAGCTCCCCGGCCGTGGCGTGCTCTCCCCGCAGGGCAGGAGCACGGGTGCTCAGCTGGCTGGCGCAGGGCTTCGAGAGGATGATGCCACAACCAGAGGTGCTGAAAAAGCTGGAGGTGAGCACCGCCTGGCTGGGGGAGATGGGGGGGCTGCTGGGCAGAGGTGACAGCGGAGTGGGCTCCCCATCTTCGTCCTCCCGCACGCCCCGGCTGGGACTTTGGGGAGGAGAACCCCAGGGGAATTCAGCAGAGCAGAATTGGGGTGCCATCCCGGTGCTCCCCGACCTGGTTGCATGCTGGGGGGACCCTCTGTTTGGGACCCCCTGATGCCAGCAACGCCAGGGTCTGGGTTTAATGGTCCTTGTCAATGAAATGGGGCCAAAACTGCAGTGGAGGGGGTGTGGGGCTGTGGTGTGGGTCCCCTTGGGATGGGGGACGTGCCTGCCCAGGGTCATGTAGGGCCGCAGACAGTGCTTTGCCACGTCCATGCGTCCCTCTGTCCCTCTGCAGCTGGAGCCGAAGGAGCAGAAGTGCGAAGCCGCGGTGGGAGGTGAGCAATCCCCCTTCCCTGGGGTGGCCCGTTCAGAGGGGACACTCTGCCTTCCAGAACTCGGGTACAGGCAGGCACCAGCGCTGGGCTGCCCTCCGTCCCCACGCCCCGGGGTAGTACAGACTGTGCCGAGAGGGGTGGGCACGCTGGGGCCCGGCACCGTGGCACTGTCCCTACATCACGTCTGTCCCCAAACTGCCCGTGTCCTCGGCCCGGGCTGGGTCCCTGGTGGAGAGGCTGCCAGGGAGGTCCCCCAAGCCTGTTCCTCTGTGGGGGTGACCCTTCCTTGCTTGCTCCCCTTCCCCAACTATTTATAAAATGACTGCTGCGTTGCCTATCCCTCTTCTCCTTCTGAATAAACCTGAGCAGGCACAAAAGGGACTAAAACCCAGGCAAAGTCAAAAAGCAGCGTTTCAGCCACCCAGAGCACCCCGGGAGCAGTGGAGCCAGCAGCGGCCGAGGGGCAGCCAGAGCCGGCAGCCACCCTCATCCCTCGGTCCCTGGCTGGGGACGGCAGCAGGTAACCACGGCAGCAGCTTCTGCGTGGGTACTGTGGCCAGAGGGACGGCTGCTGTGGGAGCAAAAGCTCTGGCAACCAGGTCTAATGGTGGTTTCTGGTCACCAGTATGTTTGCCTGGTTGGTCCAAGGGCTGGAGAAGGTGATGCCGCAGCCAGTGACCAGGGAGAAGCAGGATGCACAGGTATGCTGTCTGCTGGGTGGGCAAAGGGCACGTGAACGCTGTGTCCCTGGTGGGGAGGGTGTCCCCTGCCACGCAGATGCCACCAGATCAGTGCCAGAACCTGCCGTGGTTTGAGCTGTCACCCAGCTCCTTCAAGAGAACAAATCCCCACGACCTGCTTAGCTGATGAAAACCAGGCTTTGGCATCTAAGCAGCGAGAGAGCCCATAGCATGTGCTTTCTTTACTGTTTCCTTGTCTGTCTGTGTGGCACCGGGTGGTGTCCAGGCCCTGACATCTCACCTAGGTGTGCTCCAGCTCTAAGGAGAAGCAGCAGCAGCAGCTTTACGCGCTCTCCTTTCCTTCCCTTGCACCCAGGCGAGCTCACTAATGTGCTCCTGTCCTTTACCACCGTGCCATGGCCAAGCCATCCGACATGCCCTGAGAAATCACATGGGGTATTTAGGGTAAAAGGGCAACATTTACTGAAAATGGGGCATTTAGGGTAAAAACTTGGGTTTAGTGAAAATGGGCAACATCATTCATGTTTCCCTTTTCCTCCTGGCAGGGAGTGGCCGCAGCAACCTCGAGTCCCGTGGAAGAAAGTAAGTGGTTGCTCCATCTCACAGAGCTGGTTAGCTTGCCGAGGTCAGAAAGGTTATTGGGAAGAGGGACTGCTGGTGGCTTTTTTCCCCTGGTCCGCCATGGGTGCCAGCTCGGGAACCCCTGAAATCCCCTGGGGAAGCCACGAGAGGCTTTTGCTGCTGGAGCAGCAGGAGCCGATCTGGAGTTGTGGTGCGGGCTTGGTAAAACTCAGGTTGTGGGAGCCTCCGACTGCAGCATCCCACATCCTCGGGTCCCAGGTTTTGAGGTTAGTGCTGAGGTCTGTCCTCGAGCTGTGCCGGAGGATGTTTGCCAAGCTGGTGGGATTTGATCAAAGGATTACAAGGGAATTCAAACCTGCCGCCTTCGTCACCCCCTTTGGCATGTTTGCTGCCGAGCTGGAGGGTGTTTGCTAAGTCTGGTGTGAGATGTCGAGGGAGGTAGCTCGGGAAAACAAAGTCCTGGGATTAGCTGTGTTAGATGTGAGTCTGCATGGTTGTAGGAAAACGTTGTGGGGTTCACACCGCTGCTTGCCTGCCCGTGGAGGTGAACAAGCGCCAGCTCCATGGGTAGACGGGCTTGACTCCCCCCGCCAGCCACATTGCAGGGTGCTGAGCAAAATGGGGAGCCCATCTGGGAGCCACAGCTGCCTCCATGGATGGACCGGGCAGGGGAGATGTCACACAGCCCTGTGCAAGCACCATCCCCGGGAAGGAGTGGTTGGTTGGGAGCTGCCGATGGGAGCGGGGAGCCGCTACAGGCTGCGGAGGCTGGGCGTCCCTCCAGGGACATGCCGGGAGGTTGCTCCCAGCCAGCCAGTAGCCACTTGGTGGGATCTTGGAGTGGGAAATCCTGCGGGAAGGCATTTCTCTGGAGATCTAAGCACTGTCGTAGACTTTGGAAAGAGGCAAAGCCAGTGGGATGCTGTTGCATGTGCAGGGCAGTCGCACCCTTTGCACGCAGCTGGCTTGCGTTACAGCTCGCTTTGGTGCCTTGAGGCATCTCGAGGTCACTTAATCTGCCTGAGGAAGGGAGCGATTGGATCTGCCCTGGCACCAAACTGCCAGCATGCTCATTAATGTTTTCCTTCTCCTTTTGTTTCAGGGGGCAAAGGGGCTTAGCGCCTCTGAAACAAATGGAAAACGAAGACCGTGGCCAGCCAGCCCTTCCCACAACCAAATGAGGCCAACCCAAGGAGAAAGCACAGCTGGGGAGGAAGAGCAAAGGGGAATCTGCAAATGGTCTCTAGCTCCTTCCCAGCTGGGGTGGCAGGGACCTGAGGCTTGCACAGGGATGCTGGCTGCTTGTCCCCGGTCCCAGGGCTGTCCCATCCCAGCTCCCTCTTGGCTCCGGGAACCGGAGCTATTGGTTTTGCAGGATGATGTCTATGAGACAGGAGCTATAATTTTTAGGAGGGTAGAAAAGCATCACTTAGGACACCTCAGAGGCAGAAAGCCTCTTGCTGCAGCCTCCCAGCACTCCTGGCCCTCTCAAAGCCCCCCTAGCGTCCGAATATTCACCCCTGAGGCCTCCAGCTGAAGCCCACAGGCTTCTTTTAGTCAACTTCTGCCTCCAAGGTGTAATGTTATAAAGCTCTTCAAGCTTTCGTAAGCTTCTTGCTGCTTTTCTTCCACTAACTGAGTGTTTTCTCCCGGTAAGTGGAAAGGACTCTGGTTTGCAGCAGCAAATGCAGGTGGGTGAGGTTAATCTCTAGGTGAATAGGTAGGAGTTAATGGTCAAAAGCCTTTGCCTTATAGGAGAACTTACCCCAAACTCTCCTTACCCCCAACTACGGCTGCTCCCTCCCGAAGCTCACAGCTCTTCGGATGCAGCGCTGACCTGGAGTGTCCTGGCAGGGAACGGATCTCGGGGGCTGTCTCCAGCCCGGAGGTGTGCGGGCAGGCGTAGCCAGTGCAGGCACGCTGGGCTGGGGGGGGTGGGAGCCCCTCCACGGCAGGTTTTTAGTGCAGACCTTAGAATCAGAGAATGGTTGGCGTTGGGAGGAACCTTTGAAGATGATCCGGTCCAACTCCCCTGCCATGGGCAGGGGCATCTTCTTCCACTAGATCAGGTTGCTCAAAGTCCCATCCAACCTGACCTTCAACACTTCCAAAGATGGGGCAACCACAACTTCACTGGGCAACCTGTTCAGTGTCTCACCACTCTTATTGTACAACATTTCTTCCTCATGTCCAATGTAAATCTACCCTCTTTCAGTTTAAAACCATTGCCCCTTGTCCTGTCACTACAGGCCTTGGTAAAAAGTCTTTCTCCGTCTGTCATATAAGCCCCCTTGATATATTGAAAGGCCACGACAAGGTCTCCCACCGCCTCACTGCATCTCTTTAGGATGATCTAGGCAGCCGTAACAATGAGTCATGAGCCAAGCAACCACCCTGAGCCCTGTCCCCTGTGTTTGTAACGAACCCCACTGGTACCAGGCTACAATTTTAGTATTTGCCCCATTGTGGCGTGTTTTAAAAGCCATCTCCCTGATTGCTGTCCTGCATTTTAATTAACAGAGATCTAGAGAGAATGAGCTAAAGGTAGCGTGGGCACTGTGGGGTGGGTAAATACAGCAGAGAGCTGACTGTGGGTGGGTTTCTGCCTTTCTGTAGTTGAATTTGCACGTTTCCTATTAGCTTCGCTGCGGACATGTAAGTTTTGTTGTCAGGCAGACCTCAAAATAAACTGGTTTTACAGTGTGCGGATGCGCTTCCTCCTCTTGTTTCTCCGGTGTGTGCCTGATGTGGTAGGATGGGTACCCCTTGGTCACGGAGAGGGCTGGTCGTGGGTCAGACCCGTGCTCTTCACTTTGCAGCAGGTCTGACAGCCTCCCCAGTAACCGGCTGTGGGTTTTCCCCCGGAGATGCTGGGGAATTGCGTGGCATGTGGGACGCTTCCTACGCCATGCCTGGGGAGCGTTGGGAGCAGACGTGGAGTGGTGCTCTGGGCGTTCCAGTGTGGGCTCTGGGTTGAGCCTTGCTCTGCAAAACCAGGACCCTCAGGCTGTGCTAGCCCAGCATTTTGCTCGAGGTTCACAAGGGGAAAGGCTTTGGGCTCTTCCCATGGCTGCTCCTGTTTGCCAGGAGAGCCAAAACTGGCCTGAAGATGGGCCAAATCGTCTGCTGATGGAGGTTGCTACGTGCTTAGGGAAGCCAACAGGCATCTGTGTGCAAAGGGTTATAGTTTTCATAGGGCTTTGGAGACGCTTGGCACAAAATGGTGAATTTTCTTCTTTGTTCTGGCAAAAGTGCCCAAGGCATCCGTCCGGCACAGCTTGGGGGGACCAGGGCTGCACGGGGCTGTGCAGGCTGAGAGGTGCTTCAGTCCTGGCAGGCGGCAGCACCTCTGCATCGAGCAGCTGTTGTAATGTGCAGCTAAAATGTGGGATCTGCCCTGGCCCTACCCCCAGCCTCTTGAAAATGTGCTACTCTCACTTCATCATCTCCCTTTCCCCGTCCCTGTTTCAGTTCATATTGTCCCTGGGGAACCTGAGGAGACTGACCTCATCCTGGAAGAGATTGATGATGACTGGATTAACGACGCCATGTGCGAGATGATGGCCTGGGGTCGTGAGGCTGAGCTGGTGGCAGATGCTCATCCCCTTCCCCCCATACAGGAGGAACCTCAGGAAGAAGAAGACAGGTAGGAGAAGGGAGATGCTGTGTGTGCCCTCCGGCCACCACCGTGGTGGCCATGGGAGGGGACAAGCATGTCCCTGTGCCTCCCTCCTTGCTAGCACTGGTGGTGGAGCTGGCAGCGGGCGGCCGAGGTGCCCATTTCCAAAGAGGGGTGCACCAGAAGGACCCAAAACGTGTTTGAGCAAACATCCTTTCCTTCTGGTGTTGAGATTCAGGTTGGGCAGGCAGTGGCAGAGCCATGAATGCAATGCTTCATGTTGCCCTGCAGAGGACGGCTGAAGGATGCTCTGCTTAGGCTTCCTGTAAATAGATTTTGGCCCTAAGGCCAAAGGGTTTGGACCTCGTTCCCATGAATCGCACATCCAACTGTCATGACACTTGGAAATGGTAGTCTTCTCTGTATAATTCATCCTACTGCTTCCAAAAGAAACCCCTGCTGAGGTCCTCCTGAGGGCTGGGCAATGTGTTCAGAGCCGGGAGCGGGCTGCGTTGCAGCAGTGGGATAAGAGGTGTCTGTGCACATTCCCAAAGGGTTTGGGAGCTCCCCAAAACACTCCCAGCACACGTGCAGGGGAGGGTGAGCGCAGTGGTCCCCGCCTCCAACATGGGTGATGTGCGACTGCACTAAGCACGAGTGATGCCCAGAGCCATGTCCGCTCAGCAGAGCTCTCTTCTGCTCAGCCAGAAAACACTGGACATGTTATAAAAATATTTTTCAGATTTTTTTCCCTTTATGAGCCTGAGGAGCTGTGGGCAGCAAGCGTGTTCTGTCCTGGAGGGTGGATTTCATTAACAGGGAGGTTTTGGTCAAAATCAGCAACAAGTGACCCCTACGCACATCCTCTCCCCGTGCTGCAAGGGGAATTTGAAGGCTCTAGGACTCTGGTTTTGCGTTCCCAAAGTTTTTCCCGTTCTTCTTCCCACCCCCTTGAGGCCACCAACACTAATGGGCTGTGAAACAACGTATGCCCGGTGTGCCCAAGCGTGTCCCCCCAGGATGTTGGCTGGGGGACGGAGGGCGAGCATCTCCGGCCAAAGGGGGTGTGGGGACTGGCTGTGCTCCTCTTGTGAGGTTCGGACACACTTCCTGGATTTCACCTAATGAGTTTCTCTTTCTCAGGCTGTGGTTGTGCTCCCTGAGCGCTGCCGAGGAGGAGGAAGAGGAAGAGGAAAAGAAGGAGGGGGAGGAAGAGAAGGAGGGAGAGGAAGAGGAGGAGGAGGAGGAGAAGAAGAAGGAGGAAGAGGAAAAGAAGGAGGAGGGGGAGGAAGAGAAGAAGGGAGAGGAAGAGGAGGAGGAGGAGAAGAAGAAGGAGGAAGAGGAAAAGAAGGAGGAGGGGGAGGAAGAGAAGAAGGGAGAGGAAGAGGAGGAGGAGGAGAAGAAGGAGGAGGAGGAGGAAGAGAGCGTGGGGTGAGTGGCTCCCGTTGCTTTTACGGCTTTGTTGGAAACGAGCGTGAGCGCAGTTGTTGTTCCAGCTGCGTTCACAAGCCGGAGAGGCTGAAACCCCCCCGGAGGAGAGAGAGGAGAGAGCTCCTGGGCAGAGCGGAGCTCCCAGCCTGGCGGGGCGGGGTGCGCTGGGGAG
>VZTQ01008403.1:197796-244044 GCA_013400755.1 Pelecanoides urinatrix
GGGGGTGCGCTGGGGGGGTGCGCTGGGGGGGTGCTTTCGCAAACCAGCTCGCCCCAGGGCTCGTTGCTGACGCGGCACCTGGTGACAGGCGAGTGTCTCCTGGTGACACGGGCTCCATCTGCATCGCAGCTGCCCGTGGCAACCAGGGCCCCTGGCCATCCCCTCCCCTGGGCTCCGGCGGCTCGGCCGAGCGGGAGCCCCGGCTTGTGCCTTCATGGGGAGCTGGGAGCGCCCAGCTCCTGGAGACGGTCCCCGTTATTTAAAACCATATCCATTAATTCAGGGCAGTCGGGATTATTATGAGTATTACAGAGCTGAATTTGAAGACAGGAGTATGTGTTGTACCTGCAAATGCTACTTAATACAATAGTATAATTTCACATTTTTTCCCCTGTTGTAGAAAATAGTTGAGCTATTGTCAGCTGTTGTAGGCGGTGACTTTGGCCTATATGGTATTTAGAAAAATCTTTCTGCTTAGTTCAGTGGTTTGCTCTGATTTTACGTGAGATAAACATTTAGGGATTTATTACCTAGTGCTGCAATATTATTCTCTGTTAATTCCTCTGAAGAAGCTAGATTTTCAGGAAGAAGCTGAAAATGCATGATTATTCAGTGTTAAAACCATATCTTTTTGTTTCATCAAAATCTGTTCCTGGAGCTCCACTATAGAAACTTGAGCTTCAGTTGTTGGGTGAATGAGGTGCTGCTCCATCCTTTGATGTGTTTGTCTGTTTGCGGGAAAAGAGGGACAGCGACAGGTTTTCTAGATTAGGATGAAAAGACTTGCAATTGCATTTGAAGAGAAGCCTAATTTTAAAAAAAATAGGGGGGGGGGAAAATGATTAAAAATTATTTTAAAAAGATCTTGGAAAATAACAGTTTCTCAAGACATGGAGATAAAAGAGAAAAAGCAGCCACTGCTTGTTACACACATCGTCTGACTTAAGACCTGCCAAGGATGCAGAAAGATGGTTTTTCAATTTTCATGCATTTAGCTGTCTTAAAATTTTTTTCATTATCCCCAATCCCCGCTTTGTGTCTCTCACGAGGAAAGAGCAAATCGGGAGATAAGTGCACAGAACAACAGGATGAGGCTTTTTTTTTTCAGTTGTAAAATTATATTAAACCAATAAAATGGGTTTTGTGAGCCCCCTTGGTCAGAATGGTGGAGCTGAGGTCTGCACTTGCTGCTGAAGGAAAATGAGAATTATGTGTCCTGGTGGTGTCTTGCACAGGCAAATGTGGGATTCAGATGGTGCTTGCGGGGCAGCCCTGCCTGGAAATTAGACTCTCAGCTTTTTATTTGGCAAATTTTAATTATATGAGAAATTATTATGCACAGCAGGAGAAACATACTGCCTATATCTTTTTGCGTATGTAATTTTTGCTTATGCATATGCAATGCCCTGCATTATTTATGCACCTCTCACCTGGTCTCCCACATAGTATTTTTTCCAAGTCCTTCTAACCCAACCAGCAATTATGGTTTTTGTACCACTACTGTATTAACTAAGATTTCTGTGGTATTGTTCACCTGCAAATGAAGCTTGCAGCGCAGCTGGAGGAGTAGTGCTCCCCAAAACTGGGAGAGCCAGGCGTGTTCCCCGTTGACGTCATGCCTCCCGGTTGACGTCACGCCCCCCATCCGCAATGTGCACAACCTCAGGAAGAGCAAAAGCGAGCTCGGGCGCTTGTCTCTGCTTGATCTGTACCATCCAGACCCCTGCTCCAGTCGCCTTGTCTCACCGCTGACGAGGGTGTGGATGAAGTCGACTTTGTAGAGGAGGCCCTCCGGTTTGAGCAGCTGGAAGAAGCTGAGATAAGTGATCTCGAAGGTGCTTTCGTACAGGTATGGCATCGCTCCCGGCGTGGGCTCAGGTCTGCAATGAGCTTTTGCTGCTGGGGGCTCAGGACTTGTCCTTGGCACTGGGATGGGCACTGGGAATGTTATCTCAGGCGATGTCCCCATCTCTGAGCTGAGACAGCAGCAGTAGCTGTGCACCAAGGGAAGGATGCTTTCTCCGTAAAATGTTGGCGCTGAACAACAAGCTGAGAGGCTGGCGAACGGTCAGGGGATATGGGGCACCCAATCGATCTGCAAAGTCTGCTCTTTAACTGACAGAGCAGGTCTTTTTGTCCTTAAAATGGCTTTTTTCATTTTGAAGGTGGAAGAGGAGACAGCTGAAGCTGCTGAAACTGATGCCGAAGGTATAATATATAGCAGCGTAATGTCAAATCAGGATGAACCGAAGCAGGCAGTGAGGTGCCCGGCGAGGGGGAAAATGCAGCTTCTCCCTCCCCGCTGCTCACTGTCTGGGAGCGGGCAGCTGAGTTTCCTGCAGCGTGGACCTGTGTGGGCAGTCGGGGCTTTTCGTAGCTTAAAGCATCCCGTGGGCACACTGCGATGGCCATGCTGTCATCAGCTGGAGCCAGCTCTGAAAGGCTGGTGTTTACGCAGTACTTAGTGTTCTTGATTAAGCAACTTCTGATGTGAAATGAGAGTTTCTCCTTCAGCTGAAGAATGTAGGGGGGGATAAAAAGGATTTTCTCTAACACTTTGCTCAATTTGGGAAATAACTGGTGGCATAAAGTGCATTTTAATATAACCTTTTAGGAGGTAACGGGTTAGTAATGAAACTTAGGTGGCGAGCTCCCATCTCAGCCTGAATGAGCAAAGGCAGGTTCTGGCATAACTCCACCAACGTCAGGAGAGTTGCACAAGGGATGGCTTGACCTGAGCCCTGGTGCAGGCTGGAGATTTCTCTGCTCACGCAGCCCTGCAGAGCACCCCAATCTTGCAGCGATGCTAGAAAAGCACGTGGTAGGATGCTCACCACCGCTGCTACCAACATCCGCGCGCAGCAGGCGGCAACAAACACCCCAGCAGCCTTGCATTTCTCTGCGCTGACATAACTGTCCCGTCTCAAACCACTCTGTGTTTTATTGCAGCTTCAGATGCCTTGTCCTTTGCTTGAAGCACCTAGGCGCCTAGCAGCATGTCCAAGCGTGCCCGAGACGTCGAGCTAGATTGGCTGGTGCACGACAAGCCGCTCGACGGCAGGGACGCCTCCCCTCCCGGCCGCGGCACGCTAGACCAGCTCCCCAATGTCCCCAGCTACCGAGCCACCGCTGCCTCCCGCATCCCCGTCCTTGTCACCAAAAAGGCAAAGGCTGGAGTTGTCAACCCCAATTTTTGCAATGAGGAGCAATCCCCCCTAGGTATTAGAGATGTCGGCTTTGACGATGGACTTGCGTTAGCTTGACGGGGGCAAGGGGTTCCTGGAGTAGTTGCTTTTTGTTGCTTTTTTGGGAAAAAATAAATAAAAGCACGCTTCATGTTGCAGCACAGAGGCTGGGGAACAAAATTCATGTTTTTTCTGCTTCCGCCTCATCACTATGTGTCTTTCTAGCTAACCCTTGGAGAGCGTTTGCAAATACCTGTAAATGATATGCTGTATTTTTTGACCTGCATGGCCAAAAACTCTCCTGAAGGACCTGCAGGCAGAGGGTTAAATATCCGCTGCACACACAGTTTTCTCCTTAGCATTCGCGTAACCCACTCATACTAAGAGGACAGTAAGACGGAGGTTTGCTGTTTACAGTTTTCTGCCTTTTAACCCAGAAGTACAAATTATGTTTCTGTAACTTTGCTTTGCTTTGTTTTTAACCAGCAAGCCAAATTCCGCTGCTTTTCCTTACGTGCAATGGGATTTTAACTTTGCAACCCAAACAGGCCTTTTCTCAGGGATTTGGTCGAGCCACCCTCTGATCCACTGCTCCCACATCAGCATGGGACAGGAGGAGATGCACAGGGTCTTTCAGACATGTGAAACCCTCCCTTAGAAGAAAATCTGCAGGAACTCATTGCTTTTTGTTTTATAGCAAAGAAAAGGGACAACGCTTCACAGCCCGGCCGGCTGCGGGGTCTAGCCAAGATAACCCCCAGCACCATTTCTCCCTTGGGCGATTGGCATCTCTCCTTACCCGCTGTACACATCCAACCTTTCTGCTTCTAACCTTCCTTGTGGCAGGAAGCAATTATTACCTCTGCAAAAGAGAGAGGCCATAAGTGCTTATTTAAATAGTGCCTTATTCTGCATGAAAAGCAAATGCTCGTGTAATTTGGAGCTTGCATGATCCATATGTTTATGTTCAGAAGACCCAGGAGATTTTCTAGACCCTGGGAGGCAGGTTTGCAGCTGGAGATCCTGGGTTCCTGCATAACACCTGCAGCTGGTAATCCTCGTCTCCATCATTTTCCAAACCACGGGGACCCAACGCTCACACGGAGTAGTTGCAATCACTGCAAGCTGGGAAGGCAGAAGGGAAGCAGGTGGCACTTCTTACAGTGTTAAAAACTGGGCAAAAAAGAGAAATAAATGCTCCAAACTGTTAGGAGAAAGGAGTGCTGGGCAAGAAGGGAATGGAGGGAAAAGGAGAGTCCTTCCAGCACGCTGCAGGGTTTGGGGGCAGCTCCGCGGAGGCAGTGGGGCTTGGGGGTTCATCCTGGCTGCAGGCTGGGCCCGTCGCCCCTCTCACTTGCAATTATTGTCCTTCTCCATGGGCCAGGTAATTACCCCGCCGTGGACGTCAAGGATGTGGACAGTGGAGGCGATGCTGTGGAGAACAACGGTACCCACTTACCGGTGCCCACCGCCAGCGCTCCCAACATGCTGGCGGTGCCCGGCACAGCACCAGCATCCCCCAGGTATGGCTCTGCCCCGGCGCGGTCCCCAGCTCCTGCGGCCTCACCCCCCGATGCTGCCGGTACAGGGAAATTAATTCAACCACAGGGAGCAACCCGTTCCTGGCAGGTTTGGACAGTGAGCTGGGGCAACGTGTGTGCGGCGGGTGTCACCCCCAATGCAAGGCAGGGGAGATGCCAAAAGCCTTGCCTCTTGTTTGCATTTTTTAATTAAGCAGTTAAATTTCGTTTAAAGCTTTTGGGGGCCAGGGACAGATCTGTGTGTCCTCTTGGAGGTGGGTTCGATCCTCAGATCATGGTCAGATCCCGTTTGTCTGTTGACACAAGTGCTCCCAAATTCAGAACACGAGGGGTCTGCCTGCGGGATGGGGGCCTTCCTCATAAAACCCAACAATTTTCTTCTTGCGTTTTTGCTGGAAGGGTTTGCAGCATCTCCCCCCTGGCTTTGCGCCTTCGGATCAAGGATGCTCAGAGAAGGGGAGGATTAAAACTGAGCTTTAAAATTGAGGCTGGAGGAAGCTGATGGTTTTGTGGTTGTTGGGGTTTTCTGAGGCTCATTCTTGAAGAGGATTAAAAATAAAAACCAAGGTGTTTTATTCTGTGCTGAAAACCAGGTGTAATATTCATCCTCGCTTAATAGTTTGGATCTTTTAGTAAACAAGCTCCTGGAGGAATTGAAACTAAAATGACAAAAAAGTCCGTAACCCAGTCTGTTGAACAGCTTTTTAAACTGGGAAAGCAGAACCCAAGGAGCCATATGGAATACCTGCAGTGCAAATACTGACAGCGTTAAGAGGCCAGTTATTTAAAGCCTGCTGAATCTCACTGCCTTTTTTTCTATTAGCCCAGCAATGAAAGTTTTCCTGTGACAAGAAGTTCGTCACTGGAGAGCGGTCGAGGCTCACGTCCTCAGCCACAGAGCGCTCAGCACCAGTCTGGGGAAACACCTTTGGCAGTCGCTGCTCGGGATGCGTTTTTCTCTCTTGGGTGAATGAGCCCAGGATACTTTTCTGAGACGGAAAAGTCCATGTTTTCTAGTTCCATCAGCAGGTGCAGCAGCTCTTGCTTTGAATCAGGGTCAAGGTGATGGGCTTTCTCTTATGCCTTCAACCGACATAGAAAATGGACAACAATTCAGATTAACACCCATGTCATGCATCCCAGCACATCTTGGGCATCTTTGGAGCCCAGGACCCAGCAACCCAAAGGCACAACCTTCGTTTATTTAGATCCACTTATCTATGTACAGTTCTGTCCCTGGCATCATTTTTTGTCAAGTCTTTTATCAAGACCTTATTGTGGCCTTTCAATATCTCAGGGGGGCGCTTATAAGAAAGGTGGAGAAAGACTTTTTCCCAAGGCCTGTAGTGACAGGACAAGGGGTAATTGTTCTGAACTGGCAGAGGGTAGGTTTAGGTTGCGCATAAGGAAGAGATGTTTTACGATGAGGATGGTGGGACACTGGACCAGGTTGCCCCGAGCCGCTGTGGATGCCCCATCCCTGGGAACATTGAAGGTCAGGTTGGACGGGGCTCTGAGCAGCCTGGTTGAAGATGTCCCTGCCCACGGCAGGGGGGTTGGACCAGATGACCTTTAAAGGTCCCTCCCAACCCAAACCATTCTGTGATCCTATGGTACCCCTGTAGAGCTATTTTTTGCAGCACCTCAGTTTTCTCATGCTATTTTCTACCAATTTCTTAACAGCAGGTTGTTTATTTGCAGTTACAAGCAGATTGTATATGCAGTATGAGCATATGAACCTTTCTGCCATGTCTCCAGGCAGTGTCTTTCAAGACAACACTGGACATCCCTTGGTAGAGCTGGAGATTTTTAAAAGCAAGCAACTCCTGTTTTGCTACGTGAACTAAAATTTCATCATTTTGAAATTTGAACCAGAAGGAAAATGCTCTGCTCCGGCTGGTGTTTTCAGAGGAAGAGAACATTAACTCTGCACTGAGCGATCATCCATTTATCCTACGTCACTTCTATTGGCCACAGTCTTGAGTTTTTCCTGTGTGGGGCTGTGAAGGATTAGGGTTAACGTTGTTTAGACAGGGTCACAAATGACTCGCTGCAAATGAACCACACGTTGTCTAACTGGTGCCTGGAAACAGGCTCTTGCAAGTGACACATCGGACTATGCCATATGGGCAGGGCCCCTGTGAGGGACCCTGTGCATCCCACTTTGCTCCAGACAGGCGCAGGACAGCCTGGTGCTTATGGCCGCAGCTTTCCAAGGCATTGAAAATAGAACGATGTTTAGGCTGCGACGGGGTCTTCCATCACAACTGGCTCTTCAGTGGATGGCTGCGTGGTGGCCGGAGCCGCCGAGCTGCCGGAGCGTAGCTGGAGGCTTCGCCGCTGGGCAGCGTCGGGGCAGCGACCCACGGTCCACCCCAATGGCCCAGCCCAGGCAGCAGCTGCTGGCCTGGTGCTGCTCACCCTACAGCTTCATTTAGGCAATTGCGCTCCCCACCTGGTCTCTTGAGGTGGCAATTTACATTTTTATTGCTTGTATTCAAATCCTTTCACACTTGGCTTCCTGCATATTTGTGCAAGGGGGTTCGTGCAGCTCTTTGTACCTGTGCTGTGCATTTCTACTTCTCAATTTATTTACTATTAATTTATTATTTATTTATTTCTTTACCTTCAGCTTTTATTTGGTCTACATGCACTCCTCCTCTTCACTAGCTGTGTGTCTCTTGGGTCACTTTGTATCGTAGGAGATGCAGTTTGAAGTCTTCATGCGTTAGTGGAAAAAAAATCTGGCTTTTAATGCCATTCTGACCCGCGGTCTGGAGGTCCTGTCCCAAAAAACATCCCTTGCAGCTGGAACGTATCAAAGGGCCAAATGTTTTCCAGGGGATTATCACGCAGATTCCTTTTTTTCCATGGATGGCTGAGAAACTGCTATATCTGCCAGAGTTTTGGACTTAGGGTTGCACATACATGAGCTTCTCTATGGGACTTAACGTAACATCCCAGGTTCCCTCTAAGCCCTTCACCCACCAGTTTCCAAAATCTGCTGAAGTTTGCGTTGCTTTTTGGGTAGCTCCTGCTCCTTCTCACATCCGCATCTACTGGGAATGCAGGTGAACGACAGGCACCACAGAATATTGAGGGATGTTTCCTGCACCTCTGGAATTCAGCCTTCCTGGGGACGTTCATCTCCTTTTACGTCTTTCTGAGGGCATCCATTAATCTGAAGCAAAAAGAGGCATTTTTTCCCAGATGGATGCTGACACACAAAGCTTTGCATCTACTCGGAGGGTGACCACGTCAGCTCTGTGGCCCGTGGGGAGCCATCCCACAGGCAAAGAGGGGGGACGGCGATACCCTCTCTGCAGGGTCCCCCTTACAGAGCAAGAGGCTGTTGGGTTGTCGATGTAGGCATCTTGGGCTGGCTCACAGATGAGGATGGGCAGTGGGGCAGCGCGGTGCCCCAGGGGGCAGGGGCAGGGGAAGGGCAGCTGGAGACTGGTGAGAGGCCATGGATGTTGTCCTAACAACATCACGGACCTCGGCAGGACTGTTTCTCCAAACTGATGTGGTTTTGGGAACCTCTCCATCCACATCTAAGGGTACTTTAACAGGGGGGGTGGTGGTTTTCCTCTGCCCCTGTGCTGCGCACTTGGGAAATGAAGGTTTCGTTGGTCTCGTTCATCTGCTCCCCTTCCCAGCAGGGCACACCTGAGAGCCATTGAGGCTGGAGGCGGGTGGGTTCATCACGTTTGGCTTTCTACAGGAGACTTGTGATGGCAGGACGACTTCTCTCAACATCCTGCTTGCTCCGGCTCCACACGCAGCTCCGAGCCATTTTGCACCAGGGCCAGTAAAATCCTGGTTAATTCAGAGCAACAGCTGTGGTGCTAGAAGACAATTTCTTTGTTGCGGTTAAAACTCTGGACTTGACTGCGGGTTTGCAAACCAGATTTTTGCCGAGATTGTCATCTTCATATTCAGATCTCTTTCTGCCACGTTGCTTGCCCACAAACAAGGAAGTTGTCCCAGAAACCTGTCTGTGCCAAAAGGGGCCACCAGCTGTGTTAGGACACATCTTCTAGGAAGACATCAGCTGCCACTGGCTCAGCATCGCCAGGACGGCTCCTCTTGAGCCTGGAGCCATTCTTGGCTGTTGTTCTTTGCAGGTGTGAGCAGCCATGAGAGGGTCCATGTTATGTACCCGCTGCTCCGCAGTTTGCTCTTTGTCTCAGAGGTTTAAGGTGCTATGGAGCCAGCTCAGAGCCGGGCGGTGTCCAGTACCCTCCCTTTTTTTCCAGATTTCACTTTCTTGCTCCACCTTACTGGTATTGCATTTTCCTTGCCTGCCTCTCGAAGTGCAGTGGCGTGATGGTGCAGCACTGGAGATGGGCATGGAGCGGTGCCTGCCCTCCGTGCATCTTGCCAGGTGCCCAAAATGGGTTGCAAAATGGACCAGGTGGCTGCGTGCCCGTGCAGCCCTGGGCTCGGTGGTGCCCAGGAAGGAACAGGGCTTTAGCAGCAAAGGAGCAGGGTAGTTTGCTCCCCTTGACTTCAGGCAATGCCAAAAATTAGGGGAAAACTGACCCTCGTAGGAGAAAGGGAAGAGAAAACAGATGAGACCTGGGAGGAGGAGGAGGAGGGAGAGGAGCTGGCTGAGGACAGGGGTCAAGCTGAGCCTTGGTCGCTGTGTTTGTGTCCACAGGAGGAAGCTGCTGGCCCCGGCGGATGGTCTGGACGAGGGGCTGGTGAGCCAGTCCCCCAGCCGAGCACTGCTGGGCTGCGACGAGGAGCAGAGGGAAGGGTGCGTGGTGAGACCGAGGGGCTCCGGATGAGCCAAGCTCCCAGGCGTTCGGATCCTGGGGCTAGGGTGGAAATAGCAAAGATCCTAGAAGCGTTCGGATACCAAAGAGAGAGGGAGCCATGCCTGCAGCGGGTCTAGCACTGTATAACAAGTAATGCACTCCCTTTCAAAAAACAATAATCATGATGCTCCCTGGAGCAGAAACTGCGCTCTTGCTTTTCCTGTATCCAGGTAGAAATATCCTCCTTAAGACTAGGTTTAACCACAGAGAAGATGCACCTTTGATCTACGCTATAGCACTATGGGGACACCTTTTTTTTTACTGGTTGTGGAGAAATAATATTTTTCTTCCGTGTAGGAAGCAAGCCCAAGCTGTGCATCACGCACCCCAGGTCCTGGCTTCCCTGCAGCCCCAGGGGACAGCCTTGGAGGGAGCTGCCCTCCCTGGCAAGCAAAGTCTTGGGGAGGGTCTTCACCTCCACACGGTGCAGGGTTTTGCCTTCTTCCTGGGCAGAAATCATTTGTGCCAATTATCACAACGAACCAGCCTGGAGCTACAGCAAACAAGCTTGTTTTTGTCCTCCCCCGCAGTGATGCTTATCAGTCGTGCTAGGTAAAGCATCCTGGTCTGAATCCAACCTAGTTTTAATAAAGAGGCTGAAAAGAGACGATATAGTTTATAAATTCAGGGGCCTGGTGCACATTTTCACCCCATAGTTCCCCCAAAATCTTCCTCTCCCAAGCACATGCAATCCAGCCTGGGATCTTGGTGCTTCCCAAGGCCCTCTGAGGGCGTCTCACACCCCAGGGCAAGGATGAGGCTCAGGCTGGTGCTGCTTGATGGTATTTTACTGAAACCACCTTCACTTGTGTTCTTCTGATTACACAATAGCCAAATAAATATGGGTAAATCCTAATTCAGGATCCTGTAGGTTAAAAAATGGGTCGTGAACCTGCCCTTGGGCTTTCCTACCTGCATGAAATGCCTGGCGGTCTCCTCGCAGCCTGCCCGAGCGCATCGGTTCAGCCACCAGCCTGAGCAGTGCCATCATCAGCAACCGGCTCCAGGAGCTGGTGAAGCTCTTCAAAGAGAGGACCGAGAAGGTGAAGGAGAAGCTGACCGACCCCGATGTCACCTCGGATGACGAGAGCCCTGCGGCCTGTGAGTTCGAGTGGGGCTGGGAGCGTTTAACTGGTGGGTCCCCACACATGATGTGTTTTCAGGGAGACAGGTACTTTATTAATGATTTAAAGACCTTAAAAGAAATCGTCATGAGATGTTTTTCTGCCCTTTAAAATAACTGTGTGGCCTTTCCCAGCCCCCGCCAAGCTGGCGCCTGCGGCAGCACCGGTGCCTCCCCCAGGAGGGGAGCCGGAGGGGGACAAGCCAGTGGGGGACGAGCACTACTGCGAGATGCTGTGCTGCACGTTCAAGTACCGGCCCTGGCTGGTCCGCCTGAAAAACTACAAGTTCCCCAGCAGCATCGACCCGCTCACCAGTGAGTGATGGAGCACGGCCATGTGCCCGGGCTGGGGGCCAACTGGCCAGGGCTGGGGGAGAGGGGGTGAGGAGGGGAGCAGGCGAGGAGGTGTAGAAGATGAGACCTTGTAGGGAAGGGAGGACAACTAAGCAAGGAGCAACTTAGCTTACACCTGTCTACTGAAAAAACAGAGTTTAAAATTCCCCTGCAAGGCATAGACTTTCCTAAATACTTCCCAATGGCTGTGGGTGTCAGGAGCACAACCAGGCAGGGAAGGGGCAGCCGCCTTCTGCTTTTCAGGCTTTTTAGTGGGCAAACGCTGTCCCTGTGGTGTGGACACCCCAAATGAAAATAAAAATCTCAAAAGAAAAATCCACCGTGCAGTGGACACCCCACAAGAACCCAGCTATTTCACAGCCATTTCAAAGCCTCCAGGCTCCGGCAGCCAGCAGTTGGCTCAGCACAGCCTCGGGGGAAAAAGCAAAGCAAGAAAGTCGATATTGTGGGAGCAAAGCAAAAGCAAACCTAGTTGAACCAGCAAAGTTAGAAGAGCCTTTCTGATAAAAAGCAACCTGCTCTGCAACCGATGGTATTCACTTTGCTTCTGGAGCCCAGCCCACTTGCAATTAAATGCTGTCGGTAAGAGACCTCCTGCAGGTTTCCTCCTTGCACTCAGGGCAGGTCAGGGGGTGAAAACCCCTTTGCGCAGTGGTTTCACACAGACGAGGGACGTGCGCCCCGCTAATCGTGGTGCGGTTCCCTGTGCACAGACCTGGTGTACGTGCTGTGGCTATTCTTCGTTGTCATGGCCTGGAACTGGAACTGCTGGTTGATCCCCGTCCGCTGGGCTTTCCCCTACCAGACGCCGGCAAACATCCACTACTGGCTGCTCGTGGACTACCTCTGCGACTTCATCTATCTGCTGGACATCCTCGTCTTTCAGACCCGGCTACAGTTTGTCCGGGGAGGAGACATAATAGTGAGTGGCAGCACACCGTGTCCCACTGCTGGGGACCAGCTGCGGGGACCTCCCATCCCCTTCCCCCCGAGTGGCAGGGGTGGTGCTGGTCACTGATCTCTGCATCGAGCTCCCCAAGCTGTCCCACCAAGGCCATCGCCACCAGGGCCGTGTCCATTCTCAGAGGACTGCAAGCATCTCTCCTGCCATGTAGTGGATAAACTGACCGTCTTTTTCTCTGCCAAACATACGTATTTTCCCCCTAAAGTCAATACCAGCCCATCTAGAAAGCGTGTGGTCCATAGTGGCCCCGTTCCTGGGTAGGGATGCTCGGGGGGTGCTGCTCTGCGGGGCGGTCCTGCCAGTGGTGCGGAGGGGTGCACGCCAGCTGGCTCTGGTGCAGCCGTACGCTGCTAACCGTGAGCAGGTGGCATAATAAACTCTGGCTTTAATTTTCAGGAGCACAACTAGGCAGAATGCATTAGAGATATGACAAAAGCAATTGCAATCTGAATGCATAGATCATGCGCCTGAGATAAGTGAAAGCCCTTGATTTCATTTCCATATCCAATTAAATAAGCTGTGAAAAATAAAACCTTGAGGGTACAGCTTTCCCATTGCCCATGCAAATGCTCAGACAGGGAGGTTTCTCCTGTAAATTGTGATTTTTGTGGTGCTGGCGCTGCAATGTGCTTTCTCTGGGATGCAAAATGAGCACAAGATGTCCCAAGCTAGGATGGGAAGATGGCATACAGCCAGGTCTTCTTCTCCTCCTTTTGCTCTGCTTCCCTGCCCAGGCATGAAGGGAGCATCTTCCCTGCTGTGGTGCAGAAGAGGAAAGCCAGGCATGACCACAGGCACCATGACTCTCCTTTCTGCAAGCAGTGATCAATCTTCCTCTCTCTCTCTTCCTCCTATTCCCAACCAGACGGATAAAAAGGCCATGAAAGAGAACTACCTGCGATCGCAACGCTTTAAGGTTCGATGTAATTTTATTTATTAATCTGAATCTTTAATCTGAACCATGGCTTGCAGCTTCACCCACCGCACCTGCGGGTCCCCACAGAGGTTTCTTTCTTTATGCGGATTTCAGATGGATGTGGTGTGCCTCCTGCCCCTGGATTTCTTCTACTTCAAAGTCGGTGTTAACCCACTCCTGCGTTTTCCTCGCTGTCTGAAGGTGAGTTGGAGCTTACAAAATCAGGCAAGGCATCAGTTGCAGTGGATGTGCAGGAGTCCAACGCTGGTTGGGGTAAGCCATGGCTTGTTAGACTCATCGATGGTGACAAGAGGATTGTAAAATGGACGGGAAGTCTTGTCCCGAACGCTTTGTGGGGCTGTCGGTCAAACACTTCATTTCAATCCTAAAACACGGTCACCTTTGAATAGAAGGGCACTTATAGATGGAGCCAGATCTGTCCATGGCAGTTCATGTTGCAGAGGGGCCGCAGGAGGGGAACGGAGGGTGAGTGGGGTTTTATGGGGATGTAACTCTCCCGGCGGGGGCTGCGGGAAGCTGGAGCATGCTGCTTTCCTTCTCCTCCCAGTACATGGCCTTCTTCGAGTTCAACAACCGCCTGGAAGCTATCCTGAGCAAGGCGTACATCTACAGGTGAGGGGCAGGGGGAGAGCGCGGAGCTGCTCTTTGCCGCTGGGGAAGGAGGTTCACTTTGGTGTGCACCCCTTCTCATGTACTCCCCCACTGTCCCTGGACCGGCTGACGTGGGTGTTGGCTGATGCAGGGGGGATGTGGGGGTCCCGTGGGTAGGATCACCCCTCCCCGAGCCAGCAGGGACAGGGGTGCTGGCCGTGGAGCGGAGCCACCAGCGGATAAGCTGCTTTTTCTGCGCTTCTGGAGCTGCAGGGCTGCGGGAGGGAGCAGCGGGGCCGCGCTTCTGCGTGCTCGGTGGTTCCTGCACCGTCAGCACGCGGCTCATCGCTTCGAAGTTCCTTGTGATGCCGGGGGGATCTGATGTTTCTCCCAGCAGACACCATAACGCCTCCCCTCCCACTCCCCCCTGGTTTTTTGCAGAGTGATTCGGACCACTGCCTATTTACTGTACAGCTTGCACGTGAACTCCTGCCTCTATTACTGGGCATCAGCCTACGAAGGGCTGGGCTCTACCTCCTGGGTCTACGATGGGGAAGGAAACAGGTACAGGAAACAAGGGTCCTCATGTAGCACAGCTTGCTGAGATGAGCTGGAAAAGAAGGAAGGTATTAGGATGCAGCCGGGTTCATAAAAACCCCTGAAGCAAAGGGTTGGGGGTGCCAGGAGAAGATGTGGAGCCACAGAGAATGACGGGGACAGGAGGGGTGGGATGTGCAGTAATATACGGTGCTGCAAGACGAGGAGGCTGCAGCCGGGTTGAGATGGAAAGCAATGGCAGGTCGAAGAGGCTGAAAAACTGGGAACCTGGTGCTGGGAAACAAGGAAACACTCCCTGGCTGAGTGGGATGGCAGTGTGAGCCCTGACCAGGCCGGGATGGAGGGTTGAGGCTGTGCTTGGAGATGGGGGGCTGCGCTTTGAACATAAGGGCTCAGCGCAGCATCACACACCCCGTGAAATCGGGTCCTGGGTGCCATGTGTCAGACCCCTTGGACCAGCCCAGCACCCTCATTCCCAGGGACAGTGGCCACACCGTCCTCTCGCCATGGCATTTACAAGCAGACGTTAAATGTCCATTGCACTGTCGGTGATGGATGCCACAGGGGGAGCACTCGGCTCACAAGCTTGAACGCTGCCTCGTAGTGAATGCCCACACCTGCAAGTTTTACAACATGGGCAAAATAAAATACTGAGTAACATTTAACTAATTTAGCACCATGCAGTAAATGAGAATTTCCTGAAAAAGGACATGGGCCAGGGCATTAAAGACTTACCATGAGGTGTGGCTGTAGGTGGGGACAAGTGACTGTCACCCAGGCAGCCTTAGTGCCGGTGTTGCCTTCCCTTTGAGTGCTCAGCTACCCACGTGAATGTTACTGCTATATAGTTATTTTGTGTGATACACATATCTATGTCTATCTCTAGGTGTAACTATAACATCCAAGGGACTGCCCAAGACCTGTGGATCAAGAATTCACTTGACATCTCCTGAGTCCCATGCCAACAATTTGCTCACAAACCCTTTTTTCCCCTGGCTATTTCTAAAAGTGTAAATGTTGCTGAAAATACGTTGCTGGTTTATGGTAGTGGAGCTGTAAGAAGCAGAAAATGGGAGTAGCCAGAGCAGCTGAGCCTTCAAAGCTGCCTCCTCTTTCCCTCCCAGCTACATCCGCTGCTACTACTGGGCAGTCAAAACCCTCATCACCATCGGGGGCCTCCCGGACCCCAAGACGCTGTTCGAGATCGTCTTTCAGCTGCTGAACTACTTCACGGGCGTCTTTGCTTTCTCCGTCATGATAGGGCAGGTGAGCAGGAGTCGTGTGGGGTTCCCAGCCTCAGGTGGGGAAGGTTTCAGTGGGGTTGGTCCAAGGTTTGTATCTCCAAGTTTGTCTTCCCCATGCATTGGTGGAAGACAAAAAGTATTTGGCAGATACTGTTAGGACTCAACATACGTGCTCTAGACTTCTTAACCTGTGTGACGGATAAGTGACAGCAATTAAAACATGTCTTCCACCCCTTCCTCCCATTCAGATGAGAGATGTGGTTGGTGCCGCTACTGCAGGGCAAACTTACTATCGGAGCTGCATGGACAGTACCATTAAGTACATGAACTTCTACAAAATCCCCAGAACTGTTCAGAACCGGGTGAAAACGTGGTACGAGTACACGTGGCATTCGCAAGGCATGCTAGGTGAGATCCAACCACTCCACGGGTCAACACTTGCACCACATGTGTTTTACTGCGGTTGCTTTGCAGAGCTGAAACATTGCTGTCAAATAGCACTACAGTTTCAGGGCAGGGGGTGGCTTATTTTACTCTTTGCTATATGGGCTTGTTTGCCCACCAATAGAGTATATAGGCTGCCACTGGTTCACAGCACCTTGGTGACCCAGCATCACTCATAGCACACTGGGTCCAGCATCCCACCCGCTGGTCCCTGGGGAGAGGGCAGTGACTGGCAATCGCTGGCCAGAGCATGTCCTACAGCAAACCCGCTAGCTCGCCCTACCAGTAAATCATCAGGCAGGACCTCTGCGCCCACGCTCCTGGCCAAGAAAGATGCTGGCTTGGGCTTACCAGTCTGTCTCTGAGAGCCGTCAGGGCAGGGATAAGAAGGGTGGCTCTCCCGTTGGCTTTAGACCTGCAGGTTGCTGGGCGGGCAGAGGCTGGAGGAGACCCTACTGGGTGAGCTGGCTCCTGCCCTCTGCCACCAGAATGTGGGCTCCTTTCCCACTGCCACGCCAAGGACGCGCTCTCAGATCAAGTGCTGCAAGCTCCCAGTTTTCTGCTTTGTCTCACAGATGAGTTAGAGCTGCTGGTGCAGCTGCCAGACAAGATGAGGCTGGACATTGCCATCGACGTGAACTACAACATCGTGAGCAAAGTGGCCCTTTTCCAGGTACCCTCGGCAGCGCGGGCCCTGGCTGGCGGAGCCTGGCATGCCAGTGCAGACTAACGGCGCTGTTGGCTCTGTTTCGGCTCAGGGCTGCGACAGGCAGATGATCTTCGACATGCTGAAGCGGCTCAGATCGGTGGTCTACCTGCCTAATGACTACGTGTGTAAGAAGGTAATGAGGTGCTCGGGTGCCCTCCCATCCCCAGTGTTGTGGCCGGGCTGTGCAGGGCACTAGGAGCAATCCAGAGCGGGGAAAGCCAGGCCTGGCCCATCACCGTGGCATCCAGCCGCTTCACAGGGAGGGAATTCAGAGCAAAAACATCCTCCGTTGCAGCTGGTCTTGTGCAAAGACTGACCTCTTCTGCTGCCTCCATGAACAGCAGGAGAGGTGGGAAGAGCCTGCCCAGCTGGAGGAGACTTTGGGATGCTCAGATGAGGGTGCTCGGGAGTGAGCACCGTCAGGACAAAGTGTTTTGAGAGCTTGGAGAGGGCAATATGGTCGTGACGATTTCCAGCAAGGTGCAGGTTAGGGCACCCATAAGGTCTCCCTGTTTCTGGGCCCCCCATGCAGCGCCCATCTTCATTGCAGGGAGAAATCGGCCGCGAGATGTACATTATTCAGGCGGGACAAGTGCAGGTGCTGGGGGGACCCGACGGCAAAAGCGTGCTGGTGACTCTGAAAGCTGGATCTGTGTTTGGAGAAATAAGGTGAGCGAAGCATTGCCAGGGAGCTGGGGAAATACAGCTCGCGGGCTCTGAGCACGGAGGCTGGAGGTGGGGAGATCAGTAACACCCTAGTTAATCTTTGTGATTGAAAGCCATGAAAGCTACACAAATTACAGCTTTTTTTCTTGGAGCTTTTCCACTATTTTTGTTGTCGAGCTGCTTTCTGCCTGGGGAGCTACTGACAGTAAGCAGAGGCATATGGAGGGGTGGGAAAATAAATAAGATGTTTCACTAGAACAGCCTCGCAGCCATTAATCATGGGCATGTAAAGTCCTATACCAGTTTGTAACACCAAGAGTTTACCTCCCTATAGCCCAGCAGACACTAGAGTGGTGTAAAATGCAATATTTAAACCTTCAAACAGGCAAATCATTTTTTATATAGTGCTCCATGACAACGTTTCCCAGCATTCTTTAAAAATTGAGCTTGGAAAATTTCATCAGGCATGAAAATTAAACTCTGAGTCCTCTGAAAGAGATGGGGGGACACGATGGGAAAAGGGAGATTTTAAATTACAAATGTTGTGCTGAGCCCGTTAATAACAGTGTTAACATCGCGTCGTGTCTCTCTCAGCTTGCTGGCGGCAGGAGGGGGAAATCGCCGAACAGCAAACGTCATAGCTCACGGCTTCGCTAACCTCTTCATTTTGGATAAGAAGGACTTGAACGAGATTTTGGTGCATTATCCGGAGTCTCAGAAGCTGCTGCGTAAAAAGGCCAAGTGCGTGTTGGGCTGCTGCTTTCTAGCCTGTGGGGTTTTAAAAAAAGCAGAAGCACTGGGAAAACTCCGGCTGCAGGCGCAGGCGTTCGGCACGCGTCCTCGGAGCGGAGCCGGGCTGGAGCCGCCGCGCTTCGGCAGAGGGCACCCGTCCCTCGCCGCCGGGCTGGGGTGGCTGGAGATGCCCAGAGCCAGCCCAGACCTGCCGCAAAGCTTCACCGCTAAAAGCGGGTGCAAGTCGGGAACGAACATGGCCAAAGTGCATTTGTTTAAAAATCTATTAAAATATTCACTTTAGTTTTTAGCATTACTTAGATTTGTTATTCTGTCCTTCCTAAGGCATAAAAAATCCCTGTCCTTTTAAAGTCTGATTTTTCTGCATTATAAAATCCAGCTAATATAACATGTCCCCAGACTGAAATCATCCCTCTTCTTCCCTGCTGTAGGAAAATGCTGAAAAACAACAACAAACCCAAAGATGAGAAGGGAGCACCTGGAGACCCGCTGATTATCCCCCCGAAAGCTGACACCCCGAAGCTCTTCCAGGCTGCCCTGGCCGCCGCGGGGAGGATGGGGGGCAAAGGACCGCTGGCGCAGCTCCGGTGGAGGCTGAAGGAGCTGAAGGCGATGCAGGCGACACAGGTCAGCGTGGGGAGGATGGCAACTTGGCTTTGCTTCCTTAGATGCCAAGTCGCTGCTCTCCCAACCAGCTCTAGCGACTGTCATTAAGGTGCCTTAAAGGAGTGAGCTCAGATCATCGGGGTCTGATGTAGTGCGGGCGAACGGGAAGGGGTGGTCCAGCATCTTACACACGGCCTGGGGAGAGTGTCGCTGTCCCACAAGGTTTGTTTTGCAACAAAAGGGAAATACATTGACTTCTTGCCTAGGGCAAGAAGGGCAACGGAGCTGGGGAAGAGCCTGGAGCACAAGTCTGATGGGGAGCGGCTGAGGGAACTGGGGGCGTTCAGCCTGGCGAAGAGGAGGCTGAGGGGAGACCTCAGCGCGCTCTGCAACTGCCTGAAGGGAGGTTGGAGCGAGGGGGGGGTCGGTCTCTTCTCCCAAGGAACAGCGATAGGACGAGAGGAAACGGCCTCAAGTTGTGCCAGGGGAGGTTTAGGTTGGACATTAGGAAAAAAATTCTTTTCTGAAAGAGTGGTCAGGCCTTGGCCCAGGCTGCCCAGGGCAGTGGTGGAGTCCCCCTCCCTGGAGGGATTTAAAAGACGTGTAGATGAGGCGCTTGGGGACATGGTTTAGTGGGCATGGGGGGGTTGGGTTGACGGTTGGACTCGATGACCTTAGAGGTCTTTTCTAACCTTAGTGATTCTATGATTCTAGCTGTGCTAAGCCTGAGTCTAGTTTCTAGCTGGGCTATAGCCAGAGATGAACATCTCTTCTGTGCCATGGAGACAGAGCCACTCGTAATTAATTGATGTGCTGGCGGGACAGAGGCTGATGCTGGCATCCAGCATCCACAGGCCAGTCAGTATTTGCAAAGCTTTCACGGTGTGGCTGGGGCCGAGGCCCCAGCAGCGGGCACGCCGTCCTGCCAGCTCGGCGTGAGCTGCAGTGACACCACCCCCGCTTTTTTGTTGTGAGCAACTGAAAAAGAGAGTGGCCCCGCTCTTCTTTTTTTTTTTTCCTTCCAAGTGTCTCTGCTGAACTCATAACAAAGGTCATATCTCCACGCAGACCTTGTTGTTCCCCTTCCCACCATGGAGTTATGCAGACTATCGCGTCTGGTAAACGGAGGTGAAAGAGCAGCTGATATGGAGCGCGCGGTGGCCTTGAGGCTGGGTAAATATCCAGGGAGATGCTGAGTGTAACTGCGTTCCTGCAGTCTTTCACAAAAGCACAACGAGGCTTCAGATGATGCGGTGCTTAACACTAATTAAGAACCAGCTAAAGGCAGCGGTGAGCAGTGGCACCGCGCGCTCCACAGGGACGACGTCCCTCTCCACGGCGTGTCCGTAGGTGAGGTTTCTGAGGCTCCTCTCTAAAGGAGGTTTTAGGACAGGGCAGTCCAGGGCTGCTCCCTCACAACAACACTTCTGCCAAGCTTTTGCCAAGATCAACCCCTCCAGATGCTTCAGGAGCAGAACAAGAGCTAGTGCAGGAGGTGCGGGCATTGTGCACATCTTTCAAGATGTGCAGGGTATAATCCAGCTGCCCTTCTCACAGGGCTCATCTCTGGCCGCAAGCTGACATCCCGAGGGTGAGGTCCAGTGCGGTGAACCGCCGCAAAACGCCTGCCTGGCCTTGCACAGCGCAGACGCTGTGTTTGGGGGTAGTGGACAAGGGTCTGTTAAGGTTGATTTTGCCTTTTTTTTTTGGATCGCAGGATTCCAGCTTCAGTCCGATCCCACCGAAATCACCAGTGCACCGGAGATCGCCTGTCACCTCCCACAAAGCACACACCCACCTGGGAGAAGAAATATTCTCAAAGTCTTCTGATAGTTTAGTCACCATTCGTGTGATTTCTACGGCACAAGACGATGAAGAAATCCTTGCTGCTGAGATTTCGGAGAAAGAAGAAGAAAAAGAAGAGAAATGAAAAACAAGCAGGCCCTGGGGCAGGAGTAGGAGTCAGGCTAATGCCTGGGGTAGAAGCTTTTTGTCATTAATGATTTCCACGCAGTGGCTGTAGGCTTCGCTAAGTGCTGCGGGTAGGATCTGCCTTTCTGTTCTGCCCAGACCTTCACTCACTGTTGATAAAACCCTTTGCCGTATGACCTAGAATCATACAAGGTTTCTGTGCTCTGGAGATCTATTTTTATTGAGCATCTTTATGAATATTCCCACTAAATCTCAACTTTGAAATCCAGCCTTATGGAGAGGGAGCCCTGAAGAAGTTGTTTTTTATGGCTCTGGATGGTTAATGAGTGTTCAGATAAAACGTGAAGAGTTATTCACCTCTGACAGCTGAATCACCCCACAGCCAGAAACAACCAGGGAAAAAAAAACAACAGGGTTTCTCTGTTGGGCTCAAGGTTGTCAGCAGCAGCTGGGGAGTGATTCATTCAAAAAAGATGTGGACTATGCTCACAAGCCAAGCACAGACGAAATCACACTGTCACGAGAAGGCCGAGGTCCATCCTGGTGTGCATAGACTGCAAGATGCTTGAGGGTCCCTGTGTGGTGCCAAGACCACCTTGGGTTTGCAGCTGGGAAGAGGAGTTCCTGCCAGCCGTCCACCCTGGGGTGGGCTCTCCATCGCCGGTGGTTATGGAGAGATTTGATGAGCATCTTTCAGGGATGGAGAAGCACAATCCTGGATGAGGAGATGTTCCTGGAGATCCCTTCCAGCCCTGGGTTTCCATGGGTGCACCAACGTGCCACTGCCGGAGGGATAAACCGAGTGCAGAAAGAGAGAAGCTGTGTTGGTTTCCAGCTGGGACGGGAAAGAGAAGTGCAGTAAGTGCTCTCCTCTCCCAGCCAGCGTTTCAGAGTCAGATCAGAGCCCGTAGCATGCAAACAAGTGTGCACGAGCGTGCAGGTGGTCCCCTGTGCTCGTTGCTGGACATCAGTGACCTGCCACCTTTCCAGCAGCCGATTTCCAGCCCTTTCCAGTCACTTTGTTGGCTCTTGGCCACGTTTCCCATGGAGAAGCAACTCTGGTCTTGCTCATTGCTGCAACGGGGCGCTTGAGAAGGTGCTCTCCCAACCTGGGAGCGGGCGCTGGACGAGGAGGCGAACGCCTGGTCAGCAGCCAGCATGTCCAGCTGACGGCTCAAGGTGTCCAATCTTCCTCCAGCACCACCAGTTCCTTGTCTTCCTCAAACCCAGCACCAACCAAAGCGACTTGCTGGTGAGCTGAGAAGTGGTGAGAAGCGGTGGGCGAGATGGTGCCGGGCGAGACGATGCAGACCCTCCCCAAGGCTTCGGCTGGCCAGGTCTCCGCAGCACCGCTGGCTCCATCGAGAGGAGCCGGTTTCCATCCTCCAGAGGAAAAGCTGGGGCAGGTTTTGCCACAGGGAGCAGCCCTGGAGCCACGGCCAAGGGACTTTTTGGGTGTTCAGCAAATCTTGTGAGCAGTGCTGCAGGTTTCACAGGTCTGGCCATGAGACGGTTCGTGAAGGGTGTCAGCGCCGGCATCGTCCCCGTACGTGGGTGATCCCTCTTCCCGTCAGCAGCCTGGGGCTGATCTTCACCTCCTACGGGGTCTTCTTATTTTGTTGCGTTTTTTCCTTCTCTTGCAAAATAGGTGGGTTTCTGTGGCGGAAAAAGCCAGAATATAGTTAGTGGTAATTAACAATGGCTTGCTCTCTTTTAAACAAGTTTAATGAGCTCCGGTATACTGCAAGAGGGTCTGAAGCCACCACTGCCCTTACCATTGCAGAGGAAAACCTGGACTCACCCAAACCTCCCTAAATATTTCTCGTCCTCAGTCATTTGCAAGTGGTTTCCTGCTGGGTAGAAGGTTTTGGTGGGGTGTGCAAAGTATTTTTTTTCACTATATAAATATTTATATAATCAAACCAGGAAACGTGCAAAAGTCAAACTGGGTTCTGATTTGCTGCTGTGATTTGATATGGTTTAGAAAAAGCATTTAAATAAATAGCGGGCTGTAATGGCTTTAATGATTCGCTATATCTACAATAAACACCACGTAGATTACTGTTCCTTTGCTGTGGATTTATTTCAAAATTCCAGTTGTTTTCCATCTTTTTGCTCACTGATGCACCGACGGAGCCAGGAAAGCCCCCACGCACAGTTCACAGATTTTCCTATAAACTTTTTAGAAGCTCAGAGGTCACGTAATACTAGTAGTAGAACTGTAATATTTTTTAATCACCAGAAGGAGGGAAAAAAGCTTTCTTAAATGGCAAATACTTGCATGAAGATCTTAGTTTTCAACATGCAGCATTAGGTGGTGATGGATACCTAACTGGTAATTCTGGAACCGTGGGGAGATTTGAAATTATCGTCCTCTGTGATCTGTTTACGGCTTTAGTTCTTTAGAGAGATTATTCTCCAGGTAATAATTAAGGTCAAGGTAGGGTTGGGCTTACAGGCTGGTTGGAGAGTTGAGCTCAGACCTGTTTGCTGTGCAGGACTATTTAGAAATGACAGGTAGGCTGAGGAGATAGGCAGCTCCTCTAGTGCCTCTTATTTTGGGGGTTGCCATAAATTGGCTTTCTGCTGAACTTCGCAATTCCATTCACTTGCCAGTTTTGCTGTATTTGCAGTGGGCTCCCTTTGCATTCATTCCTATTAAATATCTTGCAGCGTGCGCTTATCACAGGTCTGTTCCTTCCACTGCCCTTGTAATGTTCCTGGTGGATTTGGTAACGCTCCATGTACCTTTACTGCATTTCTTATTAGCTTTTGCTCATTCCGCTTTGATGTCCTTAAGTGTTGGATCGAGGTGATACGATATCCTCTAATAATATTAATGCAGTATTTGGGGGATCTTGCCGGGCAGTTGCTTATTGTCAGTCCAGCACCCTGGAAATTCTGCATTGCAGTCTTCCTCCTGACTTATATTTCTGATTAACGGATTTCTCGGAGGTCCATAGTCATAGAAACCAGTTTTTCTTGCAACAATATTTTAGCTGTTGCTGCTTGTGAGTCAAATAAGTGGAACCGAGAAGTGCTGAAAGAAGAAGCAGAGCTTGCTGTTGTTGGATCTGTACGAATGTGTTAGGTTTTGCCTTACTATCACAAGTAGCATCTTTACTGGGGGCTTTATATATACTGTTTTAATATATATATATACACTTTTATATAGAGAGAGATGCTTTTTAATATATATATACACTGGAGGGGTATTCATATTCCTTGTGACCTGTGCCATTATGTCTTTCACAAGAGTGATACTGATTTAATGTTCTGTATGAGGTTAGGGAAGACAAATATTTCCAATTAAAAAAATCAACTTACAAAAAGAATAATAAAACCCACCATAGACATCTGACTGTGGAGGAAGTTGTTTTCCTCTGGATAGAAACAGGGCAGGTAGCTTCTCTGTATTTATAGTTGGAGCAATCTTTTAAAAAGATTAAGTGCAATTGCAGGTTAATCACTGATAATGTTATCATGAAAGTAAAAACAAATAAGCAGGTTTGCGGATTAGACTTGGATCTAGAAAGAAATTGCAGGATAAATGGAAAGCCCAGTTAAATGGTGTTTAATTAGAAAGCTTGAAATAAAATTAAGCACTTTAACCTTGAAACCTGGAGACCTTAACCAGCAGGACGTGCTCCTAATTCTGGGAACAGTCTGTAAACCACGTTTTCTGCCTAGATATATTTTTTCCATTGTGTAGATCTGCTTTGGGTCACGGTTACAATTAAATCCCGCCGAATCCCTTTTACCTTCCTCTAAAATGGAGCTACTATGAGTCTGGTTTTCTCTGCCCTGAGCACACAGCTCCTTTTAAGTGCAGTAATGGTCCCACTGGAGTTAACACCTGAAAAAAAAAGCCAGGCCACCATTTGGGAAGGGGTCACACAGAGGTACACAAGCCGACGGGTGCCCACGCAAGCATTTATTAACAGCAGCTTAAGCTTAGCTTGGGCTGGATGCCATTTTTCCTTTTCTCATTCTTTCCTCATTTACCCATTCTTATTTCGGCATGAAACTTTCCAACTTCGGTTCATGCCCTCCGGTGAATGTCTTAGGGAGAACTGAGCAATATCCAGCAAGTTGGGTTTGAGTCATCTGAAGAAGTAAAGCCTAGATACCTACGTTATTTCATGCATTTTTTCTGCTTTTAGAAGTCACTTGATGCATAAGAAGAGCTGGAAGTCAAACAAAGTCTAAAAACTCTTTTCTTGGATAAATTGGAAGGGATTTGGGGGGAAATGTAAACAACTGGAGAAGTGAGATAGATCAGGTTGTGGGGACGCTACGGGGTGGCCGGGGGACATCCCCGCCAGCTCTGGGCTGCCACCTCCAGGGGACGGCATGGCCCAGGGCATCCACGCATTTTGCAGGCGCTCGCTTTGCAAGCTTGAGCTCACCAGGACGGCCACTGCTGCCTTCCCAGCTTTAACTGCTCAGAAGTGGTGGGCTGGGTCTGCCTCCACACAGCAGGACCGTCGCTGCAGCGCCCGTGTGAGCACCCTTTTGCATTCTGGAACCTCCTATATGTCCCAGCCCGTATGTCCCATATCGCCGTGGATGGTCTAAATTTGCTCAGGGGTGAGCATCACATGGGCCGTGTCGTGCCGCTCTGTCTTAGCAATAACCGGAGGAATGAAGACCAGCCAGACCAGTTACTCATTCTAGATAAGAGGCTCTTTTGTGCTGCAGAAATACCAATATCACGTGCAAATCTCTCCGCTGCCATGGTTACTAGCCGCCGTCACAGCCACTGGCGAGACGGGACACGTAGCATTGACAGGACTTCTGGTCTCCCCTTCGCAAGGGGAAACTCCAGCCATAAAACCTACGCTATGCCCCAAAAAGGAGGGGAGATGTCTGGGAGGGCTGCCTACCTCTCCGCAGGGTGAGCTGGCCACGTCTGGCGTTACGATGCTCAGAGCTTGTTGTGTACAGTGTCTCTGCCCCGTTACTGGGCATTAGGCTCTGGGTTTTATACGTTCCTCACTAATAACCTGAAATATTATTAAAGAAGTGAGAAAACGGTGCTGCAGCCTGGGCGGGCAGAGATCGGCTCTGCCCCGTTTCCTGTTTTGCTGGCATTTAGGAACGACTTGACCTCTTGGTGCTCTCGCTTTTTACACTAACGCGCTTCTCATTAAAGTGCTTTCCTGAACACTAATTAGGGTGGTTTTCCTTTTGTAAATTAGCCTGATACAATCTGTGTGTCTTGGCAGACGCCCTCCGGAGCAGGAACCGAGGTCTTTGCTTTTGATCGCTGTTTATTTTGCAAATCTCCCCGGTTTTACTGTTCTTGGCTGCCTTCTAGAAAGTGCTCGCAGGTGGAGGTTAATGGGAGGGAAATGGGGCTTTCCAGTTTGCCTGCCTCAAGAAAAGGAGCGTTTTTGGCGCTACGGGGGCCTTCTGGCCAGCGCGGGTTGATGGGGTGGTGTGGGCACACAGGAGCGCTTTCCTCTGAGCTCCTTCCCAGCCCAGCCCAGCATCCTCGCACGGTGTGGGGTGGAGGAGCGGGTCTGCAGGGAAAGACGCTGCCTGAGCCAACCTTTTAACAGGTGATGGAAAAAAAATACCCAGTTAACACACTCATTCTGTGCAATTAAACCACTTCTTTTGGCTATAGCGAATGCGCAGAGCAGCAGACGCGAGCGACCCTCTGGATGTCTGCAGAGGGAGGAAAGCCCACCTGCCTGCCGATGCTACTGAATAGGTTGTGTCAGCAATTTGCCCAGGACCAATGGAGCTCAGGAGGGGACGGACTTTAATCGGCTCTCATTTTCTTAATGCACTGGCAGATGGGAGCGGAGGGGACGTTGCTTTTTCCATCTCCCGTCACGGATGGGGCAGAGCCTCCAGAGGTTTGCACAGGCTGAGAAATTCAGCGGCGAAGGTGACGCTGGGTGTGGGAAGCCATCCTCTGCCTTCCCTCGCTGGGGAGGCTGGCAGCGAGCGGAGCGTCCCTGGGGGGTCCTGCCACCCCGGCTCTGCATCAGCCGCTGGGACCCTTCTGGGACCAGGCTCCATTACAGATCATCTCCACAAAAGCGTTTCCTGGTCCTTAACAAGGGAAGAGGAGAACTGCCAGGGGGGTTCACCCAGGGACCCCCGGGATTGGGACGGAGTTGACAAAGCCCCTGACGAAAAGGCATCAATTTTTCAGTGCTGGCGTGCACCATGTGTGGCACCGCGTGTGGAAACGCGTGGTGAGCATTCCACCCCAGGGAGCTGCTGCCAGCGTTGGCCACACCAGCCTGGCCTGCTCCCAGGACCCCCTGCAGCGGGGGTCCACACGGGCCGTATCCGGCGCTCAGCACCCCTTCCCGGGCGGTGTGGAGCCATGCACGCACTGTGTGCGCTGGCAGGACTGTCGGTGCAGGGCTGGAGCAAGGGGAGCAGCAAGAGGAGCGGGATGCAGGCTGCGGAGAGCATCCCTGCCCGCGGCGAGGAGGGCGAGCGCCGCAGCCTCAGGGGGTATTTCTGCCGGCCAGCGGGTGCTGTGCGGAGACTGGCCCGTGGATGCTTCCGAAAAACATACCTGGGACCAGGGTTGGCCTGGACGGGCCCGCAGGTGAGAGCAGTGGGGTGGGGGTTTGGGGGGCGAGCAGGGCAGAGTCTGCGTCAAAAGCAAAAGCTGGGGATGAAAACCAGTAAAATGCTCTGGATTGGAGTCGTTTTCATGAAACATGCCTGGATGTTTGCACACAGGCTCTGCATTTCTTCTGCCGCTGTTTCCCAAGGGGTTAATTAAGCAGCACGTTTTGACTGGTGGGCTGGAGATGAAGATAGCTGAATAGAGACGTGTCAGCCCCGGAGAGCCCCGGTCCCACCTTGCCTGGGATGCTGAGTGCCCCGGCCATGCCTCCGTCCCACCTCCTGTACCATTTCTTTCTCCATCCCATCCTTGTTTTTTCACCTGACACCTCTCTAGGATCCCCAAATAGACCTGAAAGCCCAGGAAGGTTTGCATGAAAAAAAGCAGCAAGCTGGCAGTTATTCCATGTCAGTCTGCATAAACCCTCCTGCCTGCTCCTCCTGCCTGCGCTGCCAGATTTTCCTTAATGTCTCCTCGTTTTTCCAGTTGTGAGTGATTGCTCAAGGGATCTCCCGGCAGAGAGGACTCGGGTTCACCCTTCACATCCCGCTCATCTCTAAGGCATATGCATAAAAATATGGGTGTGGGTCCGCTCCTCTTCATAGAGACAAATTAAATCTGCTCACGCAGCGCTGGGTGCAGGCGGCAGAGCCGGAGCATGTGGCTGTTTAATATTCATTGGGCGTAGACGTAAAAGTTTGCTTTTCCAAAATAGCCTTGCACAGCGCCATGCTGCACCGTTTTCCTTAAACCTTAGCGGGAGGCTGGAATTCAACGTTTCCTGTGATTGTCTCCCCGACTTCCACTGGCTTAGCCAAGAAGCAGAAGACCCTCGTGGGGTGTAAAACCTGCTTTGAGGACAGATCCTGGCACTTTATTTGCAGTTTTCAATTCTGTAGTCTGCTGTGACGGAATGATGTCTTTGAAGCAGCAACACAGGAACAAGAAATTTTGCTTCTGTTTTGAAACAGGATGAGTTTCTGCGGTAGTTGTGCATCTATTTGTGTGTTAAGTTTTAAGAGGAAAAAATAGTTTTCCCTGTAAATTTTTGGCAGGCAGATTCATGGATCTCTTTGGCTACTCTTCCTATTAATTGAGCACAGTTTTCTTCACCATCTCAATTACACCTTAGAAGAAAAAAATAAGAATATGGTCCCAGTTGGGTCCACAGTAATTAAATCACCATGAAATATGTTTCAGTAAGTTAAAATTGGAAGACCCCAGCCTTTTTCCTTGTTAAGTGGGAAGCTGCGATGGTACGGGGTGGGCTGTCATGCTCCGGCTCAGGGAAGGTAACAGCAGGGAAGACATTGCCCGGCAGCACACGGAGGCGGTGGGAGCATCCCCGCGGTGCCGGGGAAACAGGGGGCTGGGATGCAAATGGGCGCCTGGGCACAGCTGAGCTGGTGCATCCCCCAGCTGTGGCCAAGGGGCTCTTCTGATGCCCCCCACGGAGCCGCTGCGGGGCTCCGAGCTGCGTCGCCGGTGCAAACACAGGGACACCCATTGTATAAGGGGTGTCAGTAATGCATGGGAGGGTAACGTTTCCATTCTGGGAGGACTTCTGCTGTCAAAGCTGCAGAGCAGTGGTGGTACAGCATCCCGCACACGCTGGTGCTGAGACATGGTGGGACAAGCGGAGCGGCTGGACCGTGCCCAGCGAACACCCCTAGGGCACATCACAATCTACAGGTGACACAGGGTGCGCTGAGGACCTGGAGGACCGGCGCAGCTGGACCCATGCCGGGATGGACTCACAGTGGGGTTTTGCAGACAGCTCGATATCAAGCAGTCAAAGCTGGGTAGCAGGAAGGCTATTTAATTCCATCAGAGAAAATCCCACCTCATTTGCATATTCATCTCTTTATCGGGTGCAGCTTTTGCGTTGCGGTCGGGATGGGCATCATGCTGATGGGCAGCTGAGCCCATCTCATGGATTACCCGCCGTCACAGTATTTTCCTTTACATGGGTGCATTTACTTTATGACTGCAGGGGTATTTCCCTCTTCCCTGCAGAGGCTCTTACTGATTTACCTGTGCCCATGCCTAAACTAGCTGGATATTATTAGTGAGCCCTGCATTCCTCCAGCCCCCCCAGAATGGCACGGCACGGCCACTTACATCAGTCCCAAAACTCTATTCCCTAAATTATTCAGAATTACTGCTTTTGCTTCATTTCTTCTCTGAAGTCAAGAACACTTTGGAGGGCACTGAAAATAAATGGTTTTGCTGAGAATTGAATATATTTTTTAAAGGAGATGGCTCCTATCACTTTTGCCTGTGCAGAGGAAAGTCTAACCCTGTCTTCGCACACCCTGGTACCAGTGTCACCCAGCCGGGATAAGGGGCTCGGTGGCACTGTGGGGGCCTGGCTTCAAGGAGAAAATGGGCGGCAGAAGTAGCAAAAATCTGAAAAAAATCCCAGTTGCCCACCTGCAACTGTTGCTCTTCTTCATGCATGTTTTTATTTGAAAAGAATTACAGAAAGCACCCGAGGTCCTGAACAGAGGGTCCCGAGGATGCGCTATAAGCGCTGGCCGGGGGACCACCGGTGGGCTCCTGCCAGACCATGAGCTCCAGGACCTCCTGCTTGGGATGCAGCAATCTTTCTAGTACAGCTTTAATTTTTATTTGCTGGATAAAATGTCCTGAATAGAATTCACTTGGTGTCAAGCTGCTCCCTCGCTGGGTCTGCTCAAACCAGCATGGGCATGCCCCAGGCGATGGGGCAGCTTCAGCCTTGGCTGGGACACCTCGTGCTTATTCTTAGCCTCGTGTCTAAGAAATGCTTTATAAGCAGGAGCCCGTATTGGTTAACGCCATGAAACATTAATGACTTAGCAGGTGAGCTGCGGTCCTCCTGCAGAGCAGCTCACAGCTCCCCAGCAGCCGGCGTGGCACAGGATGAGCCCGGCGGTGCTTTGCTTAGGGGAGGCACAAGCATTAAAGCCAAACCCACGCCGTATTTGAGGCCAGCTGAAAAACATGACGAAGAGAAAAGGTAGGTAAAAGGGAGACATCTTGCACTGCACTCCCCTGACTGCGTGCAGAGTAGAGTTTGTCTTTGCCTGAATACAGCATGTTGAAAAAGATGGTGCTTTTGTCATTTGCTTGAGATAAAGGAGATTTGCATGGGGGGACACAGGCAGAGCCGAGCCGCGGCGTGCAGCCGCTCCCAGCCGGACTGGCCGGCTCCTTGGCTCTGGACCGGCTCCCTGCTGCCCTAGGCTGCTCCCTACCACCCTGGCAGCCCAAACCTGGCCTAACCGGCTCTGGGGGTTTGGCCAGGGGGGCTGAGCCGAGCAGCTGCGGAGCCCCCCGCCACCAGCCAAAGCCGCTGCCGAGGCCGGCAGCATCCCAAAGCGTCTGATCGAGGCAGCAATCCTTGCAACACCCCTCCCCAGCTCCCACTCTCCACCCAGCTCAACGCAACCCTATCTCAAGGATCGGAGCCTCTGGGTTGAATTAATTCAGTTGGTGAACTTTAAAATGACTATTAAATTTCTCAGGAGCATGCTAAGACTTAATTAAAACTCCTATCTTTGGCAAAACAGCAATGTAGGAATGCGGGGGGTTCGTTCCTGCTTTGGTAAGCGTTTCATGTCGCCTTGGCAAACCATGCTTCAGCAACGCCGAGAAATCCCCTCACCTCCTCAAGGAGGAGCAGAATTAGAATAATGATGTGGGTTATAATTAATTGTGCTCTGGGGACACGTTCTCACGACGTCTGGTGCTTCTGGTGGGAATTTTCTACAGGGAGCATCCCAATATACTAGAGGCTTCAGGTATGCTCCTGCCTGCATTCCTGGGCTAGGTTATCGGGTTGCTGGAAGGGAAGGGAGGAGGAGTTAAATTTTTGCTGGGATTTGGGGGATTTTTTAGCTGTCTTACAGATGTAGGTTAAATATTTGCTCGGGGCAGAACAAATGCCTAATGTAAAAGGCCCTGCTCGGCGATGTGTTTCGATTGCTGGAGCTTCCCTTCATCCAAGTAAAAGGCAAATTAACCTGCCTGACTTAACAGCGTCGCAATAGTGAAGGAAAAGGCTGGGCTAAAAGCAAAGAGCTAAACCTGCGCCGGGGTCCCCGTCCCCCGGCAGCGTGCCCCATGGCGGGCCGGTGCCGCCGCGGAGGGCAGCTGTGTTTTAGCGCTGATGGTCGTCGATATATCGAGCCTTCCGCTACCTGCTGGGTGCTCGCAGGAGGTGCCGCTGGCGGCGAGCCCTGCCGCTTGCTGCCTTTTCTCTGCCTGCCTGCAAAGCGGCGTTTCTAAAAATACCTTCAGCAATGTCGTCAGCCGGTGCTTGCTCAGGTCACGGAGACGTGACATCCAAGAAAAGGAGGACCGGAGCATGGCTGGGGGATCAGGCTGAGATTATCCCAGCCAGCGCAGGTGATCCCTGCGGAGAGGGGGTACGAGCAGGCTGCCCGCTGCCTGCAGAGGCTCCCGTGCTGCCCCGCTGCCTGCAGCCCCCCAGCCCATCCGGCAGCAAGTGGGCGTCCCCTGGGATTTACAGCCCTCCCTTGAGCCACACAGCATTGCGGCCAAGGGAAACGGAGCTGGTATCTGGCCAGCAGCGTGCACCCAACCCTGAACCCCACTTCTGGATCCCTGGGGATCTGTCCTTGGTGTGCTGGGGCTGCCGGAAAGCCACGCCGTCCTCACCAAAAATCAGCCCCGCAGCTTGGAGGGGTGGGATTTTTAATGCTCGCAGGTGACTATTTGATTATGGCTGTTGGCACAAAACCCCTTCTGCATCTCAAATTTTGCTCCATGCTTATTCATTAAGTTATTTTTCTAAACTGGGGAATTCACACATATGCCTGGTTAATTTAGACTTATTTGAAGTAATTGATACAACTTACGTGCATGGCATAATTGCAATACCATTAAAAATCTGAAGCATTCAAAAGCCAGGAAATTACTTACTCGTTAAAGTCATTTACATAAACATTTATTCTACCCTTACAGCTCGTAAATTAAGTCAGTGATGATATGGCATTACAGTTGCTATCAGAAAGTAGAAAGTAACTTTATGTGTGTCCATATTATCACCAAACCAGCCGAAGGAGCTGCACAGATAATAGGATATTTATGCAAATCAGCACGACTGCTGAGGGCCTCTACGGGTACATATATGTACATATATATGCGTGTGTATAGGCACACACACACATATCCGTCCACGCCGAGGGCTCTGCGCTGGGAACGCCAATAAACCTCAGCTGAAGCGAAGGCGAGGTGTCGCTTTGCAGAGGCTGGGAGGTTTTTGCCGGGTTTTTTTCTGCTGCGCTGGCTGCGGCGGGAAGGCAGCCGCAGCGCAGGGGTGGAGGCAGCTGCCGGGCTAGGACGGCATTTGCTTCTCAGGGACCAGGCGCTGCGTCAGGGGCGGATGGCATGGGGACATGGAGGTGACCCTTCCCAGCCCCCTTTCCCTGGGGCGAGTGACCGGAGCGGCTTGTGTGTCCTCCCCCGTGGTGACGCCTCACCACCCGCCATCCGCAGGGCTGGCTCGTGGCAGGGGATGGGGCGGCGTGTCCTGGGGGGTCTCTGAGAGTGCCCGAGAGGGAGACGCTGGGATGAAGGGACAAGGCCAAATCCTGCTCTAAACCCAGCCAGCAGTGAGCGAAAGGCTGAGTGCGGCAGGGGGAGGCGGAGGACCCTGGCCCGAGGGGAGCACACCCCGCTGGCGGGCAGAGCCTTCTCCTTCCCGGCCCCGCAGGGCTGGCACCAAACCCGCATCTCCCGAGGGAGCGCCGCCCCTGCCCCCCCGGACCCGCGCAGGACCCATGCGCCCCACGAGTCAGCCCGACGTCAGGCGTGCGGACGTGAGCCATCAGCACGGGCGCCCGCCGCCGCCACGGATACCAAGTTAAGTTTTGTTGTGGGAAATATCCGGTACCGCCAGTTAATTACCATGAACAAGTCATGAGTAGGTTGTGTCACCCAAACCAGCCATTAACATAATGATTGTATGTGCAATACAGACAGGTAGATACAAATCACGCCCTAAAAATGTGTATAAATTATATTTAAAGCAGAATTTTTTATTGCCTTTCTGACACCAGGGCCTTTGGAGAGATCTCGGGGCTGTTCTGCTGTTTTCTCCACACCCGCGGGTTAGAAACAGGTTGTTTTCCCATGGAAATCTGGGTCCCCAGGCCCCGGCGAGCCTGGGGTGCCAGGCGGCGTCGGTGCCAGGTGATGCACCGGTGTTTGGGAGTGGTGGGGACGTGGCGGAGGGCACGGTCACCTCTGGTCCTCGGCGTGGGGGTCACCAGCACCACGGTCACTTTCTTGGTAGTGCCGGTGGCTCTGTCCCCATCGTCCCCCAGGGAAGAGCCGCAGCCACAGCCGTGCCGGGGTTTGGTGCTGGAGGAGGGGGGCGGGCGCACCCCAATGAGCTGTGCCGGGAGGGGTGCGCGGGCAGGATGGGGGTACACCGGGGCTCCCGGAGGAGGACCGGGACCAGGGTGGGAAGGGCCAGGGACACACCGGGGGTACCAGGGACACACCAGGAGCCCCCCAGGGCTCTGACAAGGGGGCGGTCAGGGGAGCATGGGGGGATGGGGACGCCCTGGGATGGGCCGGGGACACTCCGGGGCTCCCCTGAACTCCCCAGGGCTCCGGCAAGAGCGGCTGGGGGTGCATCGGGGACGCCCCGGGAGCTGCCCGGGGCCGGGCCGGGGCCGTCCCCCGCGGAGCCCCGTGCCCGCCGGTGCCGCCACCGCCCGGAGCGGGGGCGGGGCGGGGGGGGGAAGGGGAGCCCCGCCTCCGCCGCCCGTCGGGGGGTTCCGAGGGTTTCCATGGCAACGAGAGCGGGNCGCCCCCTTCCCCCGCCGAGGCACCCCCGGCCCCGGCGCTGCGCTGCGGTGCCCGCCCGGCTCCGGGCAGCGGGCGGGGGGCTGCGGGGACGGCCCGGCCCGGGGCCGGCGCTGCCCGGGGCTGCCCGCGGTCCTGCAGTTAATAAATAAATAACCCCCAACTCGCAGTTAGGAGGAGCCTGGAAAGGCTTCAGCAATGAGTAAATTAATTACAGACACGGTTTATGTCACATCCGCCGGGAGCACGGAGGGAGCCCGGGGCTTTCGGTGCTCTGGCCCCGGGAGTGAAATCGGGATTGATGCATCTTTCCGCGGGATTTGGGAGCCGGGGTCGGTGCTGCCGTCGTGGTTTGCTCCAGCACCGTCCCCGGGGCTTTCAGGGCCGGCAGCCGAGGCGGGCTGAGCTGCCTTTCCTTGCGCGTATCCGCAGAGGTGCCGCTGTGCTCGGGACCCCCGTGCCATGATCACATCCCGCAAAACCTGGGAGCTGCGACCCGTGCCCTCCGCGAGAGCCGCCTGGAAGACGAAGGACCTTCGCCCAGACAGTGAGTACAGCGCGGTGGCTCGTCCTTTTCCCTTGGGGCTCAGCCTGCCGCGCTCACACCCTTGCTCACGCTTGGGGAAGGAGAGGCCGGGAACAGGCCAGCCTGCATTTTTCACATTTCTTTCCGGATGAAGCTCGGGATTTGAGAAACGGAGACTCGGAAGCGGGCACAAAGCAGTAGGCAGCCGGGGGGTGAGCAGAGAAGGCTGCCTCCATCTCCCTCCTGGTCCTTCCGAGTGGGAAGCTTAGGGAGAAAGGTTAAAATTTAACATGTAAGAAAGAAAAGGGAATGATACACATGGCAGGGAAGATGTGGGGTCTTTGCTTCTCCTCGGCCTCGGCTCCTTGGAAGGGCTCCTTATCTCTCCCCGGTGCACAGACCCCATAGGTGAGTTTAGTCGAGGGCTTTTCTCCGTGAGGCTGAGCTGTTTTGCAGGCAGGCGGGCGACTGCTTGCCCCAACCTGCAGCCGCTTGTCAGAAAACAGCCCTTCCCACCTCCCTCACTGGTGGTGCCGGATGGGTTTCGGCAAAGGGGGAGGCTGAACCCCCCCATTTGGGCTTTTTTTGCTGTTGGCTTCAGTGTTTGCCATCCCTATGTGCTGGCAGCGGCTTATCTGGGCGCTGCTTCTTCCCTGGCATTTGGGCCAGCCCAGCTGAATGCTGGTTGGCATCAAAGCCTCCGAAAACGGGGTTTTTCAGCACTTCCTCTGCCCGGCGGCTGCCGCTGCCCATGCCAGGGAACTCATCGCCTTTTATCTGGGCGTTCGCCAGCGCTTTGGAAATGCTTGATTTTCATGGCGCGCGTGAAATGTTATGGCTAATTACAGGCTGGGAAGAAGTCCAGAGCAATGGACTGACTTTGTCGGGGCACATCTCCCTCCAGATGCTGCTTCCGCCTCTGGCCCAAGCGCCTCCGGATGATTTTAGGAAAAAACTGCATTAGTGAGGTTTTATTTGTGGGTTGTTGATTTTTTTCCTGCCTGCCAGAGAAGCCATTTGGCTGCCCACGGTGGTGGCAGTGCTTGTGGCAGGCGGATGGGAAGGGGGCAGAGGGTCCCCAGGCAGGTCCTGTTAGGACGTAGCCCTTGCCAGCCACTTTTCCTGTGGCAGAGGAGGACACAGCCATGGGAAATAGCTCCTGGAGATGCTGTTTTCCTTCTGTGCAGCTCAGAAGGGCAGGGAACTGCTGCCCTGTCTGCTTTCAGGTTTGGCTGCATGACAAATGAAGGAAATATTTGGGGGCAGTGGAGGGAGGTGATGCTGGCCGGGTCCGTCCGTCCGGTTTTGGTGATGCAAGCCGGCTCTGGCAGCTTTTCCGAGATAGGATCGCAGGAAACGGAGTGGCTTCGCAAGGGGCAGGGGTGGGATGTCCCCAGTGGGGGGACGGATCTGGTCCTGCAGAGGACAGACAGATGCTACACCCTGAATTCTCATTACTAGTCATTGGCAACCAGTCTCCGCCCCCCGAAGGGCTAATTTTCCTAATTAACATAATTAACATTTTTAATAAAACTCATGCACCGTCTCTGCTGCATCAATGCAGTGGCGGCAGCGGGGAGGAGGAGGTGGGTTTGCTAAGCGAGGCCGAAGGCTGTGTCTGTCCTTGGCTCTTGGGTTGATCCAGTGATGCTTTTCGCTCCGCCTCAGGCCGTGGACAGGACACACTCGTCACCGGGAGCGGAGCACACGCCTCTGCCGAGGTTCCTCTGCTGCCTGCGCTGGTTCACCCTAAAATCCTCAGCGTGAGCTGGCCGGACGCCGCAAAGCCCCGCGGGCTCTGCCTGGCTCTGCAGGTGAGGAGCGCTGAGCCGGTGGCGGCTCGGGTGGGAGGGCGTTTTTGGGGTGGTGGGGAGGATGCCCCACACCCTGCTGGGCCATCCCTCGGTGGGAGCTGGCTGGTCCCCCCCATCACCGCAGCAGGTTTTCTCCTCGAGCCCGGCGCCGCGTGCCTCGAGCAGAGCTGCTGCCTGGGTGGGGAGGGAAGAGCGTCTCCAGAAAGTCAGAAGGCATCAAGAAGTGCCGGGCAACAGCCCGGAATAACATTTTCTGGGTCACTTCTGGGTCATGTAGGCAGGAGAGCTCAAGGCAGGAGGGTGATAAGAAAATGCAGCACCGTGAGATATTTGCCAGCGGGATGGAGGAGGAGGAGGAGGAAGGCTACCATGGCCGGGGACAGTGTCAGGACACCATGTACTGGTGTTGCTGCCACCAGTTCATTCTGGGCTTCGGGCAAATCATTTAAATTCCCCTTCTTTGAAAAGAAGAAAAACATCTTCTTATCTCACACCAGCCTTGATGAATTCCCTCCGGCAAAACCCTCCCGGAGTCTCAAATGTAGAGGCACCGTGGACACGCAGCTTCTCCAGGAGGATGCTGCCACCTCCTCCTTCCAAATTGCTCTCAGAAATATTTGGCATGTACCGAGTATTCGCCCCTCTGCCGGGGTGAGGTGAGTTTCCCCCGGCATCACTGGCCCAGGGGCGATGCCACAGGCTCTGAGATAAGATATAAATAAGAAAAGGCACTTTTGAGCAGGGCGGGGAGCAATTCGGCAGGTCAGCAGCTCAGCTTTCTGAAAGCATCCATGCCTTAAAGCTTTTTTAAATGGTGATAAAACAGATTTTTTTTTTTCCCCTGCAAGCCAGTGATAGATACGATAGATACAGAAATTTGGGACCTTCTCTATATTCCTTTCCCTCCTTCCAGATTTCTTCTGTATATTTTTCGGAGCTGCGCTCCATCCCATGGGGTATGGCTCACCAGCCACGGCTCACCAGCAAGCAATTCATGTTCAACCCTGCCTGCAAGCCAGGGTCTTTTTTTTTAAGGCCATAAGAGAAAAATAGGTAATATCCAGTATAACTGCATGACCAAGCTGAGGGAAGGAGTAGTTTATGGGGACAACTAAAAGCAACATGATAAATTCATCACAGCAGCTTCCCAACACCGAAATCCCTCGGGGGAAGGGTTTCCCCAGGTCCCGCTGTCCTCTCCTCTGCGCCCTCCTCCCTGCTCGCTCCTCCTGGCCAGCCCGGTGAAACGCCGGCTGCCAGCACCGTGTCCACCACGATGCGCACGGTCGCTGCATCTCAGCTCTCCGTCCCGTTTCTTCTCGTGGACACAGGCCCTGCGGGAGACGGTGGGCGCGCGGCGGGAGGAGAGCCGGCACCGGGCCCCGACAGCGGCCACAGAGGAGCCGCCGGCGTCCCCCCGCGAGCCGGCAGCTGCCACGCCGGTGCAGGCAGCCTCCACCATGAACCTGGAGAAAGCAGGTGAGGGGGAAGCCGGGATGTGGCAGCGGGCGCTCAGAAGCAGGGGTGCGATGGGATGAGCGCCCGGTACCTGCCGGTGGGGACCCAGGGACCTCTCCTCTTTCGGGGCGCACGTAGACACGCGGCTGTTCTCACTGGTGGGGATCGGGTCTCGGTAGAGATCAAACACCAGCCGGCTGTCGTGTGATGCCAGGCGACCGATGAATTATTTAACCGGGTGAGCAGAGCAGGTGAGTGCCAGCAAACCCACCGCTCTTTTCTCCCTCTTAAGGAAAATGTAACGTTTGTGGAAACGCTTGCAGCGTGTGTGGCTGCGCCGGGGCAGGTGAATCCCTGTGGTTTTCCCTCTTTCTCTGTCAGGACCGAATTGTCGGGCTTGTCGGGGCGCGTCCCAGGAGCTGCTCCCAGCGTGGTCCCTGGCTGCATCCCCGAGCAGCTCCCGGTGCGGGACAGCTGGTGGGAAGGGCAGGGATGCAGGAGGAAAGGAGTCTGCGTGGCAATGGTAACGGGGCAGAGCCGTGGAAACGGCTGCCTTTCCAAACGGGTTTCAAAGCATTTTGGAAAACAGGGGGGTCAGCGTGCCACGTCTGCCGTGCTCAGATCCCACGTCGCCAGCAGCGCGTCTGCCCAGTGGTAGATGTAACGCAGGTCCGGCTGGCATCTTCTCTCCCAGGGATGCTCTTGCGGGAGGAAGGTGTTGGAGCAAGGAGGAGCACGTTATCCGTGCGGGATCACACCTGCCCGGCAGTTTGACTTGCAGCCCAGTGTCGTGGCTTTGAACCAGGCTCTGCCTTCAATCCCAGCCCAAGATTAGCGTGGATGATGTGTGCAGACACACGGTGTTTCTGCAGGAGCCCTGGTGCCTCCTGTAATCTTGTGCACGCTTCCCAAGGGGCGAGAGCTGGCGTTCCTGTTAACTTTAGGAGTTTTGGGGTGGATTTTGTGTGTGTTGGGTTTAAAGGGAACATCACAGTCCCCTGCCTGAGCTGGGCTGAGCTTTTGGCACAGAAAGAAAGAAAAGCCAACACCCGTTGGTGCTGTTTCAGGGTATCCAGCCCAAGGCAGGAAGACAAAATCCGGCGATCACTTCTGCAGACATTGCTGGATAAGTCCCATGGCAGCAGTCGACAGCAGAGCTGTGGTTTGGTCCCAACTAAAACCAAACTGGGACTTTTGGTCCCACTCTGCTGGCTCTTTAACTGCTTTTAAAGGTAGAAAGTCTAATTCATAGACAAAAGAAGTCTTGCTTCTTGTATTCAGGACGTTTCCCATAAAGCAGGCAGCATCTGCCCGCAGGCAGTGAAGCAATTCCCAGCATCACCTCCTGCCTTTAAAACCTCAGGTTTCTGGTGGCAGCGGATGAAATCCACGGCAGGCAGGGAAGGGTGCCAGGCAGCCGGGATCCTGGCCGCCGGTTCGCCCGCCGTGGTGCTTCATCCCCACGTTGGGAATGAGTCAGGCCAGCTCATTTCTTCTTGGGAACTACCAAGTCATTTAGGGATTCATTTGGTAGGCTCTGATGTACGGCCAGGTTTGCTTCTGTCAGCACCGGTGGCTCTATTAACACGCAGAAAACGATGTTTAAAATAATACTAGGAAGGTTAGAAAACCAAACGCGCGAGGATTAGGCAATATGGCCATTCAGGGTACCTGTATAATTTTAATTTGGCTTCCATTATATTTGTGTGTAATGATGCAGTCTTTAATAACGTGATCACATACTGGTTTTCCACCGGCACCTGCTCATTCAGAAAAAAGGATGCCGGGATGAATCAGAGCGCCGTGGTGAAGGCGGTTGTTATCTGACTGAGGCGGCAGCATCTCGGCGTGTGATGGGGCTGGGTCACGGCGCGGTGGCGTGGGCAGGCGCTCCGTGTTACGGCCCGGGATGCTGCGCTGGCATCGGCAGATCTCTTCGGCTCCCACCCCCCACAGAGGCTCACCCGGCCAGACCCCCACCGTTAGCGGCGGTCGGCAGCGTGGTGCTGGGGATGCCCCTCCCGGCACGTCACTGCTCTCCGTGGGACTTCTGCACGTCCCGCTTCCCGCGGTCCCCTCTCCACCGCAGCCCCCGGGGCCTCCCCCCGTAGCTGGCGTCCCGCTCCCCAGCGAGGCGGCCGGATCCTGACCAGCTCCATCTTTGCTGCCACTGCAGGAGGGAGGCTCTGCGGTGGGAAACGCGCCAGCCTGCCGGCGGCCCGGCCCTTCCCGGTGATCCAGAAGGTGATGGCCTCCATGGCACATCTGCAGGAGGAGAAGCTGCGGCTGCAGGAGGAGCTGCTGGGGCTGCAGGAGAAGCTCGCTGCCCGGGAGAACGACGAGCTCTCCCGCTCTCTCCAGCTGCAAGGCCAGGTATGGCGGGGACCGGGGGACACGAGGGGATCCCTCAGGATCTCCAGCTTCAGGCTGTGGCCGGAGCGCCGTGGCTCGCAGTTAGCGAGGGGCACGCTCGGAAGGAGCGTAGGACCTCGATCACGGAGCATCTTCTCCGCTCGGGTGCGTAGGGGTGATCTGGGAGCTGGGTGCTCCTGAGCGCCGTGGCCGCCCCGCCGGCTTCGGCCGCGCCTCCCTCGGGCTGCCGGCAGCCCCCGGCTGACGTTGCGGTGACACGGCGGTAACGCCGGCAGGGCGCTGGGCTCCTTGGACGTGACGCGGCTGGGAGGGCTTTGGGCATCGGGGTTGCAGCCCTGCGGCAATCGTCCATCCTGCCAGCGCAGCACGCCGCTGCAGGATAAGCTCGTTAGACCGACCCAGCAGATTAATTTTAGTGACTTGAGAGTCAGGAGGTGGGAAGTGAACGTGAAGGCACAGAGCTCTCCACCAAAGGGGAAAGCGTTTTGGCCGCCGTGACCAGAACCCCCCCAAAAACCATCTCCTGCGCCGGTGCAGCCGCATTCTCGGTGCGAGGACCTGGGTCGTCCCAGGGAGATTGAAATTCCGGCTGCTCGTAAAAGGATTTGCATGTGGCTGTTGTGGAAGCTGTTGCAGTCAGGTTCTGCTTGTTCCACGGGTGTCAAAAAGGCGGAGGTAATTGTCCTGCATTTGCTTGGCATGCTCTGCATGACACAAGCGTGAGCGCCGGCAGGATCCGGCCCTGCGCTGGCCAGTTCGGCAGCAAGCGCAGCCGACGCCGGCTGGAGCGAAGCGCTGACCCAAACTTCCAAAGCTCGGGGATGGCCGGGCCACGGCTCGAGCCGGACCCGGCTGCCAAGGAGTGCCTGTCGCCTCCGGAGAGCAGGATGCAGCTGGCGATGCCCGAGCAGGTAGGCGATGGAGGTGCATCGGCACTTACGGGCGCCGCTGGCGCGGGGAGCGGTGGGCAGGCTCCGGCGTGCGCGTTGGCCGGCTGGGGTGGCGGCTTCCCCGGAACAAGCTGTGACTCTGTCTCCTCGGTCCCTCCCCTCTTTTAAAAATACTTTAAAAAATACCTTAGTGATCTACCTTACTGGATATGGAAACGGGATTTTCCCACTGAAGCGCTCGGCGTGCGCTCGGCCCCCCAGCCGGAGCGGGGGAGCCCCGCTGCGGGGCCAGGGGGGTTCCCAACGCCGCGGGGAGCAGCCGCCTTCCCCCGCGCGTGGCCATAGCGTGCGGAATCGCCCGTGGAACCCCCGGCCGAGCCCTGCCGAGCGTGCGGGGCCGCACCGGAGGTGCTCGCCTGCCGCGCTGCCGTCTCTGCAAGGGCATGGCTTAATAACTTACCGTCATTAATTACAGCACCATGTCAGCACATCTGCATTTGTTGTTAATCAACAGTTCCTAAATTATGGTCCACGGAGGCCCGGTTGCTTAGTAAAAGCTGGTTATTGGGATGGGGCAATAGCCTGCCGCGTCCCGGCGAGGGGTTTGGCGGCGCGGCGGCTTCCAGGCGCAGGGAAACCAGGAGCTGGGCTGGGATCTGGGGGATGTGGTGAAGCGTGCGGCCAGGTCCGGCTCTCTCCGGGGTAAGTTTTGGGGAGGCGGCGATGCTTGCCCAGCAGCCATCAGTTTTTGGGCATGGGGACAAGGCACGGAGCAGGTGGCAACCCCCATAAAAACACAACCCACGAGACTGCTGGCTTTGCCAAGCACTCCCTGCCGCCGTTAATTTGAATAACTGCATATTTTTTTGGGACCCTCACTGGTCCCTGCACAAAAAATTGGAGGATTTATGAAATCCGCCTGGTTTTGCAGGGAGGGCAGCCTGGTCCCCATGGGACGGGCAGATGCCCGGATAGGGGTGGCTGGGGAGCATCCTCCCGTCAGACTTGGACATATGGACTTCTCAAAGAGCTCCTGCTCCCTCTTTCCCCCAAGACAACTTTCCTAGAAAGAAAAATAGAGAAGGCAAAGCGAAGCTGTGTTGCAAGGGCAGGACGAGGCACTTCTGGTTCTTTAAACACAATTATGGATAGGTTTGTTTTTTTCCTTCTGCAAAGATGATGCTTTTTTTTTTTAATAATGGTTTCTGCTAATGCATAACATGGGCAAATTATACCCATGGTTGAACAAGGTCGAAGCAAGCCTTTCATTAACACTCGTTTTAATCGGCTCGTGTGAATCAGGCGCTCAGAGCAAGGTGGAAAATTAAGGCATAACGAAGGTGTGAGCCAGACTGGACGTTGGTGGCTGGGGTGGCACCGCGGGGTCTCCTCCGAAAGCTGCTGAGATGCCTCCTGGATAACCTTGCCTGTGTTGACAGGTTGAAACTCTGACGGCGAAGCTCCTGGAGCAGGCGCAGGAGATCGGCCGGCTGCGCTCGGAGCTGGTGAGCTGCCACGGGGCTTGGGCTGAGCCACCCTTGCCCCAAGGGACGCCGGAGCTGTGGGTCCCCGAGGAGGAGGGGGGCGCGTGGGGAGGGCGTAGGAGGATTAAAACCTCCCCAGGGTCGCAGTTTGGACCCTGCGAGCCCAGAGAGAGACATCGAGGGATGAAAGTTTGTGGGATTTTCTGTCCAAAGCAGTGTCCTGGGGCGCAGCCGGCGAAGGCTCCCCGGCACCGGCACCCTGCGGCGGGAGGTGAAAGCCCCTCTGGGGGCCGGGGCTCCCCGGGGACAGCAGCCGGGGGCTCCCTGAGTGTGGCAGGCTCGGGGCTCCCCGGGCTGCGTCAGGCTTCCACCCCCTCCCGTCGCAGGGCGGCACGGACGTGGAGAAGCACCGGGACCTGCTGGCGGCCGAGAACGAGCGCTTGCGGCAGGAGATGAAGGCGTGCGAGGGGGAGCTGCGGGAGCTGCGGCGGCAGCAGCAGGCGCCGTGCCGGGACTGCACCCACCTTCAGGTGAGTCGGCGGCGGTGGTGGCAGGGTGACGGGGACCCATGGGTGACGCAGCCTCGGCTGTGCCGTTTCGGGGCCAGGAGAACGCCGGGCTGCAGGAGCGGCTGTCCCAGCTGCAGCGGGAGGCGGAGGAGATGCGGGCCAAGCTGGCGGAGCTGGACCTGGAGGTGCAGCAGAAGACGAACCGCTTGGCCGAGGTGGAGCTGCGGCTCAAGGACTCCCTGGCCGAGAGAGCCGAGGAGGAGGAGCGGCTCAGCCGGCGGCTGCGGGACAGCCAGGAGACCATCGCCAGCCTCAAGGCCCAGCCCCAGCAGATAAAGGTGAGCACCACGGGGCTCTCCATCTCTCCTGGCTGGGCAAGGGGAGCTGGGCTGGGTGCTTAGCGGTGCCCAGTAAGTGCCCTGCAAGTGCCACCCATCCCTCTGCCCTGAGCACATCATCGCAGCACGTCATTTGGTAAATTAGCCCCCCCGGGGCAACACCAGCCCCATCCTGGGCCCCTCGGGTGCTGCTTCCCCAGTACACCCCATCTCTGGGTGCTTCCCCCCCAGTACATCATCAAGACGGTGGAGGTGGAGTCGGCCAAGGCGAAGCAAGCCCTGTGCGAGAGCCAGTCCCGAAACCAGTACCTGCAGGAGCAGGTGGGGATGCAGAGGCAGGTGCTGAAGGAGATGGAGCAGCAGCTGCAGAGCTCCCAAAAGACGGCGGCTCAGCTCCGAGCTCAGGTCCGAGCACAACGGGCGTGAAACCCGCCCGGCTCCACCGCGGTTCCTGCCTGCCTGGTGCTCGCCGGGCGATGCGGTGCAGCAGCAGGCGGTCACCGGCTCAGCGCTACCCCCTGCTCCTCTCCCAGATCGTGATGTACGAGGCCGAGCTGGAGCGAGCCCACGGGCAGATGCTGGAGGAGATGCAGGCCATGGAGGAGGAGAAGAACCGCGCCATCGAAGAGGCGTTTTCCCGCGCCCAAGTGGAGATGAAGGCGGTGCACGAAAACCTGGCGGGTGAGGAGGGGGCGGGGGGCTCGCAGGGTCGCCCGGCTGGTGTTGGGGGGGTTGTGCCGCCTGCCCCTCACTCCGCCTCGGTCCTGCAGGCGTCCGGACCAACCTGCTGACGCTGCAGCCAGCGCTGCGCACCCTCACCCATGACTACAACAGCCTGAAGCGTCAGGTCCGCGACTTCCCCCTGCTCCTCCAGGAGACCCTGCGGAGCGCCAGGGCTGAGGTGAGCCCCCCGGGACCACCACCCCGGCTCTTCCCCGTGCGGGGCGGGGGTGCTGGGGCGGGTCGCTGAGCCGCTGCTCTCCATCCCCACCTCAGATCAGCCAGGCCATCGAGGATGTGCACAGCACCAACCGGGAGCTGCTGCGCAAGTACCGGCGGGAGCTGCAGCTCCGCAAGAAGTGTCACAATGAGCTGGTGCGGCTGAAAGGTGCGCGGGGGGGTGGCAGATCCCACCACGGGAGAGTATGTCCCTGAGGGGTGGCAGGACGGACAGGAGAGCATCACCCCGCTGCACCCCGGCACCATGGCCTGGGTGCTCCGCATCCCCATGAGGTGCTCGGGTCGGCGATGGGATGCTTCGCTCGGCAGCGGGGTACAATGTTCACCCCGCCCGGTGTTTGACGGTGACCGGGGATGGCAGTGGGATGCACCGGGGCTGACACCATCTCTGCATCTCCCCACCCAAGGAAACATCCGTGTTTTCGGGCGAGTCCGCCCCATCACAAAGGAGGACGGCGAGGGCCCAGAGGCAGCCAATGCGGTGACCTTCGACGCCGATGACGACGCCGTCCTGCACCTCCTGCACAGGGGGAAGCAGGTGTCCTTCGAGCTGGATAAGGTCTTCCCCCCGCAAGCGTCCCAGGAGGAGGTGGGTGCTGCCGTCCTGCGGGGATGGAAAGGCTGCTGGTGTGGGGGGAACGCAGCCACCTTCTCCTGACGCTCCCCGGTCCCCCCCAGGTGTTTCAGGAGGTTCAAGCCCTGGTCACCTCCTGCATCGATGGCTACAATGTCTGCATCTTCGCCTACGGGCAGACAGGGGCAGGAAAAACCTACACGATGGAGGTGAATTTGCCTGGCTTTGCTTCCCTCTTCCTCCTCGGCTTCCCATCCCGTGGTGCTCAGTCTCAGCACCCTCCCTAAACCAGGCTGGTGGCCAGCTTGGGCCCAGGGTGCTCCAGTGGTGGTCACTGCTGCTGCCAAGGGGTGTGTGCAGTCCTCCGTCACATTCCCCTGGGTTTTGCTCAAGCTCAGAAAAAAATGCAGAATAAAATGCAAGAGAGTGGGTTTTTTCCCCCCATTTCTCACCCCAATCCATCAGGGAACAGCGGCAAACCCAGGGATCAACCAGCGGGCCCTGCAGCTCCTCTTCTCCGAGGTGCGGGGCAAGGAGGCTGACTGGGACTACGCCATCAGCGTCAGCGCTGCCGAGATTTACAACGAGGCACTCAGGTACGGGGAGGGGGAAACGCCTTCTGGTGGGGCGAGCGGAGCCGCTGGGGTGCCAGCATCGGTGGGCATCACCCCACGCTGCTCTCCTCCCCGTCCCACCAGCCCAGCCTTGGCTGCACAGCTTGTTCCCAGGGCCTTGGGCGCTGGATTTGGCTGGGCAAGGATTTATTTTTAATTTTTTTGTCAGTGCACACCGCCCTTTCAAAGCACTCTCCCTCGAGCTCCATTACTTTTACGGGCTCCCAGCCCTGCTGTCGCTCTTGCTCCCCCAGTCCTGATGCAGCGGCCAGGGCATCCCCCTCTCCTCCCTGCCCTGGACGCTATATTTAGAAATTACTAACTGGGAGCTGGGAGCATGAGGAATATTTTCCTCCCCTGCCCAGCCGCAGGCAGGAGGGGCCAGAAGGAGGCCGGGAGCGCATCCGTGTGGATAATGGGGACCGGGAATGGCAATAAAAAGCAGGGGTGGGAGCGTAGTCCGGGTCGGGTGGGAGCAGGCACATGGGGAGCCGGCGGGAGCCGGGGAGCCGAGGTCTATACGTAGGATGTGGAGCATCCCCGGGAGGAGAGAGCTGCTCTGGCAGCCTTGGCACGCAGCCTGAGCCGCGGCGGGGATGCCGTGCCGGAGGGGAGCTGGCATCGTCATCCCCCCAGGGTGGGGATGGTGATGGGTACCCCTTCGCCCAGGGACTTGCTGGGGAAGGAGCCGCAGGAGAAGCTGGAGATCAAGCTGTGCCCCGACGGCAGCGGGCAGCTCTACGTGCCCGGGCTGACCGAGCTCAGGGTGCAGAGCGTGGAGGACATCAACAAGGTGCGGGGAGATGGAGGGCGGCGGGAGCAGGAGGGTGGCACTGGGGGTGCGATGAATTGGGG
>VZTQ01008404.1:0-53557 GCA_013400755.1 Pelecanoides urinatrix
CTATGATTCTGTGATTCTAGTGCCAACTATAGCTCAGTACATACACACAAAAAATCCGTAAATGCTTGGGTGCAGATGGCCATCTGGGGCTACAATTGCTTGCAGGGTCAATACATCTCTAGAGAGTTCCCACTCTTTTTCTTAAAAAGGAAGGGAGCGTAGAAGCTGTCAGTCACCAGCAGTGTTGTTAAGAAGTCAATGTCCACCCACCAGACAATCTGTGCCATGATTTCCATGTGCTTTCTGGTTATCATCCAATACCCCCAAAACTCATGGTGTCTGGCAGCAGGACCATTTGATGGTCAACTTGAAGAACTTTCTACCAGCTGCCTTCTAAGGGAGGCTGTAAGCCCTTCACAGAGCAGCTGGTTTTAGCCACAGTTACACCGTATGTAAGAGCACAGAGGCTTCCCAGTTCTTCCTGGGGTTTGGTATAGAGGTGTAACATAAAAAAACATGTAATAATAAGTCTCTGGAAAAACTCTTGGCATGTTTTTCAGTGGGCTACAGGTATGAGGATGCATGGACCAACTGCCTCCCTGAAGAGAACAGAAAGGTTCCTCTTGCGTGGACAGAGATAATGGATCAGGGAATTAGACTGAAAAATCTGAGCAAGTAAGCTCAAAAGAAACCAAAAACTTTGTGTTCTGAAGGTTCCGCGTAGCAAACTAACACTGTGACACAGTGACACTTTCTCAATCTCAATTAGTGCTAAACTAATTAACAAAACTGTTTTATACACTGCACTGAGTAGTATCTCTCTTCTTTCTTGGATAATCCCTAGTGTGATGTAAGGGTGATTGAGTATCTAATTACTCCTTAATTGAATGCACATTTTGTACATTTTTCACTAGTTCAAGCTTAATGCTTTTGGTCCAAAAATCAAAGTAAGTGAAATTATGTTAAACTGGGATTTGGCAGCTATTGTATTAACGGATTACTTTTGGAAAGGAGCCTAATTATGAGCCAGTCTGAAGATTTCAGTTGTGTTTGTTATAGAAATACTTAACATATTGTCAGACAAAAGACTGATTGTATATATTGGTAGCATTGCTAGTCATGTTTACCCTTTATTGTTGTTTTAAGAGTAATTTTTCTGCTGAATTAATAGCACTGTTCCATAATATATGTGGTCAAGTAACTATTCAGGCTAAACGTTTATGTAGATATGAAGATACCTGCTTCTCTTACTCTTCTGAAAAATTTTTGGAAATGTAATATTTGAGCTAAAATTGTACAAATGGGCACATGTATTGTAATCAGAATATCGCCTAGATGACTTGCTTGTTTATAGATTATATTTCTGCCTCTGAAATTTCATTTGCTTGGGTTGGGTCCTATATAAAGAGAGAATCCATCTGTTTCTGGTGGAGTCCTCTACAGATCAGGCAACCATTCCCAAGGAAAAGCTTTCAGGATCAGTGCCATAAAGTGTAAATACCTGGGAAATCTGAGAGCTATTATCACAATACCCATGGTTTAAAAAAGAAATATTAACAAGGTCAATCAAAATTCAGAAATCATCCTCATAATGTAAAAAAACATTATGTTTCCAACAATATTTATTTCTAATTCTTTCATATAATAATTTTATGTACTTAGAGATTCCTCACGGAGAATAAATTTTCTTGTACAAAACTGGGATAAATGCAAGACTGTAACTATCTCAGAAGCAAGGAGCAGCAGCAGGAGCGAAGATAGGGCCAAGCTGGTATATTTTTAAGAACCAAATGTCCCAATGTTCCCATAGGAATACACAGAACACATTTAAAAGAGAAGTTATAACAAAACTTCATTGAAAAGGATTATTTTTCAGTGTCTTCCAAAAGTGTTGAGAAGTGCAAATAAACAGACTATGGAGAAATGAAACAGGATGGCCACGATTATATGCCTTTCCATCTGATAGGGAGGAATAAGATACCCCACTGCAGCAGCCTTAGGTCAAGATCATTACACAAGATCAAAAACTTTCTTCTGCTACTTAAAAGTAGTCAATCTACTTTCTGGAGAGCTTTTCCACCTCTTTTGTCTTACCATATTCCTTACCATTACTGTGTCACACACTGTCTATTTTTTTTCATATAGAAGCATCTTGCCTTCTCCTCCTTAACACTAGGTTAAACCAAAAAGTTGAAGAGTTTAAAAAAAATCAAAAGCAAAAACCACTTTAACACTGACTACACATTACCATTATCCTATACCTTCCTAAAAACAGCACCTGAAAGTATGGTGGTCAGACATGGATTCAGAGTGTCTCAGCACCATGGTCAGGCATGGATTCAGAGTGTCTCAGAGAAGAGGACTACCTTATGAATCCTTATCTTTCCTGAAACACTTTGCATTCCTTCCATGAAAAGGTCACAATTTATTGAGTCTACATGTAGTTCTGTGGGCATTTAACAACTTCTAGCTAACTAAAGTGTACCTTTGTTTCTCTTCAGCTCTGGGAATACATAAAAATCTTTTAAAAATTACAGTAAGTTTTGCTTTGTAGCACTGCTTTGTCATAAACTGCAGTGTTAGTCATAAAACATCGCTAACAACAGTCACTGCTGGTACTCTCAAGTGACAATTTTCAGTTGCAAAAACATTTTCAGCAACCCAAATAATTTGGTCTGTTTTGTTTGCTATTTATTTTCAAAACATTGCTGTCTGCTTAGCAACAGTTTGTTTGCATACTTTCATTGCATTGTTTTCATCCATATGAAATAATTAGAATTACAAATTCCAGTAAGAGTGAGGACCTGTGACTATCTGGATCTTCAGTTTCAATGGAGTAATAATGTTCTGCTTAAAACTCCCTGTGTGATTTCATCTAGGTAAAACAGCGTGCACTCCCACTGCCTAACATGTGTAACATTGCTGAAGGAGGAATGCATATTGTAGGCTTTCTTCTCTGACTGTGGTCAGACACATGTACCTGTATGTCCTTCTAATATCCCTGACATTTGAGAGCTGTTACATTACTGTATTTCATATGTACTAATCTGGAGTCTCTATGTTTAAAAAACAGGTGTAGTTTTATCAAAGATGATTTAAGCTTCCTACCATTTTGCCTCACCACTAATTTGCAGCATTTTCCCCATAAGTGAAAATAACATGGCAGAGTTTCAGTGTGTGTTCAGACTCTAGCTTTTGTGTTGAAATTGCCAATAAACATGCTGTGAGAGTGTTTTTTATGACAGGCACTCCCAGCTACATTATCACTTCCCAAGTAGCAGTGTACAAACCATACACAGTTTATGGTAAGCAGCTGAAAATTATACTCTCAAAATGTTTTTCATAAGAAAGTTAATGATAACAGTGCTTTGTGGATACCAAAGAATGTATGATGCTGATAGAGAGTCACAGGTCAAGAAATTTGGGAGCCCTTGTCAGCATGAAGTATCTTATTTGAAGCATAAGCAGGGGTCTGATTCCTAGGCTACCTTATGATTTTTTTAGCTTTGAAGGGGAAACACAGTATTTTGTTTCTTCTTTGCCACTTCTTTACGTGCTAAGGGATTTCGACTGTTTTCCACTCCTCCACCAATATTTGTGTATTTCTAAGAGAAGCTCAGTAAAGGATTGAACAAAGACAATTCCAATATGGTATTCGTTCTGGAAACAGCTACAACTCAAAATGGTTTTCTTCCTCATTTAGGGCTTGATCACTCCCTATACTGATGCTCTGGCCTGGACACAGCATAAATTCCTACTACAGCAGTGACCAGTCTATGACTTTTGGGCTGCCTGTGGCTACCAAATCCCTAAATTGTGGCTCCTGTGTCAGAGGTATGTCATACAAGCAACAAAAATGTTTTGCTATTCACTAATTTGAATCCTTAGCAGTGGGAAAACAAGTTAGGCTGACATCACAGGGTTCACTTACAACCTCAGTGCACACCCCATTCCCTGCTATCACAACAAAGTAGCGGGAAGGAACCTGAAAAGGCACCATCTTTCAGCCATTCCTGAAGCTCTTGGTCCCCTGAACGCTCCGGCAGGTCTCCAATTATGGTGTGTGGGTCGCAAGCCAAAGCTGTTTGGCCCTCTGTCCTATTGTCATGCATTCAAATGTAAGCACATTCTCAAGTACTCTGAAGTGGCTGCAGAGTGTTGGGCACTACACAGAAACTCTTAAAAACAGGAGAACAATAGTCAGTTTTGTTGATAACATGAAGCTGAGTTTTTTTTCAAAGTCTGAAACTAACAATTAAATCAACCACCTTTTAAGCACAAAACCTAAACTCATGCAGACGAACAATGACCGATGAAAGACGACTTGCTGAGAAGCGGCATAAATATTAGTATTTCATCAAATCTAGGAAGTCGGTGTTTGTATTTCTAAAGAACTAGTGGTGATAATCTTTGTGTTGTTTTTTTTTTAAAGCAGGAAAGAGAGAAGAATGGTCATAGTAGCCTAATGATGCATGGCTGCTGAAAGCTCACTCCAACTCTGGATCTGCACAACAGGAAAGTATAAAATGCCCAAGTGTTGGAACTTCCGCAGAGCAACTTGTTTGTTACAAAGGCTATAAAGGCTAAACTGAGAGTAAAGACACATATTGATTGGTAAGGTAAACCTCCATTCAAATGCAAAGTCCACTGAGATCTGCTTAGGCAAAGAAATACAGACCATAGCATTGTGCCACTCTTACCTCCATTTCTCAAAGGCAAGGCATAGCTCCATAGCTCACTCTGTATTTGAATGTCCCTTCATATTCTATAACTACTGTTACCATACAACATGCAATGCAACAAAGAGGGGAATGCACCACTACCTGTTTAGTACTAGCTCATTCGCACTTACAACACTGATCCCCTGTTCAATGTCCTATGGAAAAAGCAGCATAGTTTTGCTGCCACGGGAGCAGCTCAGCAGCTTCAAAAGCAAGTAATTTGCACTATCCACTCACTAAACGCACTGGATACAGTCACCACATTGCCCTTTCTCCTTACCGTGAAACTACTGCTGTGCCAATTTCTGCTTGTCTGCTCAGACCTCTCAATATCATGCAGACAGTCTCTGCAGCAGCAGGCATGCAGTCTCTCTGTTCCTCCCACCCTAAATTACTCCTTCCTGTTCCTCAGGCCTAGCACAACCTTGAAATTTTAATGATGTAATTTTTTTTTTTTCCTCTAATCTTGAATGTACAACTAGGAAAATGGTAATTATATTAAAAATGATTTTTAATCCAAATTAATTTCTGCTATCATAATTTATAGGACATTGGGCAAACTTGCCTCTACTTATAATCTGAGGTCTACCAAAGATGTATGTATATGTAGGCATGCCATACTGAATTCAATATTATTATCAATTCAAGTTGATATTCAAGTGTTTGGCTCATTCACAGATAAATCTGTTCCACTGACATAATAGAGTAGAAAGACATGTCTATCAAATCACTTACATGTAAAGCAACAAGGATTAAAGAGAGGGTAATAAATCCATTAGAAACCACAAATGATCCTGTCTTCAGTGAAGAATACACTACTGAAAAAGTACTTATCCATTAGGCAGGGTGACAAGCCCCAAATAAAATAGCCTGCTGGTATATTCACAATTCACATGTTTACAAATAATGAGTCAGGACTCAAATTGCCAAAAAACTAGACTTCAATAAAATGGAAGATATAAGGTTTTTCTTATTGATTTCTAGGAGTGCTAGCATTTGATGTTCCCATTGTTAAGCTTTGCTGTATAACAATAAGAATTACAGATCTTTTTCCAAGATCACTGGAGATTATCAAGAAATACCCTGGTGCCCATAGCAAGGGCTCTGAGTCAAGTATGAAGTATCAAAAAAACTAGTGGTAACACTGAGGAAGTCACAATGTTATCCTTTCTCTCTTTTCTTTCAGAAAAGGATCTGGGCATCCTGGTGAACAACAAGTTGAACATGAGCCAGTAATGCATCCATGCAACAAAGGCAGCCAACAGCCTCCTGGGCTGCACTAGGAAGAGCATTGCCACCAGGTGGAGGGAGATGATCCTTCACTCCTACTCAGTGCTGATGAAACATCTGGAGTACTGGGTCCAGTTCTGGGTTCCCCAATTCAAAAGAAACATGGACATACTGGAGTGAGTCCAGCAACAGGCCACAAAGATGATTAAGGGATTGGAGCACCTGTCATAGGCTGAGAGAGCTGGCACTGTTTAGCTTCAAGAAGAGAGGTTTCAAGAGGGATCTTATCAATGTGTAGAAATACTTCATAAGAAGTGTAGATGGCACCAGACTCTTCAGTGGTATCCAGTGACAGGAGAAGAGGCAATGGGTACAAATTGAAATACAGGAAATTTACAATTAAGAAAAAACTTTTGCCTTGCAAGAGTGGTCAAACACAGGTACAGGTTGCTCAAAGAGGTTGTGGAGTCTTCTTCCTTACGATATTCAAAACCCAGCTGGACATGGCCCTGAGCAACCCGCTGTAGTTAACACTGCTTTGAGCAGAGGATTGGACTAGCAGGTCTCCTGAGGCACCTTCCAACTACAACTATTGTGTGATTCATTGTTCTTCACTGTCTAAAACTGAACTCAATTTTTTCACCTTCCATGTCTGAAAGCAAATCTGGATTGACCTTTCCCTCCAAATTCCTTAACACCTGACCTGTTCTAGCACTGCTGGATATGACTTTAAAAGGTTAGAAATAAGAAAAAAAATGGCTTTTTCAAAGGAAACATTTGTGAAAATTTTGGCAACTGCAGGAGAGATAGGATGTAAAGGCTGTTCTCTAAGGGATGTATTTAAAAACACCCACATAACAGAGTCCAAAGACTCATTAACCCCAGGCGGTAGGCAAGAGACGCATTTTTAGCAGAAAAGCAGAGTCAAAAGAGGCCAACTAGATAGCAACAAACTTATTCTAAGGCCCATTGGGTTAAGGAGAGCAGTGACGCTACAAAGTTCTACCTGTTTTGTCCTCCTGAAGGCTCCCTTTAGAGCCTGGCCAAACTTTGTTCTAGAACTGGACTGGGGTATTTTGAGATCTGGGCTTTCCCATGAGAGAGGAACATTAAAAAAAAACCAAAAAAATCAGTTCTTTACCTGAGATTACACACCATGATATATCATGTTTGTGCCACCTCTGCCTTCAGTTCGACAAACTACCACAAATCGCATCAAAGATCAACATATACCATTTGATCATAAGCCACAAAAGGTTCATTTCTGTCAAGGTTTCAATCACAGCTGAAGAGCAGACATCCTGAAGATTTGTGAGCATGGCATGCATAGAGCCTGCATTCTGATTCAGTCAAAACTAATTAGACCTTTCAAGCCACCTCTTTCTACTCCTGTGTACACAACACTCGTGGAAACATTTGTCTCCTTCTTTCCCTGACAGAGTGATGAAGTCATGGAAAACTAATGTTCCTAAAGGTTCTTCAAGTGGCTGCACCACACTGGCTTGGAATAAAAGAAAATATTGAAAACTCTACTGAAAGGAGTTCCAGCAGCCCTGACAGAGGGGCATTGTGTCAGAAAAGAAGTCCACCAGTGTGTTTGTAATTGTAATATTCAAGACATACTAGAGCTTTAAAATAAAAGGTAATCTCCTCTTTAAAAGGAAGAAATATTCCCTCTTGGATCACTATGTAGATGCCACCCTGCAAACTACTACCTCCCCATCTGCTACGGAGTCTTCATAGCAATATTCAGCCGATGTCAGCAGTCCCAGCTTAAGGAGCATTTTACCATTTCCTATGAATGAGGGAAGGTGTCTTTTCTGAGGATGTCTGAGGTCTGTAAAGGAGTGAGGAGCTACTGTTCCTCAACACCTTTCTCCGGGAGAGAACTGTGTGAGGAAATCACTACAAAGTAGGTAGGATTGTTTTCTCCCTTTCTCCCTCTTTGCACAGAAGAAAGGTGATAAAGCCACATGATTTCTTTTTACACTTCATCTATCTGGTTTCCAGCTCCCCAGAGACAAACTCAATAGCAAGAATATATTGTGAACCCTTAATTGGTTCAGTGCTATTTGGACTGATGCATCCAAAACTAAAAAGAAGACCTGGCCAAATGAATTTCTGATAAATAATTCAATCAGGTGTAGAGAGCCAAGTGCCATTTCTTCAGTGGGCTACACGATGCCAGAAGTCACAGTTCTTTCTCAGTGCTTGAGAGCCCATAATTAGCATAGCCCTACAGCAAGGACTATCATTTTACATTAAAAATTCCATCATTTGGGAATTAAAACTGCAGATTATTTTGTGAAGCATGGCCAAGATAAATCTTATTATTTAAAACAATTCTTTACAAGTATTGACAAATGTAATAAAATTTCAAACATGAAAGGAAAACGGAAATTTTTACATTTCAATTCCAGCATTGTAAAGGAAACTCTTTCATGCTTAAAATTCAAACTCAGAGTGTCAAGTAATTTCACTGTTACAGACTTGAATTACCTGCACTGGCCTGAGGGCATTATTCACTCTCTGAGAAAAATTTTACTTTAATATTGCTATGATTTTCCCAAGTAATTTTTATGCAGAAACCGGGATGAATTTGAAACGTCCACTTCAAGATTGAAGTGACAACATTTGGTGACTGCAGAGAACCATGTAATTGAGAACTGGGCTTAGGGATGTGCCCAAAATTAAATATGGGAATGAGAAAACAATATTAATAAAAGGACCAAGGTTTTGCTTTCTTTGCTTAACTTCTGGGATGTGGATATTAAATAGGGTTATAAAATAGAAATAAGCCCTTACTTCAAAAACGTTTAGATGCATACACTATATTGAATGCTTATGCTATATGGAAAGACCATGAAATTGTTGGCCACTGTTCCAGCCCATTTAATAATTTCTGTCACATGCAGGAGGAAAGATAATCTTCCCACTCAATTTTAATGGATCCATTTTTGGAAACACTGAATTATTAATCTCTTTTAGGGGTTATCTGCTGCCTGATCGTTTGTTAACTTCACGTGAAGTTGGGGGCTCGACCCCAAGCATGCTCTGAGGAGGCTTAATTCCAGAACAGAGCCTGAAGTGAACTAAGGAGTTCCATCATTGACCCAGATAGGGCAAGAATTTAATGTACAAATAAATGTCCTTGCCCAAAAGTGTATATCAAAAACTTTCAGCAGCATGCTTCCAGGTGAAACTCTGGATGAATTGGTTCTCTTGTGAGCATATGGCTTTGAAGAAATGTGCAGATAGAAAAACTGATGCTTTTATGTAATTAATTCTACCATTAAATAGGGTAATGGGGAGTACCCAATGTTTTTATTATTTAAATAAAGTTTATTGTAGGATAGTAGATGAAAAATTTTGCTATGTTAAAAAGTAGTAGGACTTATTAAAGAAAGCAAGTGAACAGATTCATTCTTTTCTTGAAGACTTCCCAGATTAGCTGTCTTACTATTTGTATCAAGGTGGGGACACTTCATTACAAAATCAACCATAAATGTTGGTGTCTTGACTCACTACTTTTAAGGTAACTAGTTGTCTTGATAGCAAATTTTCTTTAACTCTCTAAGAATCTCATTACCAGGTTTTCATTGATTAACTAAGTATAATAAGGTTTAGGAGTAACTTGAGCATTGAGGGAATTTATCTTGTAACTGATAGAGGCTAGGGCAACATGACAAGGGGAGTTTCAACAACTGAAGTGAGGATAATGCACGTTCACATGTGTATTAGCTTTTATGCATTGAATTCAATGTCATGCTTAAATTCTTGCTCTGTGAGCCAACAAAGGCTGAAAACATCACTGAGGACAAGAAGCAACTACTTTGATGAATGAAATATGAAAAATTAGCCTCTTGTATCTGCACTGGTTTTGCCCAAGATTCAGTCTTGTTGAGAAAAAACAGCATTGTAAAGCAGGGAGAAGGGATCAAAAAAAAAAAAAAGGCCTCCTTTGAGAATTAAAGACCTCCTTCCAGAAATACTACCCTGCTTTTTAACAGATAACACTAGAAAGATTCACCAATGACTGCTCTTCTAAAAACTCGGTAAGACATCAACCAGTGAACCTCAATAAGTGGCAAAATCTACCACATAACCTAGGCATACTATGCTGTTGCTCACTGCAGTAGGAGAAATTTAAAGCTACAAGGAGTAACTCTGATCTAACTGTGCATGACCCACTGCTTACTGAAGTCAATACAAATATTCCAATTCACTAAATCACATATTAGATTCCAGCCACTAAAGAACCTAACAGTAACCAAACTATTCCAGCCACTAAAGAACCAATAGTAATCAAACTGTTATACCACAGGATAAAATAAACCAGTACAGTGTCAAAATTTACAATTGTGACAATATATCATGACATTAGCTGAAATGAACTCGGAGCGTTTTCTCCTTTAGCTAAATCTCCCCTACGAAAATTATTTCGATGTTTTGATTTTTCTGCTAAGCTTTTACTTACTTGAATAAAGATTTATTTTTGTTGTTCTTCCTCTTCTGCTACTGAAATGCAGCCCTGATGACTCTATCGCTAAGTGGCTGAGTTGGTCTGAAGTTATCTCCTAGGATTCCATCACAGCCCTCTAAAAGTTCTGCACCTTTAACATGTGTCCTCAGTCTACGAAATTCCTCTATCTGAAAGGCAGAAAAACAGACATGAAGAAGCTGAGATACATTCTTCACTGTGGGACTAATGATCAAAATCAGCCTTGCCTAGCCACTTCTGCAGCTTTGAAACTTGGAGTGTTCAGGTACCATATACTAAGGTCAATATACACCATCAATAATGTTTTAAAATAGTTGTCAGCACTGTCAAAACAGTTAACATACAGAGAAAAATAAGAGCTTTTATGCACATGATTTGGCAAACTTATCCCTTGCTTTTTCATAACTTCTTTTGGGATCTATAACCTTCTTAGCCGTTGTAGATTACATCCTATGAATCAACCTCACAGTTGTGACATGCGACTAATCATTCTGGTCTTCTTCAAAAACGTGCATTTCAGGAATAACTTGGTCGACTATAATTTGTTTTGAATTTTTTCCAGTGATTTATTTATTGAGTGAAATTGTTGCTTCATTTAAATAAAAAATATTTTCTAAACCGGGAACATTCTGAACAGACTCTCAGCTTTAGAGGAAGTCTGTTGACATTTTACATGGAAAAATATGTTTTTTCACATCAAAACAAAATACCACTTCAAAATTTCTGTAGATGTAGGTGCTAAGTGTACTTAGAAAATCCAATACAGTCAAAAATCAATATAGAACATTTCAATTGGTCCAAAAAATATATGTTTCCGGTTTATAGACTCTTTTTAGATTTTTCTAAATCTAACTGGTGTAGGGAAGAATCTGAGCAGCTTCCATTTCCATCCCTGGTATCACATCAAGCTCTGTGGGATAAAAAACTAAGAAAATCAATGCATATCTCAGCAACATTATACCTCATTGTTCAACAGTGCTGTTTTTAAGAGTCTGATATTTTAAACAAGTAGTTACAACTACTAAAAAAAACTGTGTTTGTTTTTGCTTTGGCATATTGACAAGCTATCTTAGCTGGATATAGCAAATCTACTTGAAGGCTGACTCCCCGAGCCTGAGCCTTTGTACTTGTACTGACCCTATGATGCCTCACTGTCCAGCTCAGCTGTAACTTGAAACTGAAGCTACACAGAAAGCAAAATGGAGCCTGAAGTATTTAATCATTTTATCCTCTAGGAAATTACAGAGAGTTAATTTCTCCATGAAACACCCCCTATGAGGGATTACAGGGAGAATCCAAGTGTGATTCCAGAATTAAAAGAAATTAGGTACTAAACAGCAGGTAATGGCATTTTTATTCTTATATTGCCTGCAGAGAATACATTCTTACTGCAACCTTGAAGACAACTGCCTTCATTGTTGTTTTCCACTCTACAGCACAACTGATACAGACTGACTTACTTGATTTAGAGACTAGCTCTGCTCAGCTGTATTTTCCTCAAAAAACAGCATGCTTAGAAATAAACACTCAGCTTCTTGCAGCTGAGATATAAGGCAACAGCTTAGACTGAAAAAATGAAAAGCAGAACAAACTGTAAAGCTCCTTGAGAATGCTTTTAGAGGCAGAACTCTGTTTTGGAAGATTTTTTGTTTGTCTGTTTGTTTAAAGCAAACTGAAAACAAACCCACTACAGGCTTGGAACTGAAAAAGTCTTCAGGAGTCAAGTGCTGGTAAATCGCTGAATGGGTTTTGTAAAGGTACCTTCTTTCACCATCTGAATCAACTCCAGGAAGTCTGAAATAATTGTCATTTAGGAAGGAGCATTTTACAAGAATGTGGCTTTTGTTTGATCTTTTGAGAATGAGAGACTTCAAACAAACACAGATGAAGGAGAGGGAAGAGCAGACTCTCTACTTGAGTAGTTGTCAGGAAAGGACATTAGTTGTGCTGACGTTACTTTTCATATTAAATTTCCATGTGATAAGGCAATAATATGTATGCCCTGCTTCCTCTAATATGGAACCATTTACTATCTCCTCCCAAACCCTCACAAGCCATTGCTGTGAAGTACACCCTGTAGGACTGCCGAGGAAATAGATATTTTAGAGGCGTACGGCTAAGCATCCTCGGATATTCACACACTTTCAACAGGAATAGCCATTTATAAAAGTTTTTCTCATGTCCAGAAGACACTAAGGATGACCCAAGCCTGTTCACATGAAAATTCAGGATCCAATTCTAATCAGTGAAAGGGTAAATACATAATGTTAGCATTTCTACCAAGTAAAAACAAAGTTACTTTATATTTTGTAGAATTTTGCAAGAACGTTTTTACCACTTCCCTGTATTCAGATCCTGAATACTGCCTTCTTCTGTTTCACTTAAAAATTTGCTGAAGAATAGAACACACAAAACAAAGAATTCGCATGTTTTCTCTACAAACATTGCTTCTATATGAGGAATAGAAGCATTACCCTTCTGTTTGAAAATTTCACATGCCTCCATGACACCTCCCAAGAACACAGACCTGTTTCCCAGTGAACAGAATACTGTGAACCTCAAAGAGTGCTTTATTTCATAAACTACACAAATTTTGCACCATCCCCACTCCAGCTCCATATGCTTGTTACTATTTCTGTCCTTTAGGAGGTCTTGATTTTGAATGAGGTAGACAAAAGGACTAGAGACTTCACGATTCAATAAAAACCCAGTTAACTCTGACAATGAGTACAGAAGAATGACAGTTCCTTGCTGCATCATTGTTTAAAATCCCTACTCTGAGTGGCTTAGACAATGTACTTATTCTGGGCTTCAGTGAACCACAAAGCACATTATTCACAAATGTCTCATTTTTAAAAAATATAGAGGAGAGAAGCACGAGCAAGTCTTTTTCAATTATTTCTGCTCTTCACTGGCCTAATAGGAGGGAGTTTTCTATTTTCTCCCATTGCATATCAGCAGTGTACATGCATGGGTGAGGTGTCTCAGAAAAGCAGTCGTCAACACAGTTCTTGCTGGGCTGTGTATTTCAACATAAGACAAGTGAGGATGATAAAAACCACAAAAGGAGGGCAGGAATATGCAAAAAGAGCACTGCAGGGAGCGGCTTTCCAGACACGCTCCTTTCCACTGAGGTCAGTAATAAAACTCCCAAGAACCAGATTTGCAAAGCCCTTATTCTCCAGGGGAGAAGAGTCACCTGCACACTTTATCCAGACATCACACAACCACCCGTAAAGGAAATGGCTCTCTGATGGAAGTCAAGCCTCATGTTAAAGAAAGTGACTTCCAGTGAGGAAACAGCATTGGACTCCAGGAAAGCACATCCTGACTTGCTCTTTTGCTATTCATATAGTCAACACACTCAGATCCCATCTGCTGAAGTGAGGTGCGTATGGAGATGAATCTCCCTTCAATTAACATTGACTTAAATCAGTAGCAAATCAACTTATCAATTGAACTTTACTATCTATAAATGTCTTCAGGAGAAACTGAAAAAGGTTCTCTACTTTGCAATGGTCAGCCTATTATGCCTATGCCAAAATAGTTACTTCTCCATTGTTTCAAAATAAGCAAATGTGAAAATATATAAATGTGATCATGAACTAGAATTGCAATTTTATTCATTTTTTCCCCTTATGAGCCACAGTTTGTTAAGCTAATCAATATTGCTATGTTAATTACAGAAAATAAGAATGTGAATGAGTATCTTGTTTCCAAGATATTAACCAGCTTCATCAGAGAAAGGCAATAAAACCTATTCCGTATCAGGTTGTGTCGTTCTTTATTGTTACTTGTTATTGACACTCAGAAGTTGATTATTTTATGGCCTGAGAAATGAAAATAGAAAGCCTTGAATTTGTCTCTTACTGGCTTAATCACAGATGCTACTAGTATTTATATAAATCACTTGAAGTTTCATAAGCTGTGTTCATTAGTATCTTGTAGAAGAAAGTTCTACAAGTTAATGACACATGTAAAAATAATGTATTTAAATCCATTAGAAATGCATTTTCACTGATATCTATGCTTCAATACTACAAGCAGGCTTAATAAAATTAAATGCCTTTACCAGTCTTCCATGGGTGATTCAGAATGGTATATGCTGTACTACATCCTCTAATTTTCCATAGACAAAAGCCCTGACATTTCTAATCTCTCCTTAAATGGAACCTTTCATAGGCACTCATGCCCACATGCACAAAAGAGGGCAGATACTTAATTGCAGCCAAAATACTAATTACAAGTTAAAAACTTGGATGCCTAGGATATAGCAAAATATTCTGGCACCCCCAAAATTTTATTTTGGGCATCTTGGAGAACTCTCAGTCCCTTTTGACTTTAGAATCCCAGAATTACTGTCTCTCACTTACTTGTCCCCATATTTATTTTCAGTTGACATCTGAAAGCAGTACCTGATGAAAGTAAAATTTTTATCCCACCTTGGCAAAAGTCCTTCATGTTCTTAATAAGTCTTTTCGGCACAACCTTGACTTTAATGCTGCTGTACTCATAACCCGCAGTGAGGGTTTTTTTTCTAACTGCTGATCTACGACAAGTACAAAGAATTGTGGATCATCTTGTCTGCTCCAGTGCCACGTCTCACCTGCATATTGTGTCAGTAGCAGGGAAAAAGCCCCTCCATGACTTGTACACCCTTCATCACTGCAATGTTCTTGTTGGATTGGGTTTATACCGATCAAAGTAATGCAGCAACACAAACCAGCTACCCTTCACCTAAAGAAGGCCATGGTTATGAATCACACTCTTTTCCCCAGGCACAATATTCTTTTCTGGAGACTTATCCCCTTCACACCACGTTCCAACATCTTGTTTTCTTGTGGTAAATGAGCACATAATAATATTAACTAAAGTGGTATTTCTCTGCTTAATTCCTCTTTCATTCACCCCTTCGCCGTCTCCAACCTCATGTGGATGGCTTGAACTGTGCCCTCCTCTGTGCATTGACTGGATTAAAAGGGAATAGAGACAACAAAATCTGCAACTAGTATGAAATAAAATATGGTACAATATCTCAGTGTAATAGCTATGGTCTTTATGCTTCTGATTAAGTCCTCTTATTTATCCATATCATATCTGGACAATTAGCTGCCAAGTTACAAAATGCACTCTGTCTTTAAAAGTTATTCTGAATCTAATAATGCCAACAGAGTTCTGTTTCCATTTACTCAGCAGCCATAAGACTTACCCTTTCATAAGCAAATAAATATCAGATTCAAGATGGACACATTTCAGTTGCAGCTACCATACAAATAAGCTTATTGGGAGCTATTGCTTTTATCCTATGATTAGAACTAGAATCCAGTTTTCATATGAAAAGAAACACTGCCAATTTCAAATTGTTGAAATTGTTAAAATATTATGCAGGGTTTCATAGCAAAATTTTACATTATTAAAGCCAAAATAATTTAAATGTGAATTTATCACCTTTTATACTTTTTTCTCTTCTGTTTGCACATGCTTCAGAGCAGGCAATGAAAACTAATGTATTCACCTTCACGGATTCTACATAGTTTCACTTAAATGGAACCCACATTCCTCCGGTTAGGATTCACAGACTGTGGGAGAATATTCATCAGGAGTTTTCATTGTCTTTACTGGGATTATTTATAGACAGATTTGGTATGTTTTCTATAGAAAGGCTTACATGACTGTTAGATATAAATTAAAAAAAAAAAAACTTTAAAATACATATGTGTGAAATCAAATTTAAATAGGTAGTTTCCATTTGACATTTATTATAAAACAGAATTTAAAAAGAGCAAGATAAGTTAAATATAGTTCAATGCAATATAGCTAACCTGTACTATGTTAACATTTTTCATTCTCCAGGACATAGTGTCTCCCTGTGCTTCTTTGTTCCTTTAACATCAAAAAGCAGTGATATTTGAAAGCTTACAATTACAAAGAATTGAATTTCTTTTGCCCATTGAATTCTTTCTTTTTCTTTCACTTAAATAAAGAATTATTTTAAATGCAGATGATAAATGATAACAAGGTTTTTCATCTCTGACCTTTGCATTGCTTTCAGTGACTCAAAAGGCTTAACCTTTACTTGAAAAGCCATGTACTGATCTAATGGGATCTTCAAGGAGAACAGATATAATGCCCTGATATATATATTTGCACGCTATAACCTTTATCTCATAACCATATTCTAAGGTCACTTTAAGCACAGCTGTTACCTGCACTTGGGACACCGTCAAAGGATAGCGAAATAATATCCAGGTGACACCTTCACTGCAGGGTGGAATGGTTAGAGAGCCCTCATACACCCAGTAGTCACGCAGTAGAGGATCTGAAATTAAAAGAAATGTGGAATTTTAATGACATTAAGTAAGATAATTGTATCTTTCCAATTATGACAGCTTATAATAGCCATGGGCTTCTTCATATGATTAAGTTAGTATGCAGTAAGGTGTGAATTTATAACCTGCCAAGCACTGTCCACTACTTTCTCATGTGAACATACATGAGCTTGTGGTCATTATATTACAGTAACTTCCCCTTGCAGATGAGTATTTTAAAGATGAAAATGCCACTTTATAGATGTGAAAAATAACATGTGCACAACTCCTTAAACTAACACAGCTATTAAATAATATGGTGGGAAATAACTCCTGTTAGTGTCAAAAGCTACAAGAGACATTCCATTTTGAAGGCAGAGGGGCTGTGGTGATCAAATTTTAACTGACTTATACATTTAGGATATGTGTCAAGGATGAATGTATTTCATTCTTTAGAAAAATTCAGTGAAAATAGCTCAAGCCAAACTTTTCAGTTCACAATTCTGGTGACATATTTTTTGAGATGCATTGCTGTCACCTAGCTTTGGAAAAGTGAGTTGAATTTCACAGGAAAAAATATCAAGGTTTATTTAAGAATAAACTTATTTTAACAAGTTTATGAACTTATTAATAGATTTATAAATAACTATTAGAATAAACAGTTGTCTCTCAAGAAAACATACAATTGTTTGTCCAGATTTTTAAGTCTACATACACGTTTGATTTCAATTATTTTAATTTTAATTCCCCAGAGATTCCAGTCACACCACACTTCACAAGTGAGACTACACAGGGCTGCCCTTTGCTGCTGTAGGCCATACTCACAAATGACTCCCTGACACAGCTTAAGAAGTAGGTACGTATAGGAAACTGCCTCACTGTAAAAAAGGGGACAAGAAACAAACCTTGAGAGGAACTGGAGACAAAGGCTGGTTAATCATGGCATGGATAGCTAAGGAGAAGGCTGTGACTAGCTTGACAAGGACAGGATGCGAGGTTGGAAACTGGAATAAGCTTGCTTGATCTAACTCGTTACTGTCATTTCACTACTAGCTTAGAGGAATATCAGTAGAATTAAATCTTGCTAATGAAGCCTGTGATTGTCAGTGAATGGATTTTGTTTTGTTGGTGTAATTTTCTTTCTCAGTTAGGGAATTACATAGGAAATCCATTGAAAGCAAGTTGCATTGTCAAATACTCAAAAGTTAAGAACTGCAAGAATTAATTCAGCCCAACCTGTGCATGCATTGTGACACCATCTTGCTACATGATCACATATGTCTTTTCTAAAGAACCTTTTATCGTTTACTTGCAAAGATGGATTATTTTCTTTTGAAAAGCATCTAATAACATTTGGATTTCTCAGTACAATATGTGGTCCTTGGTCTTCTTTTTCCCATGCTATTCAAATCCTGCTTATTAAAAGGACCACATTTTCTCATTTTTCATATTTCTAATGCACTCATTTCTTCAGTGTCTGAGTGCTTCACAAACATGAATTAATTTATCCTTCCAACACCCCAGTGTGGTGAGGAAGGACAGATTACCCCCACACTTTAAAGCTGAGGAACTGAGGCACAGAGAAGTTAAGGTCAAATGCATCTATTCATTTGAGGTGTTCAATATGAGATGCTTAGAACCTGATTTCTCAGAGTAGTTAACTTTCTATAGCACTTAATGCAGTCAGAGCACTGCTCCCATTGACTTCAGTTGGAGATGTAAGCACTCAGCACTTCTGCAAATCAGACCCCATGATCTCAAGTTGGGCACCTAGAAAATGAGGAACACATAGTTAGAGATGACTTATGAAAATTTTGGTTTATGTGACTTGATCAGCATCAAACAGGAGCTGTGATGCAACAGTCCTGTAAAAAATAACTTATGGTCACACAATTAAAAGATGTTTTACAATGCTTATGCATGAAGGGGCACAGGCAGCCTTAATTCCTGTAATTCCTAAGTGTTGAGCACTTGACTTCGCAACCTAAACAATATTTTTTTTATATAATCAATATAGTTTAACGTAGACCTGGATTACCTTGGAAAACTAAAGATCTTGCCACTGCAACATGGAATTTAGCTCAGAAGGATTCCTTGCAGAAACATTTGTCTTGTAGAAACGCATTTTTTAAAAAGTCACATTTTCTTTCAAGACAAGGTAGAGGAAGTGGTTGTTTCTTACTGTCACTCTTTAACTTCTAGCTATATGAATTTGAATTTGCCTCCCATTGTCACTACTCCTGTATGCTATACAACTGTCATTGCGTTATACCATTGTCTTTTGATGCTGCCGAAAAGCTACCTTGGTAAGTGGGTAACTCTACGCTTTCTATTTTATGCTGAAGTAGAGAAAGGACTACACACAGCTCTAGGTGGGATGATAAATCATCAAGAAAGCTAGCCACAGTGTTGCCAGCATGCCAGTGGATGGACTACAGTATTACATCCCACTCACACGACAAAGGTGCTGATTTATCATAAGCTCCAAAGGGATTTCATCCCTATCCCTGTTAGCACCACTAGGTGCAAAATGCATCACCACCTTATGGGACACCCTCTCAGGCTTGCAGTTAGGCTATGCTTTAGATCAAAATTGTCTCAGCCTCTGCAATTAGCTAGTAATCCACCCACACCAAAGTAAGCAAAGGCACCTACCTGGCAATAAAGAGTTGGGATTAAAACAGGGTATTGTTTTGGACTTTCCCTGAAAAAATGAATACAAATCAATCTCATCTCTAGTTTCTTATTAAAATGATGATGAATGGAGAGGTAAAACACACTGTGTGTTCTTATAACATTAAGCCTTGAATTCCTGTGCAAAGCAACCTCATTAATAGCCCCCATTTAATCATCATTGCATTTGTCCTTGCAGCTACACAAACACATTTTTTTATTCTATTTTATATTTTACTTCTAAGGTTATCTCAGCAATTTGTTAACTTTCTGCATTTACTACTTGGGCTCCTTCCAGGTCCTAGCCTTGAAATTCTCTACGAGAAATTCAGGGGTTCCATACAAAATGAGTTTAAAAAACAAGGGCCAAAGTGAGCTTTTCCTTGACCGACATGGATATCATTTAATAAAATAAAGCTGGTTCCACATATTTAATGCAAGAAAATTTTATGTATGCAAAAAGCATGTTTGATGCTGACCCCCTGAAAGCCATTAAGTATAACAACACGCTCACAATGACAAGGCCTTTCATGACCTTCCTCTACTTGGCTGTCCTTTCAGTAATGAAACTACAGAGTTCCATACGCTATTGTTTTCTCTGACACCTTCATAAACAATGAGTTTGTAATATTAAACATCATGACTGAAGCTTGCCATATATTATTTGATTAAAAGAAGATTTTCAATTCCCTTCTAACAACAGCTTCTAATTTTTCTACACTTTAGCATCCACTGAAGCGAATGGCTAATCTCTCCGGACCAATATAGAATGCCTCATTAATACATCTCAAAATCCTTTAAAATCAAAGGTAAGTATGATTATTTCTATTTTACAGACAGAGACCATGAAGCAGAGAGATGGAAGTAACTTGCCCAAGGTCATTTAAGATAACATCAACATTCTGGAGAGCACTCATATCTCCTCAGTCCTGCTAGGCTTATTATCTGTCCTTCAGGACCCCCACACATAATCCACCTGACAAGACGGCATTGTGGTTTTGCTGATTTCCCACTGCAAGTTAATATGGGTGCTCAGTTCACCTATTCTTTTCCTCTACAAATTAAAACCAGAAAAGTTTGGAGATGCTGCTGCTGCTGGTGTTCACTAAACATGTTGCAGTGCTTGCATTCACACTGACTTCATGATAAACACTGAAAAGGTAGTACTTGCAATCAGTTACTGGTATAGAAGATCAAATCTTCTGGCCATCAGAAAATGAAATAACTATGAAGACTGTGTATTGTCTGAAAGTACTGTAAAATGCTGAGCTTCTGATGCAGGCCACCAAACTATGGCTTTCATACGTGCTTTTACAACAGACTCATCTGAAACCTTCACTTGACTTCAGTGTTTCATAGATACCTTTCGCTCTCTCACTCTCTCTCTCTGGTCAGTGAGGGAAGCATTTCTTCAAACAATGCCTTACCTTGTACTGGATGTCCTGAAGAATTTCAGTTACAGCCTTTAGGCCTACATGCTCTTTTCCTATCTGAAATACAGCAAGCAAAGATGAGTTTCAGTACTTTGCTATTTCTGAAACTGTGAGGCAAGACAGAGGTCAACCAGAACAGTAAGTTCCGTAGTTGTTTTCAGTTAAGCTACACAACCTTGTGTTAACCAAATACACTGATACAGGGCAACTCCAAACAATTAAATCACCATAAAGTCACCAGTCAAAAGTAAACAAGGTGTAAACAACTTGAAAGCAGAGACAGAAACTCACAGAACAAGAGAAAGAGTCACAGTTAAGTCTGGTAAGTTTTGACTAACCCTGTTTTGCAGCATATACTGCACGTGGAGTCAAAATCATGCAGCATTACGGCATATAAATGCCAAGGATAGTTTGTCCTTACCAGTTTTTGTCAGAAAAGTACACAGAAAGGAACAGAGTGAACAAACACAACAGATGCTTTTTTAATTTTTTCCCACAGCATTGCAAATCTGGCCTTTGAAGCTTGGGGGAGTATTTTCCTGCCTGCAGAGCACAGAATGGCAGATCCCCTCCGTCATGGCACCCCTGGGATCCTGCTCCCAGCGGCCTGCAGCACTGCCTTTACCTTAAGGCATAGAAGATGGGGCTTTCAAAAGAAATCTGTTCCTGAAACAAGGTATTCTTATTTTGTATTAATGTCATTCACCCTATATGCTGATTTCAGCTGCTTCTGATCTGAATCACCCATCCTAGGACCCTAGCTTTTACCTTCAGAACATTGGCAAAATAGGAAGACTCAGAATGGCCTTCCACTTGATTTTTTTGGCAACATGTGCACATATGAGGTGAGGAATGAAGTGGGCATGAGTGAGAATGGGAGAGCTGGACCCTGAAAAATTTGTTTGCTTTTTGTTTCTCTTGGAATAGAATGCCACAGTAGTCACTGGAAGGAAACAATTGAATGTCAACAATAGGTGGTTTGCCATTTCTAGGAATTTAAGAGGATTTTCTTTTGTTTCAGAATGGCATTTCCATTTAAAACCTTCAAAGTTGGTAAAAGATATTGAAATCGCTTCAAAGATGCTGTTTCTAAATTCATAATCACCAAGGGCTGTCAAATCAGTGAAAATATTTTCATTGACCTTAAAATGATGTGTTTGAGAACTGTGGTGCAAAACTATTATATTTCCATGCCTTTAACATGAAAAATGGTCACCTAATTTCCTCTCCCCGTTCCTTTAATAAACTGCATAAATACTATTTTTCCTTGGTCAACTGTAATTATATGATGCCTTTCTTGGCTAATGAAAAAGCCCTTTGGAATGCTTAAGAACTCTGATGAAGGTGAGAGACTAGAAATGGAAAATGTATCACTGAAGTTTCACATTTATTTAAGAACTTATATGTAACTTTCTAACTAACTCGAAGGTTACCTCTGCTGGAATTAGAAGGTGACTTACACAAGCAATTATCACACAGCCCTCTAGGATACAAAACTGAAGACTTTCTAACTTCCATTTTTAGCAGTTCTATCTGAGTGTTGGAGCTGTAACCAATCTACCTTTAAATTCAAACAGAGGTAAAGCTCAAAGGCATTCATAAACTCGTTATGGAATACAACAAATTAATAATATCACTGTGAAAGAAAATCCATTTGATCTAAGCACGAACTCTAAACCCCTTCCTCCAAACCCATTTAAATAAAACAGTGTGCCATTTCTCATGAGGAAGATGAGAATCTGGTGCTTGAGGGCTAAAATTGAAAATCTTTATAGAGTGCAGCCCTTGAAAAACCTTCAACAGCAATTGAATTATTGGGCTAACTTCCCAGCTTGCATTACATCTTCTCCACAGCAAGCTTTAAGCCTCCTCGTCACAGGCTTTTCTGAGGGTCTGTGGCAAGACTCTCTACACTCTCAGTCTGGTGTCTCTGAAAAAGTATTTGTCCTGTGTGAAGAAACACACTTGTCACTCTGTTCTGAAAACACAATCCTACCATCAGTTTTCAGCTGTGCCAATGGGTTAGTAGAGGTTTTTTTTCCTCTTTCCTCCTCTCCTCTGTATATTTCCTCAATCTCTGAAGAGCAGGCCTGGCCAGGAATGGAGAAAAACACATTACAGAGGTAGTGAAGCACCTGTACCTCCTGACAGCTCTCATTCTGCCCTCAGAGGAACGGAGAGTGGGTGTCTGCTTACAGCCAGAGTCACAGAGACAGATGGCTGACTATGTATTATCCCTTCTAACGTACTTTCAATACCCTGTTTAAACAAGAATTACTTATTTAGCACATACACAGAAGATATGACTGAGAAGTATCTTTTGAATAGAATACCAGCAGTCATATATTGTTTTATTTTATGAAATCATTAAAAATGAAAGAAAATGGAAAGGAAGTTATTTTCCTCAGACAAATGATAGTGCATGATAACAAATGCAACACAGGAAACTTACCTGCACAAACAAAGCAATAATAGCTATGCCGTGCTTCTTCCCTACTGCCTCATCAATGCTGCTGTACAGTGTGGAGTTCCAGTGCATTAGATGAAGCTAAAACAAAGCAGTGCAAATAGACCAATAGAGAAATATGTTTTGTAATAAAAAAACACCAGCAGTTAACGTCAATCAACAAAGCCTCAGCACGTGTGTGTGCATGTGTGAATTTACATACGTGCATGCCTATGGCTGTGCATGTATCTATAAGTGGATTCCTATTATAAACATCAGGAATCCCAAGAAAAAAAAGGTCAACTGCAGAGAAAGTGATGTATAGCCAGTTACCAAATATCTACAACAAAGGTGTGAATAATCATGCTAATGATGCTAATGATGATTTACCAACTCCTTCACTTTGAATACTGAAATAATGTCAGCTAATGAAACCCACCAGTGCTGCCTCTCAGCCAGCCAGCTCTTTTCCAAAGCAGGAGTATGATTATGGACATAGGCTGTCCAAACACAGGTTTGACTGGCTGACTGTACTATCTTAATGTCACTTGTCTCACATATCACCTCCCAAGATGAGTCACTCAAATGTCAGTGGTAAGAGTAGGAGAAGTGATTTCAGGAAAGGCTAAACACAGAGAAAGTCAAGCAGAGAAAAATGGCTGGAGGACCACCTTAGGGACAGCAGTGAAAGGGATGATGCTAAAGACTAAAGCATGAGCCCTCAACTGCCACCTTCTGCAAGGCAACAGGGCCTGTGGGAGTTAATGCATGAATGCATGTCAGGCAGCAGGCACCGGATGGTAAACATGAAGCCTGTTCTGGTGAGGTGTCACAGCATGACTTGGGAAGCGGTGTTTGAGAAAAGTGCTGGAGGACAGACTAGCAGGGGATTGGAAAGGGAGGTCGGAAGGGAGGGGAGGGAGGGGAAGAAGGAGGGTGGGAAGGGAGATGGGGGAAAGAAGGGAAAGAGAAAAGTGCTGGAAAACAGACTGACAGTTGGAAAGAGAGAAAGAGAGACAGAAAGAGAAAGGGAGGGAAGGAAGAGGTAAGGAAGGGCAGAAGAAAGGAAGGGTGGGAGGAAGGGAGGAAGGAAGGAAGGGAGGAAGGGAGGAAGGGAGGGAGGTACAGCACTATCTACTGAGAGGTAATATGCACTTCAAACATGAGTTTTTCCAGCACTAATGCTAAAATGTAATCTCTCTGTCTGGGCCTGATAACATTGCAGACCTTCAACATCCTAAGCACAGCTGCTTTGAAGTTTATCTGCCAACAACTTTTGCACATTCCACACAGATAAAACAGCTAAAAAAATACAAACTCTTATATTTAATTCCTGTTGTAAAATTTGATCAATGTTTTGCTCAGTCATGTGTCTAAGAAGTCATGCTGCCCTGTTATCTAACATTGTTTCTACTTTCAGCAAAATTAGTTTTTAAAATATTTAGTGTGTCTTCCTATTTTGTGTTTCATTTCTGCCCAGTAACGGCCTCTGTGAAATGCTTATTGCCCCTTACACAGCAGGAGTTCACTTGGGCATCTCAGCATTTCAGAAGACCAGTTCCTCAAGTGATCACTCTCCCCTTATTTAATCTCTGATGAGAATTTTGGGCACTCCTCTTGATGATTGTCATTTCAAAAGCCAATACAAAATTTTAAATGAACNTAAGCCTCCTCGTCACAGGCTTTTCTGAGGGTCTGTGGCAAGACTCTCTACACTCTCAGTCTGGTGTCTCTGAAAAAGTATTTGTCCTGTGTGAAGAAACACACTTGTCACTCTGTTCTGAAAACACAATCCTACCATCAGTTTTCAGCTGTGCCAATGGGTTAGTAGAGGTTTTTTTTCCTCTTTCCTCCTCTCCTCTGTATATTTCCTCAATCTCTGAAGAGCAGGCCTGGCCAGGAATGGAGAAAAACACATTACAGAGGTAGTGAAGCACCTGTACCTCCTGACAGCTCTCATTCTGCCCTCAGAGGAACGGAGAGTGGGTGTCTGCTTACAGCCAGAGTCACAGAGACAGATGGCTGACTATGTATTATCCCTTCTAACGTACTTTCAATACCCTGTTTAAACAAGAATTACTTATTTAGCACATACACAGAAGATATGACTGAGAAGTATCTTTTGAATAGAATACCAGCAGTCATATATTGTTTTATTTTATGAAATCATTAAAAATGAAAGAAAATGGAAAGGAAGTTATTTTCCTCAGACAAATGATAGTGCATGATAACAAGTGCAACACAGGAAACTTACCTGCACAAACAAAGCAATAATAGCTATGCCGTGCTTCTTCCCTACTGCCTCATCAATGCTGCTGTACAGTGTGGAGTTCCAGTGCATTAGATGAAGCTAAAACAAAGCAGTGCAAATAGACCAATAGAGAAATATGTTTTGTAATAAAAAAACACCAGCAGTTAACGTCAATCAACAAAGCCTCAGCACGTGTGTGTGCATGTGTGAATTTACATACGTGCATGCCTATGGCTGTGCATGTATCTATAAGTGGATTCCTATTATAAACATCAGGAATCCCAAGAAAAAAAAGGTCAACTGCAGAGAAAGTGATGTATAGCCAGTTACCAAATATCTACAACAAAGGTGTGAATAATCATGCTAATGATGCTAATGATGATTTACCAACTCCTTCACTTTGAATACTGAAATAATGTCAGCTAATGAAACCCACCAGTGCTGCCTCTCAGCCAGCCAGCTCTTTTCCAAAGCAGGAGTATGATTATGGACATAGGCTGTCCAAACACAGGTTTGACTGGCTGACTGTACTATCTTAATGTCACTTGTCTCACATATCACCTCCCAAGATGAGTCACTCAAATGTCAGTGGTAAGAGTAGGAGAAGTGATTTCAGGAAAGGCTAAACACAGAGAAAGTCAAGCAGAGAAAAATGGCTGGAGGACCACCTTAGGGACAGCAGTGAAAGGGATGATGCTAAAGACTAAAGCATGAGCCCTCAACTGCCACCTTCTGCAAGGTAACAGGGCCTGTGGGAGTTAATGCATGAATGCATGTCAGGCAGCAGGCACCGGATGGTAAACATGAAGCCTGTTCTGGTGAGGTGTCACAGCATGACTTGGGAAGCGGTGTTTGAGAAAAGTGCTGGAGGACAGACTAGCAGGGGATTGGAAAGGGAGGTCGGAAGGGAGGGGAGGGAGGGGAAGAAGGAGGGTGGGAAGGGAGATGGGGGAAAGAAGGGAAAGAGAAAAGTGCTGGAAAAGAGACTGACAGTTGGAAAGAGAGAAAGAGAGACAGAAAGAGAAAGGGAGGGAAGGAAGAGGTAAGGAAGGGCAGAAGAAAGGAAGGGTGGGAGGAAGGGAGGAAGGAAGGGAGGGAGGGAGGGAGGTACAGCACTATCTACTGAGAGGTAATATGCACTTCAAACATGAGTTTTTCCAGCACTAATGCTAAAATGTAATCTCTCTGTCTGGGCCTGATAACATTGCAGACCTTCAACATCCTAAGCACAGCTGCTTTGAAGTTTATCTGCCAACAACTTTTGCACATTCCACACAGATAAAACAGCTAAAAAAATACAAACTCTTATATTTAATTCCTGTTGTAAAATTTGATCAATGTTTTGCTCAGTCATGTGTCTAAGAAGTCATGCTGCCCTGTTATCTAACATTGTTTCTACTTTCAGCAAAATTAGTTTTTAAAATATTTAGTGTGTCTTCCTATTTTGTGTTTCATTTCTGCCCAGTAACGGCCTCTGTGAAATGCTTATTGCCCCTTACACAGCAGGAGTTCACTTGGGCATCTCAGCATTTCAGAAGACCAGTTCCTCAAGTGATCACTCTCCCCTTATTTAATCTCTGATGAGAATTTTGGGCACTCCTCTTGATGATTGTCATTTCAAAAGCCAATACAAAATTTTAAATGAACATATTGTAAATCGAATTAAATTCCAAATTTTCATATAAATAATTCTATTCATGCTGATCAAAGGCATCTGCTGCAGCAAAAACATGAAACCTTTTTCTTAAAAAATATAATAGTTCATTTTCACGTGAGAACACTAATACAAATGTACTTGCTCACAGCTACAAAACTAGACATACAAATGCTGCCTGTTAGAACTAAGCTATCTCACTATCACCGATGGATTTACTCGGTACCATGTATTCTATCATCTATAAAAAGCTTTGGTACACATTTGACTTGCCTTTGGCTTTTAAAGTTACAAAACCACAGGACCAAATAATGAGATTTCAGTCTGTAAAGCTCACTTTAGCAGGCACAGAACTACCACCACCCAAGACGATAAGGTCAAAGCATTGCATTTTCTGAGACGAGCCTGGAGTTTGCATCAGCTGTCCACTAGAGGGGGCCCACGGAGTCCCACGATCCTCACCAAAATCCTGACGTTAAGAAGGAAACACGAAAGAAAAAGGTTGGGGTGACTGCAGTCGGAATGGCAATGTCCTTGGTGTGGGGAGAAAAGCGCTGCATGGCACCACAACTCGGTTGTTTGGAAATGTCAAAGCAAGCTTGTCCTTTGGTGGCTGGAACAATAGCACTGAGAGCGATTGCCAAATGTAAAGAGACTTTGTGTCAACAGGCGGGTCTTGGCTAAAGCTGCTGTGGCATTCAGCAGCGTGTTACGCTCCTTTGGAGGTGAAGTCTAACCTGACATTTGTCTGCATTCTAACAACAGTGGGTTTTTGCTGAAGATTTGAAAGGAAAACGCTGAGCCTCAGCAAGAAGAAAATGAGCAAGTGCTTCAGACCTTACCAGCAATGCCCCCAGTTTATCCAGAAACAGATTGTTGTCCTGTCTTAGGCAGCAGGCTCATCAGGGCAGAGACTTTCATATGATAAGGCTATATATCAGCTAGAAAAATGACACCAAAACGCTGTGTAATACTAAAAAACATTAAGAGCTCTAGAATTAGCGCGTGCAGCAGCATAAGCAGCCTGACAGAAAGACGTGCTGCAAAATATACTTAGCTGCTGCATGAAAGGGGGACCATGGTATGAAACGCCCTGCAGCTGGAACTGCTTTACAAGGAACATACCTACTGGCCAGCACCTTTTCCCACATCTCCAGGAAACATGGGGAGAGTAAGTTAAGTATTAGCTATGCATTTTAAGATTATCTTTAGGTCTCTGCATCCCCTCCAGGTCTCCTTCCTTTCCACCAGCTCAATAGAGGTCAGGATGGTCTGCTAAAAAAAAAACTTAACACAAAGACAAAAAAGGGATGTACTTAAGGCTAATGTAGACACCCCTAGACTCCTATGTTCAGGTTTAGTAATCAACATTACTAAAGGTACTGAAATAGGCACTCAGCACTTTCTGGTCCAAAGGTTTCTGTAACTTTGAGGTTCTGCTCAAGGATGCTTAAAATATATAGTAGGCTCCTTGGAACAAGAATAATCATTTTGTACTGGGTTGCTAAAGCCCAAGGTAGAACAGACTTCTGGTCTGTGTTTAAGATACTACTGTGTTACTTCCTTAGAGGTGGCAATAACTACAGTGGATTAGTAATCTATTTTTTACACAACAGGTTGTAAAATTGCTGTCATAAACACTGTGGTGCCAAATAGTATCAGCAGGTTCATAAATGGATTAGACAAATTATGGACAAGTCCAAAAAACAGACACTAAAGAGAACAGGTAGAGATGCTGCCTCCAGCACTCCTAGTCCCATGACGGTAGATGGCTGGGGAGTACAATAAAAAGAGGTCAGGCTCATGCGCTCTCCTTTACTGACACTGCTAGAGACAGAGCACTGGATGGACCCTGGCCTGATCCAGCAGCGTATTTATTATGTTCCCATGTTCTGAATCAAGATGATATTCGGAAGAGCTATTCACAGAAAAGGCTCTGTCATTAGGGATTTACAAACTGAAATTAGACAAGCAACCTAATGGAAAATAATAATTAATACCATAATATTTCCTAAAAACAGGCCATCAGGCCTCACATCTTTTGCTCTAACTCTGATAAGCCCATGCATCCACTTTTAAATAAATAAACGGATGTCAACAGACACTTAAATAAATGGAAGTCAAATCAAATTAATTCTTCTACAGAGCAGGAAAAATGTAAGTAAATGAAAAAGTGATTCAGAAAGGGAAATACTAGCAAGGAAGTAGTAAGGCCTGAGTGTTCCTAGCAAAGTGTTGTTTTCAAATTGTGGTTTACCCTGTGTGTTCGTGTGGCTCTCTGAAGCTGTTCTGCCTTTTGTTTGCTCTTTTTTTATTTGTAAGATGACAGCAGATGAAAACATCAGATAACAGTTAAAAAAAAGATAGCAAAAATTCTACAAACATTACAAAATTTGAACTCTAGAGAGTACAGTCCACAAACAAGATGGTCTGTAACTCTTGTTAATATTTATGGGAATCAGATGTGCACAGAGGAAAGACCTTCAGTTTTACGTTGATTTAAGACAGCTATATAAAAAGTGTATACTCACAAGGGGTGCCAGTCTCCAGTATGAACACAGCTATGTGGATTTTTTTAACTAATCAGCTGTAGTGTATTGGCAGTTTACCATTGTGTGGTTTTCATTCGGAGTACAAACAAGCTGCACATGTCAGTATGGCAGGAGAGGCTCTGCTCAACTTGTTAGCTAATGTTTTGATACTCAGTAGTTATGATGTTTCTATACAACCAAAATGAGTCAGCTATGCTGTTACCAATTATCAGTGGCTGGCTCGGCATGCCAGACAGTGCATTTTTACAAAACAATCGGAAAGCTGTGATAAACTCTTTAGCACTCAAAAAACACATTTTTTTCTTGGATAATAAAATAATTTGGAGCCTTTGAACACTCCAGGTGTAAATCAAAGAACTGTAGCAGTGACTTCCTTAAAATCAGATGAATTGAAAAATCATAAAGGCAAATGATAATAAAGTGCCATAAAGTTGATTTGTTCTGTGAACAGCTGGAGAGACTCTCCTTCACAGGAGAGATTAAGTAATTATTCCAGCTAGCAGAGTGAACCCCACAGAAGGATTATTCTGTATGGAACAAATTCTGAGAATCTTCTCAATTTTCATCCAGTCCCCACTCAACCAAAAGACTATTGATCCCAGTCCTGATGTCCTTGCTTAGGAAAAGCTGACACTGACATTAAGAAGGATCCTATCTCAAGTCAAGACTTTTTCAAATCTGAGTAAGGACCTGAGATTCTGGCTTTAAAATCAATAAACAAATTAAAATCCTACACTTAAATCCATTCCTTTCTCTACCACAGAAATATCCTTTATGTCAACACAAAAAGAAAAAGCCTGGGATGGTAGATTTTTACACAGAATCAGAGTCCCTGGGATGACAGATTCTTGCAAGAATCAGAGTCACACTATATGACCAAGCACATTTATCAGTTCTGGAAGCCAGTTTCCCTCAATTAAAAACAGAGTTACAAAACCACATACATTTTTCCCCTGTCTGGGGCACATAAAAACATGTAATGACAGGATAATTTAGGTTGGAAGTCACCTCGGAAGTTCAGCTGCCTCCTTCCCCATTTACAGCAGCACCAACTTCAAAGTTAGCTACTAATTCAAAGTCAGATCAGGTTTCTCATGGCCTTGTCCAACTAGGTTTTGCATATCTCCGGTGACAGAGATCCCACAACCTCTCTGGGTAACCTGTTCTGCGTTTGACCTCCCCCATAGCGAAGAATTTTTTCTCCTTGTATCTAATCAGAATCTGTCTTGTTGCAACCTGTGTCCCTTGCCTCTTGCCCTTTCACACTCCCCAGCAGAGTCTCTGTTCAGGAGCCCAAACACGAATTGCCCATGACCACCAGAATGACGCCTCTTTCTCAGACCCTCTCAGTCATTCACCTATGTGAATGACCAAGTTTCACCTAAGTTTACTTAACTTTATCCGATTTCTTGTCAGGAAAGCCGCTACTAGTTCTGTAGCTCTACTGCAACGTGCTGGTGTGCATCTGTCACCCAAGTGGCAGACCAAACATGAGAGGCTCATGTTTTACAGGAAAATACAGTCTGAAATAAATCACAGATCATCTTTTGTTATGACATATCTGATTAATGGTAAGGAAAGAGGAAGGACTCTCTGCTCAAATATTTCTGCAATCTTGTACAATCTTAATGTTACAAATTGCTATAAACCTGCACAATCTGGAATGACTTGCTACCATAAAAAGGAGTCCATATACTATTACTGCTTTCTTTATAAATACTTATTGCTAAACTCTGGAACCCTCATTTGTTATTGGGACCCCTATAAAACACTGTTCAATGTGCAGTGTTTCCACTGGCTAAGCCAGGCAGTTTGGAACAAAGCACCAAGCCCACACCTCATTGGAGTCAAGGGGAAATGTGCCAGCAGCAAAACCCCTCCTGACCTCCTCTGGCACCAGAACTAGGCCCTGCAGGGGACTTACGCTTGATAAAACCACCGGCAGCTGAGGCAGCAGGAGGCAACATGAAACACCTGCCCAGCCTGGCTGTAGGTCCTGCCTCAACCTAATTGGCAACCATAGCCCATTTTGCAAGAGGTTGTGACATGGGGGACCCTTCTGTTGAACAGGCTCCCATCTGTGCTCTACACACAATAGCAGGCCGTCATTTTAAAGTAATTCCTCTTCAGATCTGCATGTTAAACTTTTAGAAAATCAGACTGTGACACTACCGTCACTAGGCTTGCCTGAATCCATGGTGCTGTTGCAATCGCCCATTGTACTGTTTCCAATCTCTACAGTCTTACTCTTTAATAAAGAGCTAATTTTTACAAAAGCTTCTTTCTTCAATGCATGCTGCATCATCTTCTGGAAAGCTTTGTTCCTAGAGCTAGGTTATACAGCTATTTCTTGTTAGCTGTGCAACTAGCAATTATAAGCTCCAGGAAAGTCTGCTTAGTCTAGTAATATTTCAGACCAAGAAGGCATCTAAGCATGAGAGATATGTTATTGCTCTCATATCTTCCCAATTCTTATTTCAATTCATATAGGCTGTACCTTGAAAGACTAATAGTTAGGTGAATATTGTATCACTACATCTTAATCAGAGTTGCATCTAAAACATGTTAGTCTGGAAATTTTGAGCATACTGCTTTTTGTCATATTTCTGTCACTGCTGAGAAAGAGAGTGGAGCTGAAACTCTGTTTTGATTCCAGATAAATGCCATCTCAGGGATGAATCTATATCCCTATGGTAAATTAAAGCAGCTTTAGAGCTGCTCTGATGAAGATTGTAGAGCTAAGAACTGTTCTCCTGGACTCACACAAGTTTGTTAGAGATCAGTATATTCCAGTTTCATTCACAATACACCATAAAAGCTGAGGAGGGAACAGTACAAATGGGAACCTGGCTACCTAACTAGGGCCAGCATGAAGACTTTTTCCTGGTTTGAGAGGGATGAAATGAAGCTGAGGATTTCAGCTAGTAATAATGGAAGGCTACACAGCCCAGTCGTACAATAATGATGTGTAATTTCTACAACGCAAGTATTGTGTAAACAACATCATAGAAGGACAAAATGTGGAAAAATTGTGTCTTGCTATTATACATGTGCACAAGAATTTATGAGTTGATACTTGACTTGGCACTGAATTGTTTCAGGAAGCAATTGACTAAGCTGCTGGCAGTGACCATAACGTACAGTAATTAAGTTCCAAATCCTCACAAGGGGACTGAACCAAGGATATGACCAGGGCACAGAGCTTCAAGAAAAGTGATTAAAAAAATAGAAAGTTAGTTATTAACAGCCTGAAGGAGAGGTTTAGGAAATTAAAGTTAATGGAATTGATACAGAGACTGTTTGAAAATGTCTTAAGAGAAGCAGGAGTACGTGTACATATTCCATGCCACAAAAAAAGAAACAAAAACCCATAAAGTAACAAAGCCTGCATGGTTAAACATTACAGTTCAGTCAAGGTAAATATGCTTCCTTTGAAAATGCAAATGCAAATAAAAGCAAATTACTAGATCATGAACTTGGGGCAAAATCAAGAAGAAGAAGAGGATGAGGAAGTAGCCAAGGGAGTTAGTTTATTGATCAGTGTACTTGGTTTATGCTTATATACTTTAATTTTTCAATGCTTCTATTGTGAATAGGTGCCAAAATGCCACTGAATTTCAGTAGAAATTAAATCTTCTTTAAAATCTCATACGTAGATCATTGTCATAAAAAATGACATAAAAGGAACTCTGTGCCTACCTTTGAAAGCAAAGCTAATTTCAGCACTAAAAGAGACAAGCTGAAGCAGCACCAAGAAACACAGATGACAACACTGTTAGCATTAAAAACCTCCTGATTAATATAACATGGGAGAAGTGAAAGCACAGCTTCTGTTGAACTTCTGCTTGTTACAATTTATTGAAAGTGATGAAGATGTAGCAGGTCTAGTCTGTGGGTTAACCGTCAGGCTCCAAGTATGTACAGAACAAGATGACATTCCCTGAGCAAAGAAGGCTGTAATCTAAAATCAGAGAAATTAGGTGCAAACAAATCAAGTTGTAGCAGAGTACAAGGTATCCTGGAGATACTGTTTAAGCAACTTCACAGTCACAGTGTGAGATATGTCTCAGGTCAAAAGCTAAATTCATAGCTAAAACATGCAGAACAAATGCTTGACTGGGACACCAGGTAGTCCAGAACCCTTGCTGACTGGTGCTTTCCTCTCCATGAACATCTTTGAAAGAGGACGGAACTGTAACATGGCTGTAAATAAAATTATTTTAGTTGGATCATAAAAGGAGGGGTTGCAAAAACACCTTCTAAAATCTATTCTCTTGCCAAAAAGCCAGCTAAGCAACACCAAAAGTAGTCTAGGCAATTGTGTGGCATACCTTCAGGTGTGCCACTGAAAAGGTAAGGAATAGTGGGACTACTAAATTATTTGCAACATCTCAGGAAACACTCTCGCAATTGCTGTGGCAAATTGCTTGTGCTAAAGAAGTACCTACATTGGTAAGCCATACTGAAAAATAATAATAAAAACATTGCAACATCCAATTAACCAATTAACAATTAACCAGGGATCCGTGTTCCCTTTGAACAGTCTAATCACGTGCAGTAGCCTGGTCTCATACAAGACAAAGAACTGTTGGTCCATTGAATAAACGAAATTAACAGCAAGAAGTACTGATGTATATGGAGAGATTAAAAAACTACAGCTACAAACAGTAAGCTAAAGAGAAAAGTAATGGAACCGTAAAATATCCAACTGAGTGTTCTTCTTTCTGTTCTGGCAAAAGAAGCTAAAAGGCTAAAAAAAGAAAATTAGTTTAAACTTAATAATAAAGGGAAGTCCCTCTGCTAACTAGAGATGGACTAACTCTTCAGAGAGGGGCTTCGTTTTCACTGTATACAAGGTTAGGAAACAGGAAGGGTTAGGAAACGGGAAGGGGATGCAAGGAGGCTGACACAAAGCCAAACACCGCTGCAGTTCTCTTAGCACTCCCAGGAAGGCAAGACATAGGCATAAACGGTCATCTTCATGTTTAATGTCTTTACCTGTCTTAGTTTTTGTGAAGGACACTGATCCGCAAAAAGCTTTGCAAACCCAACCTAGACCTCTTTTGTCCAGCCCTTGAACACAAGATCAAAATACCTCATTTGCTCACAGAGGCTGCTGACATGTGACATTACTTACCTTTTCTCAGGAAAACCATTGGCAAAATGTCAAAGGGCATAGGGGAAACTGAAGATGCTGTAATATGTAATTTGTGTGTTTTTTTTTTTTTTTCCATTTTGGAAGCACAACCAGTACTTATTTCTACTGGCACACATAGGAGACAAAAAGAAAACAGGAATTAATCAAAAATGAACATTTTTCCAACTGTAATAAAATTATACAGGCTAAGAAAACCAATGAAAAAGACAAAACACCCTTGATTCTGGATTGCTGACTTTCAGTATCAACCCTATCAGTAAGAAAATGAAAAGCTACACAGTTATTACTGTCAGATTCATAGGTCAGGCTCTTCACTGTGCCAAACTTCTGCTCAGTGTGTGAAGCAAGGAGCACCACAGAGCAGGTTATTGTTCCCTGATACCACGTCTGACCCCAGCAAACATGTAGGTTGAGGTCCCCTTACCTGTGTTAACAGGAAAAAGTATACATTCAAGCCTTTATTCTTCCTTCCCTTGAACTATGAAGGCCAGGAAGGAAAAAGCAAGGATTTTAGTGCAGGACCTTCCATCCTGCTTTTACTCTGGATTCTTGCCAACCTGAGTGGGTGTATGTGTGTGTCTGCATGTGCTCTTATAGCTCCACAATTAGAAAGAGCAAAGCTTGGAAAAAGGACTGGCCCTTGATGAATAGTTGATATTACAGGCTAGCAATGCCATCAAGAAGACAGAAAACACAAAGTGTTATGGGTTAAGTATTTAATTCTGCAAGTGTTATTTATATGACTAAGCATTTAATATAACCATGGCCAGTTCCACAAAGTGTTGGATGCAATCTGTTGCCCTGGATTTAAAACCAGACTGCTCATATGTAGAAGGATTTAGATCACTGATTTAATGTTCAAAAATAGATTCTCTAATGAAGGCAGAACAAAAAACACTCCTTCCCCACTAATTTATTAAGTCTTATTAACAAATGATTTGAATTCCACAGTTCTCTGTGTTTCAAAGCTAAGGGTCTCAGATGAGAATCTGCAACTGCATTTTATCTTCTTAAGTCACAATCTTGACTGTTCTCCAGTGAGCAGTTGCTCTTCCATACTACACTCCTCTATGAAAGTCAGGGTTTTTTTCTGTAATGTTGGCTAAGCTTCCACTGAAATACTATGCATCTCCAACAGTTTGCAGATTGCATAATGGTGTTATACTTTTCTGCTCTCCTGTAGTTCCATAAAATCCCCAAATTTTGTTAAACTTTAACTGTTCCCCAGTCCAGTTCGTTATGTGGCTTAATGCTGGCACAGCGAGAAGGCAGAAATGACCAGTGAGACTATCTCATTGGCAACAGTGTGATCTATGGATTAGGGCATAAGATAGCCCTGTGGTTAAATTGCTGAACTGGTATTTACAACCTAAATTAGATATTTTAGTACTACTGTGTCTGCAAACCTTCCTAGAATTCAAGCATCTAGGAATCATGAGTCAGTTCTCTGTCAGTTCTGAAAAAGGCATCATGTATGACCATGGCTAAATAATTTAATCCCTTTTAACCTATTTTTCTACCAGTTCATTGATAATAGCAGAACTTGTCTCCCTCACACTGATGTCTTAAGGATTACATTATTTGTGCTTGTGAAGCACTCAGGCATGACGGCACATACTTGCAGAAGCCTTCAAAGGTTTTCAGCTCTTAGATGATCTGTAAGTTTTATCCTTTAAAATGGACAGAGCCATGTCTGCACCATTAGCACAAAGAACACAAAAATTTGGGGTGTAGCATCAGAAAGCTATTATTTCCCTCTTAGAGTATTCACTCATGCACTGGGGCCAACCTAGGAACTGGTCCTGACACAAGCATACAGCGTGGAAAGGGAGGAAATAAGGAATCTCTGTTCCCAGCTTATTCCACAAATGACAGATCTTAGACAGATAGAAAAAACAGTTAGGCCTAGTGGTTAGGGCAAAGTGCCACGGAAAACCAAACAGGAAAACCAAGGTACCAGGAAACTGAGGCCAAATGTGAGCAGAGTGCCAGCAACGATCATGGCAGAAATTAGAAAATGATGTACAACTGAAGCAAATCACGTCAAGGGCACACAGCCAAGAAAAATGGCAAGGAAGAGAATTGAGCAGCCATCTTGTTGTGCTCAAACTTGGGCTTAAATCCTCTTCAGAAGTCCCATCTTCTAAGTGGCTACACAAGCTCTTCTACCACAGCAGAGTGAAAACATAAGTAGCCATCTTGTTAGAGTTGGGAATGGGATTTGCAATAAAGGATGTCACGACAGCAGCCTCTATATCCATGAGTACAAGCACTGTCACCCAGACACTTCTGTGATAAAGCAGAGTAAGGAGAAAGCAAAGCTATAATTCTGCTCAAGGAGTGGAAAAGATTCACATCTTTTAAAAAAGTATCAGGGGCTATATTATTTCCACTGCAGGCAGGGATTGCTAAAAGCTATTTTGTTGAAGGTTACTTGCCTGCCTCCGCGAGGATGCAGCACCACCAAACCCGTTGGTACAGGCTGCAACTGAACGTTGCACCTTAGCCCAGCACAACCGCAAGAAAATTTGGTGCAAAAAGTCTGTTACAGGCAACATGCAAAGACTGTCCTCAACTCCTGGCAGAACTAAACCAATAAGCTGAGGTAAGATGGAACAGGGAGCCCAAAGAAGGGCTACCCTCTTGAGTCAGTCCTCATCATCTTCTCATTCTCATTTCCTTTACCCAACTTCTCTCCACTTGTGAAATTTCTCCTTAGAAGAGTTTTTCCTATTCTGCTCAGTCATTTGTAGTTTGGACCATTTATTTCTTAAAAGAATACTGAAATTCTCCATCCTGGTAGAAGTTACAAATCACAGACTATCACAACTGCCATCTCAAAAGAGTTTTAGATGTATATGAACCACAAAGCTTCTCCACACATGACTGGCTGTAAATAAGACAACTCTTAAAAGAGAGACAAAAGGATGAAGAAGCTTCAGTATAGACTGTTAGCCACTCTTCTTTGACCTGGTGTCTGGCAGCTTGTATGTCTTCCACAATCCAATAAATAAATTGCAGATTTTGCGCAGAAGGGAAATCACATTTGCTATTTCTGAAGATGTGTACAATTCTTCCACAGAGCTTAACTGAGGATTTCTCAAACACTAGCCAAGCTAAAACCATGTTTGTGCTAGCACATCAGCCCATTTTTGCACCTGCTTTTTTCACAAATCTACAATATAAAGCACATAGATGTATTCCCTGAAAAAATTCAAACTATATGTGACTAAGCAAAACAAGGGTGTGCTGGTTTTGGGTGGGATAGAGTTAATTTTCTTCATAGTAGCTAGTATGAGGCTATGTTTTGGATTTGTGCTGAGAATAATGTTGATAACACACTGATGTTTGTTGCTGAGCAGTGCTTACACTAAGTCAAGGACTTTTCAGCTTCTCATCCTGCCCTGCCAGCGAGGAGGCTGGGGTTGCACGAGAAGCTGGGAGGGGACACGCCTGGGACAGCCGACCCCAACTGACCAAAGGGATATTCCATATCACATGACATCATGTTCAGCATATAAAGCTGGGGGAAGAAGAAGGAGGGGGACAACATTTGGAGTTCTGGTGTTTTGTCTTCCCAAAGTAACCATTACGTGTGATGGAGCCCTGCTTTCCTGGAGATGGCTGAACACCTGCCTGCTGATGGGAAGTAGTGAATGAATTCCTTGTTTTGCTTTGCTTGTGTGCGCGGCTTTTGCTTTCCCTATGAAACTGTCTTTATCTCAACCCACGAGTTTTCTCACTTTTACTCTTCGATTCTCTCCCCCATCCCACCGGGGGGGGAGTGAGCGAGCGGCTACGTGGTGCTTCGTTGCTGGCTGGGGTTAAACCACAACAAAGGGCCCATACAAGCTCATATTGACAAATTACCTAGAAACAAAGTATACTTCAGAGACTGCATGTGCCTATTTAGGTCAAATTAACCCTCAACCACAATAAAAATATAATACTAAAAGAGCTTAGCAACTAGCAATCTCGAGTAATAAGCTGCTCATGCGTGCTTTTACAATGATGGTAATTTTGTTTCTATCGTGTTGGTTTTCTGTTTCCCAGTATACTGGGAGGGGACGGAGACCTCCCAGCTTTGTATCACTACAAAAAAACCAAACAGAAGTCACATCAATTAGGGGACCGCAGAGCATATGCTACACAGAAAAATGCAGAAAAATACTTAAACACCTGCACATATGGGGCTAGGATCCCACATGATACAATTTGCCCATGGAATGCTGTGTAAAGCTAAGTATTATTGTTGTGTTCGTAAACGGCATCTATATAATGTGTGAAAGATTGTTTCTGTATAAATCATTGCATATTTGGAAAACAAAACTGAAAACATCTGCTTAGATATTGGCCTGATTTTCCTGTGTTTTTCCACAATTCTGTCCTCAAAAATTAGATAATGTCCAATGGGCATATCTACTTCAGACTATTATTAATCTGTTATTCATAACCTGACAAGGATATAGTTATTACATGAATGTCATCATTTTCTTATAAGACACACTGTTTTAATCACAGCTCACAGCGTTCATCTACAATGATTCAAAAATTTAGAAAATCGTCCAAGCCTTTGAGTAACAAGTTAATTTTCCACCAGAAAACTTGGATAATTTCTGAGCAGAGTTCCAGACCTCAGCACAAAGCTACGTAAACCCTTCTGGAATCTGTTCTTTTTGCCTCCTGTTAAATTCATGACTGCCTAAGCAAGATATTCTCATTCATAGGTCTTGTGCTGCCAAAGTGAGCGGAATGAATTAATTTTTTTTTCACAAGCAGGTAATCAATGCAATCAGCTAAGGCAACAGGATTTACTCCTTGGTTTAAAACCTTTTCTTTTAGGCTTTATGACTGGGATCATAGTCCCATTAAAGCTACTGGCAAAAATCCACAGATGTCGGAACTGAGCTCACATATTAGAAACTACTGTCATTACGGATTAAATCCTGCCTGCCATTCACACCTACCCAGTCCCACTGCAGTTTGTAAGTCCCTGCGTAAAGAGGGAGAGACACGTTTGCATGCACACTATCTCCCAGGCCTTCTATCACAATTACAAATACTGTTTTATTTTTTTAACCAAAATGATTTGCTAACAAGCTAATAAGAAACTGATTAAAGCACATGGCAAGATTAAATAACGTTGGCAAAGAATATTAAAAGTTGGCAAAGAATAAATTTCTGTGTTGAAAGCATGGCACCTCCTCCCAAGAAATGCCAGAAAGAGGCAGTGTGCAGGTATCTGATTTCAGAGCCGGGCACAGAGAAATCCCCACACCAAAGACTGTAAAGACTTGAGTAGACAAGTGTAATGTTAACAGCCTAACCTGAAGCCCTAAAGCTGTAACTTTGATGAGATCCTTAGGCAGGCACCATTTCACGTGAACAAAGGAAAACTTAATGCTTTAGATCAGATCGAGAGTAGGATATGGTTTTTGCATTATATTTAATTTAATTGCAGCAGGTATTTCAGTAACTCTGAAAGAGTCTACAGAATGGGTCTGTTCTTCATTACACAACAGAAAGGAACATCTTTTTTTCCTGTACAGAACTGATTCTAGTCCTTCAGGCAACTGGATTTTCTTCTGTCCTACTCAAAAATTGTAAGACAGACAATCACACAGTTTTTAATCTTCCTGCACATCTTGGAAACAATTTTTAAATTATTTTCTGCCAATCCTCCTCTACTGAGAACTCTCACATGGTGCACAGCTAATATAATCTTATATTTTAAAGAGAATGGATTACAGAGTATTATCCTCCTGGTCATATTACAGTGGTGAAAGGAATCTTTTTATTTTCTCAGGTACAGGTTTATTTCAGAGCAGTGGCCTGGAAACAACTGTTCAGATTGTGCCTTTGGTCACACCACCACTTGAATAACTAAGAGGAAGAGACACCTTTAAGGCATAATTTTCCCTGTTTCCCTTCACTTCAGAAGCAGTGAATTTTTTTTTTTTTTCTTAATAAAACAGCATTGATGCCATCATATAATTCACTTTCTCCTGCTGTCTTCCCTGTCTTTTTTGACTGTAAATCGATTTGGCCTGGCACTATAGTATGCTATGTTTATACAGAGATTGGGTACAGTGGGACTCCATTTTTAGCTGCCCCTATTTTAACTTTGTTAATAACAAAAATAAATAGCAGTAATTTGCCGTTCCTCCCACTCTATCTCCTTCTTATACATCAAAGGTAAGGGAGAGAGTCCGAGCTTCATTAGTTCTTCATTTGTTCTTCCTCCTTCTCCAATCCATAGTCTGGCGTGAATGAGAGAGGAATAAAGATGTCAAATAGTTTCTCTCTTTCTTACACCTAAATCAGGTTCAGGTAACTCACATGTAGGATAAGTGTGGATTTTACTGCTCTGTGGAAATGTGTACTGTGAAGCACAATCTAATCTTTGGTTCCTTGTTCTATTTGCTGGCAAGCAACAGTCTCTCAATGTGAAGACCATTACTAAATATTTAGCACAAGCGGTGGCCAAAGTAACTTTGGCCAAAAGGCAAAGCAACACTGTTCACATGCAGTAGAAGTACTTGGTGATAAAGATTTCTGGCAAAAGTTGCACAAATGTCTCCTTCCAATTTCTGGCCAAAAGGCAAGAACAGCCTTCATGCTCTTGTTTTCACGGAACAGAGAGAGAAGTATTGTACCAACACGTACACCCTCTGCTTTTCTTTTGTTTAAAAAGACGTGTTACAGTATTTACCTTTGGCAACTGTTTATTGTTTTGTCCTGCTTTCCTGACTGATTGCAAACACAGGTGTTTTAGTGAAAATGATAACACTGACGTATTACTGTCAACATTCTGGTTTCTTCAGTCAAGGAAGGTAGAAAACACATCTTTGCTGAACTTCATATAATAATAAAAATAACAATGAACTCAGCCTCCAAGCCACATGAACAACGTTTTTCAACAGTGTGAATTACTTCAAGAAGCTGGTTCCAGGGGTTCCATAAGCTCAGTAGTCTAACCCATCTCACCAGCTGTCTAGTAAGAAATAATAGATTTTTGCACTAAGAGACACAGGACATTACCCAACTAATACAGGATATTGCCTAATTTCCATAAAAGCAGTTATGGTATCAAAAGTGGAGACTAAGGAAGTAACTGAAGAATGCTCTTCCAAACTTTGAAGAATAACACTCTTTTTTAGAGTCATCCTTTTCAAAGATCATTGCACTGATAATCTGAGGCTGTTCCACAACTATTTGGTCCAATGTAATAAAATAAAGCCTTACAGTCTTCAGTCCCAAAAAAACAGACTGCTGTTCCAGTCAATAAACAGTCTTAGATAATCATCTCAGATAGATCTCTTCAAACTCAAAGTTGATTTCTGTAGAACTGCTTGGGTTTTATAATAGTGTAATGGAGTATATAATCTGGGCCTAGTTTGTTGTGTTGTTAATGTACCCACTTAAAGCAACATTTTCATACTACTGCTTATCCCCTTGACTTGTCTTCCTTCCACAAAGAGAGGAGAATTTAAAATCGTTATCATTTGCTTTGTAAATCATTTCTAGTTTCTTATGAAAACATCCTACTAGATTTGCTCCTCTGGCAGAATATCCAAACTTATGCACTTGTGCTCAACATATTTCTAGACATGCATTTGTGGACAAACAACTGCCAGCTTGTTTTGTATTTAGTATAGGACGAAAGCATAAACTACACCAGACTGCTTGTATGTAGCCAAAATAGGCACCCATCGCTGTTTGTGTTCAGTAACTAACAAACCCAGTGAAAATCAATCCAATATGCATTCAGAATATAGGTATTTCCAACAACTGTATAAACCAATGCTAATGTTAAAAGTTAAGAAATAAGATTTCCTGGTCCTTGATCAAAATTATTGTTCTCCACAAAAAAAATTAAATGGGGCAATCCCTAGAATAGAAACAGAAAATCTTCCATTCTGAAGTCTCAGGTGTACTACTTCATAAACATTTATAGTGGTCACAAGCACCTGTTTTATTATTGCTCAAGTATAATATTTGATTTAGACAATTTGAGATGGATTTAATATAGCAGCTCTTTTTGCATATAGCAGAAGGAAATGCAGATCATCTGTCGAACAAACTGCCCTGTGCTTTCTTGCAACATGGGGCAGAAGATGATACAGCCAATATACCTGTGTGCAACTGACCTTGGATACGACAAGCTATGCTGTCATTTTCTGCCAGAATTAATCTGCATAAGTATCTGTTTGCAAAATTAAACATTCACACTGTATTTAAAGTATATTATGAGTCATTTTTTTTGTTACAGAATTTTTGCATCAGCAATTATTTCTTGAAGATCAGAATCTAGCTGAAAGCTGCTTAGATGCAAGAGACAGGATAACACCAGCTTGCTCACCTCCAGGTGATGTTCTTCAATTGTGCCAGAATTCTGTTTGTGCAGCTGCCGTGCTGCTTTTAAAGTTGCTGCTTCACCAAGAATGAAACCCCTTCATGACAGATTAAGGTTATTGTTTTGCATCTCTGGGTCAAGTATATTTTTCTCTGGACTGATTTGGAGTAGAGAATTCTGGGATTTCTGCCGATTATCAATAGACGGTTCCCACATACCACCACCATGTTTGCAAAGTGATCCTTAATAAACAAGGAGACAGGAGACCCTGACAGATTCCCAAGTATAGTTCTCGACATAGTTCGCGCCAATATTTCTTGTTCACTACATGGTGGATCAGCCTTGAGGAAAAGCACTAAGCAGAGCTATTTCATAACGAACAAGCTACTTCCTGCCTTACAGGAACACTGCAGTATCCTGAAGGTCTTAATGCCCATAAAAATCATGTTGTATATGTTATGCCAGGTAACCAGGATGCAGAGGTGATTTCTCTGCTTTCTCTTTGGTTGATAAGTCTTCCCCATTCAAGTAATTCTCCTGCATTGCCAGGATCTGCCTGAAATCATCCTGCAAAGAGGATCTCCGTGTAGACGTGGCACTTAGGGACATGGTTCAGTGGTGGAAGGTTTATGGTTGGACTCGATGATCTTAAAGATCTTTTCCAACCTAAATGATTCTATGATTCTATGATCTGCCTCAACTCAACCTGCAAAGCCCCTGAGAGTGACTTTATATACGGGTTTTTTTGATGGAACAGTGCAAAATAGCAGAGACCAAAATCTGACCCACAACTCTTAAAGAAAGTACCTGAGCATCCCTAAGAATTAGATTGATGGTGTAAGTCCACAAGCTTTTTACACTTAGCTGTGCAGCAGTTGCTCTAATATTTTTTTTATCCTTTTCCATAAAGCGGTTCTATTCCAGTACGCTGGCACTCATAAATATAACGCTACAATAAAAAATTTCCTAGCACTGGACAACACAGAGAAAAAGGAAACAGTTTCAGGCTTGTGAGGGATTATGATAGATAAATAAGGCAAAAATAACTCAAAGAACTCTGAAAAAATCTTGAGTTCCTTTAAAACCAATAGTGCACAACAAATGAAATAAAAGATGCAAAGCTGAAGTCACCAAACATCAGGGTTGGTATCTGTTAAAACGAGTCTTGCAGCCCAGGCTCTAAGGGATACTCCAAGCCACACCTCGACAACTGTAAGCAGTGGGACAGTGCGAAGTGAAGTAATATGATGAATGGCTGCTGGAGGGCAGGAGAAATAGGTCCCAGCATTTTGCGTTGCCTAGGAGCCCAAACTGACACCCCATGAACAGCTGATTTTTTTCAGACAGCATTATTCCCTTTGCTTGTGTTGCAAATTTTAATTCATTGAGATATTACAGAACATACCCAAGAATATCACATAACCTTCAATTTTCAGGTATGTAAAGCTATTTCATGAACAAATTGCTCCACACTTACTCCAAATTTACCTAAGTTGTTATTATTCACCATGGAAATATTTCCAGTGGCTACTTCTCCCCATCTATAGCTATTAGTCAAGGTGACATAGGAAGTGTTTAAATAGCAGATCTTGTTAGAACACTAATATTATTAAGACAGAAGTTAATAATTCTGCAAGTTAACTTTATGACCAATTAATCATACAATGTGATGAGTGCTGGAGGCATTCTATTCCAGATGCATATCCTAATTTACCTGTACTAAAGCACACCTCAGCAAGATAGCTTTATGGTTGAAATATAAAGCAATAAAGCTGAGCTAAAAGAAACTCTCCTTTGAACTACCAGGAATTCAGGCTATGATATAAAATCTTTTGCATTTAGCGGGTGTTATGCAATGCAGTGTCACTCTTACCTCCATGGGAAAGGCCTTAAAATTAACTGTGTGTTCAGAACCACGCTGGTTTTCTCTCCCCCAGTGAAATCGAACATCGTGTAGTTCAAACTCATGTCCTCGAGGTAATGGCCCCCCTAATAACACTGGGAAAGAAGACAAATGGTAAGGAACTTGGCTTTCAAAGCAGACACGCCACTGAATGTATTCTCTAAATACAATGGGGAGATTGTTGCAAGCCTCTTTATTATCAGCGGTACTAGAAAGGAGAAGAGTAAAGTTGACAGACTTGACATCTTTACTTTTGAAGTACCGTGCAGGTACAGAACGCAAATTCAGGCAATTACAAACAATAGTGAAATTGCTGTCATGCTCTTTGTTTTTTTGAGGCGGAACAGCTGGTCATAACACAAAATAAAAACATTTTACTTTTATCAGTCAGAACAGTGAATATGTTTATTGCTCTTATCAAGACAATAGCTGCGTGCTCTAAACAGATGGCGAGGGTTCTGAATTGAACTGGTAACTGCCTCCAACTTGTCCAAATGCTTAATCTCCATCATCTATATTTGCTATGAGTCACAGAAACTGATAGAAACCTTTTGATCGCCAATATTTTGCTAGGTAAAGGTGTTCAGTCATATACCACCTGTCAGGCTTCAGAGATACAGAATGCCTCCATATCCAAATATAATCAAACCTACACACAGGAGCAACAACATACCTCATTTACTTAAAAACAGCTTCTAGGCAGCCATGGCTTTTTTTTGCTTCAGGTTTTTAAACATCTGGAATTTCTTAAAAGCATCTGCCCACAATTGCAACACACAAAAAAATGTATATAGTAGCTCAATACTTCTGCATTAATAGAGACTTCCACCATAAGTAGTAAAAGCAAGTAATTGTACCTTGTGAGGCCCAATCTACTTTGCAATTAATCAATGGAAACATTTTGCCCAGAGATTTCTGAATCTGCTTCAGATCAAATATTACTCCACAAGCTGTAAGTAACTTCCCACTGAAATCATTGAATATTGGCTTCTAGGCAGGGCTGGATTTTACTTAAGAGCATCTTCCCCAGAATCCATTAAATTCTAGCTTACATTTCATAGACTTTGAACGAATCTTTTACAATCTCCAATAATTGATAAGGATTATTTAATTGCATAACCTACAGCTTTAGGCAATTAAAGTTCCATAATACAAAGTTTATTTTGACACACAAACTAAACAGCCTTAGTTTGGAGCACAAGACTTAGTGTAACACTAAAACATAATTTAGCAATTCAATCATATTGCAACTGTATAAAACCAAAAGTACAGAACTATAAAAAATCTGAAAGAAAATTGATCAGTTATGGTTTTCATAAGCAATTACATTGAAGAAAAAAGTAAAATATTCCAGTTAATCCTCCTTTAATAATTCTTCATAACTAACCTAACATAACATTAGGGTTTCTAAAATTAAATGTCCTAAATATAGTTATAGATTCAGATTTGCTTCTTAAACTTGCTTTATCTGTATTCCATCTATACCTATATCCTATATGGAAAATCTACAAATCTGGTGAACATTAAAGTATTTAGGGAAATCTGGACAAATAAAAAGAAACATGATACTCAATTAGTGCTATTTCTTAGGAAAATGGAGCACTTTCTCTGTTTTAAAATATTGTTCCTAGATAAAGTGTAACTAGAACAAATGTTCTCTATATGATGTAGTTCTGGATCTCCAGGAGCTTCAAAGAGTTTATTTCTGAGGCTTAAGTTAACATTGATCCCATGACAAAAGTATTCCAATGCACGAAGCATGTTTATCTTTCCTCTGCCTTTCATCAAATCTTGACCCTTGTCAATGCATGAAAAATGTTTAACTTCGCTTTGCCTTTCAGCAATTTTTGATCCTCATTAGAAAATGATTGTGAAACCATCATCCACTGTGCAATCCACTGCTGGCTTAAAAGAAGTCTCTCTGTTAGTAGGATATCCTCTAAAGCATTTTTCAATATACAATTCCATTACACAGTTGGTCATGCTTCTTCCACCTAATGCATAACACATGTACGATGATCAAACTGGAAGCAGCCTGTGAAAATGTTTGCAATTAAATAATGAAAAGGATTTGGGAATTCCAGATGGACTGTGTGTCCTGAATTAAAGGATGAAATCAGTCGCCAGTAATGACAAATTGATTTTTAGTATGTATCTTAATCAGTTTACTTTTTTCTGCAAAGAAGTTTTTCTTTGACTGTTAACATTACAGTAGACGAGGATCTCTTGCACATTAATTGGACAGAGTTTCAAAAGCATTTAGTGCTCAACAGTTCCCATTAAAATAATCTGGCTAAATGGATTTGTCATCAGAGATCCCCTGTGAGGAAAAGAAGCTGCAGGAGTTTCTGCAATTCCTGAAAATTGAACAGAATACTAGGTCAAACAGCTTATTAACTCTCTTCTCCTCTTGGTAGAGATAACAAACGTTGTCTTCTCCTTCCCAAAAATGGAAAAATTGTCCCCAGTTAATACATGGAGAATGGGAAATTAAGTAACATGAAATCTAAGGAAAAGCTGAAACTAAAACAAGATTTCCTAAATCATAATTCCATATCACAGTCATGAACTTTTTTTCTATTTCACACTTTTTCCTATGTCAAGACTCATCAGCCTGGCATCACACTGCATTCAAGTTTAAAAACAAGTCTGTCTTTCTCCTAAGTCTCCAGTGGTTTTGCACATGCATTTAGGGGCGTTGGTCCCATCTCACTAGTTATTGCTACTAAGTTACAAGCTGCCCTTGGGAAAGGTAGGGCTGAAGGAGTTGCATTTTGGCACCAAAGCGATGACATCGCTTGTGGTCACTTTCACTTCCTCCACAGGAGAATTCAAGAACCTTCCTGATCCCGCAGAGAGAACCTTACTTCTTGGGAAAAGAGCTCTGCTTCTGATGAAGGCAGTAAAACTGACTGGAATTACAAAATTTCTATTCTATTGCAAATCTGCAAAATTCTGTGGAAAGAAATGTTCTGTGTTGCAATAATACATGGAATTCATCATGGAAAGGAAATTATAAAGGAAAGCATCATTATTAAAATAACAAACCCTTCCTTTTTAAAGAATTCAGTGTAAAACTGAACTGACTCCCTCACCCTCAGCACAGCTGTACTTCCCAGGACTACTGGGATCTCAGAAGGAAACAAAAGTTGGAATGTCTCATGGTTTGACAATGTTCAGATGTTTAAATGCCCCCAAAAGGCTGTTACTAGCTAAGATTGGTTAGAATAACTTGGATGCTCTTCCAAACACATGGTAAGAACTATCACAGTGCTGGAAAGCACAATGGACTTTTTTTCTCCCTACTTTCTTGACAGTTGTCTCCTTCCCACAGAATAGTTTACCCAGATGAAAGCTCTGAATAAGATACTGCAATTTCACTTAAGTTGGAATTGTTTCTTTTATTATTTGCTTTTAAATTTTATTTGATGAATGACACCAAAAAACCCTTTAAGAAATGGGGACTGCTTTGCTATCTGCTCTTACTCAATATTGTAAGCATGTATGTAACTGGAGTATCTATCTTAAGCTGCCCAGTTCTGTAGTTAGTATTCAGAACCCACTCAAATTAATGGAAAATGCTCTTTTAACTTACATGGTCTTCAGACCAAGGACAAATTTTGCCAGCTGTACAAAATAGTTTGGCATCACACTGTCTTAGCGATGGTCTGGACTGCTTCTGAATGCAAACAGCTGTTAATGCCAGTGAATTAGATGACACCACCACAAGAGGAAATTCTGGACATGCAATCTGACTGACCATCCAGTTTGGCGTTGAAACTTGCAGCTCCTATTGCAAAGCTTGCTCCTTTTCCTACTGAAGTCAACAGCAACACTCATACCGGCCACAGTCCCTGCCGAATGAGCACAACTGCTCGCTGCTGGGAGCAGTTGCTGTTCCTACGCTCCAGGATACACGTCCAGCGAGTCTTAAGGCAACACAAGCTTTAGGGGGGGAAAGCAAAGCCCGTGTTTCAGCATACCTGATTTTGACTTCAGGACAATCTGAATTGAGTGCCCATCGTTGATCACTTCACAGTCACGACACACTACGTAGTTTGGCGACAAACGCACTTCCAGGAGCGAGGGGTCATACTTAGCTTCTCTCGAGTTCAAGTTAATAGGCGACTGGTACTCCCCGTTAGCATCAGGAAAAATCAGCCCCCACTCCACTCCTGAGGCACAAGGCAAAGCCGTTACGGGGAGACCCGGCACCCTGCGCTGCACGGCCGCTTCCCGGGCCAGCCGGACCCTCCCCGCCCTCACCGACCGCCTCGCTGCTGCCCACCGGCGCGGGAAGGGGGGGCTGCTCCGCGGCACCTCGGCCCGCCGGCCCCGGCGGCCGCTGCCGGGCGGCTCCGCGGCCGCCACCGCCCCGCGCTGCTCTCCCGCCGGCGGTGACAGACCTGCCGCCCGCTGCGGGCCGGCGCTTCCCCGCTCCCCGCGGCTGGGGGCGGCCGGGGAGCGATTTTCCCTCCGCTCTGGCACTGAAACCCTCTCACCGCCACCTCCTCCTCCTCCCCCGGCCGCGGCGAAAGTTTCTCCCCGCCGGAGCTGCCGCCCGCTCCTCACCTTCTTCGTAACCCCACTCCGGAGCCTCCTCCTCCCGGCGCGGGAAGGACTCGGCGCCCTCGGTCAGGCTCCTGTCAGCCATGGGCGGGCGCCCTGCGAGCAGCCCCGGCTCCCGTCGGCCGGGCGGCGTGTGTGTGAGTGTGTGTGAGTGTGTGTGAGTGTGTGTGTGAGTGTGTGTGAGGGGGCGAGGCGGGCTGGCGGCGCTACGCACCGTGCCTCGGCCCTCCCTCCGCCCTCCCGCCCCCGCCGGCGGCTGTCGTCGTGCGGCGGCGGGGCAGGGGCAGGGGCAGGGGCGCGGCGCGAGGGGTAAGGTGGCAGCCGGCGGAGCGGGGAGAGGGGACCGGGCGGGCGCGGGAGCCGCAGCCCAGGCTGGCGTCCCCCGTGGACCGCTGCTCCCCTGTCCTTCCCCTGCAGGCAGCTCCCCTCGCCCGGGTGGGTGGGTGTCCCCGCTGGGGACAGGAGGTCTGTGCAGCCGGGGACACTGCGAGAGAGCAACTTCAACAAGGGGAAGGACAAAGACCTGCCCCTGGGGAGGAACAACCCAGGCACTGGTACAGGCTGGGGGCCACCAGGCTGGAAAGCAGCTTGGCAGAAAAGGACTTGTGGGTCCTGGTGGGCACCAGGTTGGACATAAGCCAAAAATGTGCCCTTGCCGCAAATAAGGTGAACGATACCTTGGGCTGCATTAGGCAAAGCAATGCCAGCAGGTGGAGGGAGGTGATCCGGGAGGTGATCTTGCCCCTCTACTCAGCACTGGTGAGGCCACACCTGGGGTACTGGGTCCAGTTCTGAGCTCCCCAGTACAGAAGAGACATGGGCATCCTGGAGAGAGTCCAGCGAAGGGTCACGAAGATGGGTAAGGGACTGGAGCATCTCTCCTATGAGGAAAGGCTGAGAGAGCTGGGACTGTTCAGCTGGGAGAAGAGCAGGCTCAAGGGGATCTCATCGATGTATACAAATACCTGAAGGGAAGGTGCAAAGAGGATGGAGCCATGCTTTTTCTGTGGTGCCCAGTGACAGGACCAGAGGCGATGGGCAAAGANGGGGCGAGGCGGGCTGGCGGCGCTACGCACCGTGCCTCGGCCCTCCCTCCGCCCTCCCGCCCCCGCCGGCGGCTGTCGTCGTGCGGCGGCGGGGCAGGGGCAGGGGCAGGGGCAGGGGCAGGGGCAGGGGCGCGGCGCGAGGGGTAAGGTGGCAGCCGGCGGAGCGGGGAGAGGGGACCGGGCGGGCGCGGGAGCCGCAGCCCAGGCTGGCGTCCCCCGTGGACCGCTGCTCCCCTGTCCTTCCCCTGCAGGCAGCTCCCCTCGCCCGGGTGGGTGGGTGTCCCCGCTGGGGACAGGAGGTCTGTGCAGCCGGGGACACTGCGAGAGAGCAACTTCAACAAGGGGAAGGACAAAGACCTGCCCCTGGGGAGGAACAACCCAGGCACTGGTACAGGCTGGGGGCCACCAGGCTGGAAAGCAGCTTGGCAGAAAAGGACTTGTGGGTCCTGGTGGGCACCAGGTTGGACATAAGCCAAAAATGTGCCCTTGCCGCAAATAAGGTGAACGATACCTTGGGCTGCATTAGGCAAAGCAATGCCAGCAGGTGGAGGGAGGTGATCCGGGAGGTGATCTTGCCCCTCTACTCAGCACTGGTGAGGCCACACCTGGGGTACTGGGTCCAGTTCTGAGCTCCCCAGTACAGAAGAGACATGGGCATCCTGGAGAGAGTCCAGCGAAGGGTCACGAAGATGGGTAAGGGACTGGAGCATCTCTCCTATGAGGAAAGGCTGAGAGAGCTGGGACTGTTCAGCTGGGAGAAGAGCAGGCTCAAGGGGATCTCATCGATGTATACAAATACCTGAAGGGAAGGTGCAAAGAGGATGGAGCCATGCTTTTTCTGTGGTGCCCAGTGACAGGACCAGAGGCAATGGGCAAAGGCTGAAACATGGGAGGTTCCCTCCGAACATCGAGAAACAATTTTTGCTGTAAGAGTAACTAAGCCCTGGCAAGTTGCCCAGGGAGGTTGTGGAGTCTCCATCCCTGGAGATACTCATCTGAACACGGTCCTGGGGAACATGCTCTGGGTGGTCCTGCTTAGGCAGGGAATTTGGACAAGGTGATTTCCAGAAGTCCCTTCCAATCTCAGCCATTCTGTGGTTCCTCCTCATCCCACAGCACTGTGCCCCTCCTATTAAGGGATGGAGGCTCTCAGTGAGGATAACGGAGCCGCTGAGTAAGCAAGCCGCTGAATAAGCTCTGTCCCTTCTGCTCTGAAGGAGAATTGAGGCCTCCATACTCTTTACAGTGACCCCTTCATTTAGGTCACATCCAGGAGTGTGGCTCCAACTCCTCCTGCAGAATATACAGGATGTTTGAGGAAAGTCTCTCCCCAACAGGAGGATGCCTCAATTCAAGGATACAAAAGGACTCTTCCTTCTCCTTTGCCAACAGCCATGTATGGACCTAGAGAACATTCATTCTGTCAAGGGAAAAAAGGACAGAAGGGACCTCTGTAATGGAGATCTTCCTTTGGCAGTGCCCCAAACACTTGCACCAGTGACAGCAAGGGGAATGGGAACCCAGCACTGGGAGTCTGCAATCCCTCACAGCAACCAGGAAGGGTAACAGAGGCAGTCAAATAGAGTTGCTATAATGGTAAGCTGAAGTGCCCTTTTCTTACCATCCTTGGCCATTCAAAGACAGTGACCAGACCTCTCTGCATTCTGGTATCCCAAGAGGATAACATCCTGATCCTGTGCTGTTGATCCACAAGGTTTGATCTAGGTGTGGACCTCATTGTGCTTCAGTGTTCCCCAGCTCAGCAGTAGTACCTGTGATTCCTGTGCAGGGCTGACATGGGAGCAGAAATTATCATCAGTGTGAAAGTGAGATGGAAGGAGAAGAAGGACTGAGCTGGAACTTCATTAATGAAACAAGAGAGTACTGGTTCGTGAGCTGCGTGCAAGGTGAAAAGAAAATAGGACAAAAGAAGTAGAATGTACTGGGTTGGGGTTTTTTCAAGATCAGAACAGAAACGCAAGTTTCCTTCTGCAGGATCATTAGTTGCTATCTTCACTATTGGTGGTTGAAAGGAATATATACAGCCAAACAAACTACACCAGTGGTGCAGCTTATTGAGGAAAAAAAGCAAATAGTCATTTTTCCTCATATAGCAAGCATCTGACATCAGTACAAAGAAAGAACTCGGATTTTTTAACATGAATTTTAGTCACATGGGATATCATGTTGTATGTGCACATCCATCTCCCATACCAAACTGGCTTTATTGGCTGTTAAGATTTATCCCCTAATCACTTCTTAAACACAGACTAGTTGTTTCTATTAACGTCAGTCCCTTTGAATCATTGCTCAACCATGTGGGGAAAAAACAAATGTTCCCCAAATTATCACTGATTCTGGTCCATCTGACAGGAAATTCATTTTCCTCTTCAAACAGAGTCTCACATTTAGAAACAAAAAAAACAGTACTAGGAGGCTGGGTTCATTCCCTTGCTCCTTGCTTCATTCGTGCTCTCTATTAAGTCCTTTCCTGCAATGGCTTTTCTGTGGGACGTCTGTTCTAGAATTTCACACTTACAAGAGGCAACATTATCAGACCTGCAAGTTTCTGTTTTGCAATAAATACTTTTCATGGCTTTCCATAGTTTTCATGGCTTCCATTCATGACTGAACTTAAGAACTAAGCTACTTATATTTGTTGCCCTTCCTTTTAACCTTTCCATTCTTTCCATATCTCTCTGAAAAATTAGGCATAGTAGGTAAACCCTCACTGAATAGTTGGCATTTCTTTATTCCCGTATTTCTGCTGAGTTGTTTTCTGTGCAAATACCCTATTTCTTTCATAGAATCATAGA
>VZTQ01008405.1:0-27744 GCA_013400755.1 Pelecanoides urinatrix
GGAACGAGCAGCCAGGCACAGATGAGCCCAATTCTTTCCTTGGCAATGAAGTGTTTAATTCAGGGAAAACACAAAACAAAGCCCCACCCTTGCTCCTTATGAGGTGCCTAAAGCTGAGTGCCAGTGATTCTGCACAGCTTAAAAATGACGTGGGAGCACACCGCGTGGAGTAAGAGGCTCAGCAGAAATCCATTCGGTCCCTTGTTGTGACTTGTGGTGTGACTCCAGCAGCAGGAATGAGCATAAAAGACAAGAGAAATCAGCTTGCACGGTTTGCACTTGCCACACAGGGACTTACGGAGAGTAATTTATATGGATTAAGTGAACCTGAAATTTTGGATAACATGTTTGTGTTGACAGTATAACCAGCTCCAGCAATTCTGGCTCCAACAAAGCAGAGAGATGTGTGTATTAAAGAGCAATAAGCAAGCCAGTTTGGGAAATAACAATAGCATGAAGTTTTATACAAGTTCACTACCCAGCTTTGCTTTGTTTGAATTTTGAAAAACTGAAGGTAATTTCTTCACTCCTTCTCTTTTTTTTATTCTTTAGCTATACTTTTTAGTGTCTTCTACCAGGAAGAATAAAAGGAAATGTCAAGTTATCATTAAAAAGATGAATTTCAAAGTATGAATTGTTCCAACAAAATCAGGAACCAAAGAACATGGGAAATACCAATGTAAAATTATAAAATTTCCAGGTTAATTTCTAGATTATTAAGCTTGAGGTAAGCATCCAAATTAAATCACAACATTTCAAAGGAGAAAAAAGGAAAATTATGGTAGTCAAGAGACTGCAGTTATAACTGTAAAACAAAACTCAAAAACTTTAGTACTTTTTGGGACCTTATCTTAGCATAAGAGAAAAATTGTTGGAAGATGGGAAGAGTGGTGAGAGTGGAGTGGGTAGACAGAGTGTCCACATGACAGAACAGAGATCTAAGATGCCAGAAACATGTTAAAATAAAATATGTATCAGCAGCAGAGCTAACAATGCCATCTGCTAAGTCTTCCTTACACATCCCACTACAAAATCTGCTATTCAATTGCTTGATGCTTTGCTATAATTTATTCATTTGAGGTGACAATCTCAGTATTAGGCACCTGTCTTTTATGGAAATCTCCATCCGCTATTCCTAAACAGGTTAGAGAAAGTGGTTTGCTCATGCTAAGTACTCTGGTGTTCTTAATTTTGAAAATAGCTTTTCAATTAGGAACACGCCATCATCCTGTGCAAATCTGCCCCAATTCCATTATGCTCCATACTGAGGGCTTCACACTGTGACTAAATTTGCACTGGCCCCTTGCATGGGGCATAATTTTATCACATGAGGCAGATAGGCTTATTACTTTTATTAAAGTGACTGCTTATATAATGCTAATGTAGGTCAGCGTAGGACTCGGTCTGTTGGCGAGATGTTTGTGCTGTTATCTGAGCTGGGAAACCAAATCCAGGATGATCCCTTTTGAGTCCTGAGGGCACAGAACATGGTGGCACATGTTGGAAATTCCTATGACAGTGGCAAAACACTGACAGATTAATCTACACCTGGCTCTTGAACATGCCTAGTATGTCTCACCAAACTATAAATCAAATATGTTTTTACAAGTTTTCTTCTTTTAGAAATCACTCAACAAATATTTTGAGCTCAAATCAGGATCCTTTTTCTCATAAAAGTGCCAAGCCCTTTTCAAACCGTGTTAACTGAGGAGCAGATTAAAGTATCAGTTGCTTAAGCATCCAGAGGAGCAGCACTACAAAGAAGGAGTCTCTCTAATGCTGCCTTGCAGAAGGTAAGTCAAAGAGCCATTACCCATCATCACTGCAGAAAGCCTGTAAACTTCTTCCGAACAGCTGCCATCACGTTTGACAGCAGTGGATTTACATGATGGGGCTCTCCGTGCTCTGGTCTGCCCTCACCCAGTTACAGTGTGCGAGTCCTAAAACGGAGTTGACCTTCCAAGATGAAATCACCACAGTATGGAGGGCAGGATGTACATACGCACGCATGGACACACATACACAGGACTTTTTGCCCCCTTCAGTGGAGTTGGAAAGGAAAATGATTTCCTATCCTAAACTGTTTTCAGACAAGGCTATCAAAAAAACTAAAGAACAGATTTTTTTGTGATTAAATAAGCTAGGACTTTCCAGTCTGGAAAAGAGACAGCTTAGTGGGGAGATCTACAAAACTAGAAAGAACAGAAAGAATGACCTGGAATTGATTATTCACTGTTTCTTGAAATAAAAAAAAAGGGGTGCAGCTAATGCAACTAGTAAGTAGCAAGTTCAAAGGAACAAAAGGACATATTTCTCCACTCAACTTGTAGTTGAGTTGTGAAAGTCCTTGTTACATGGCATTTAGGATCCTAAAATTTTATACATCTGTATGTTCAAGAGGACAACTGTCAACTTTACAGGAAAAAATATTCAAAGGTAATAAATATCAAGGCAAGATCAATAAATATCATCTGGCTCCAGCCCCCCCAAGACACATATCACTGGAGGAAGGCAGACTATTTCAGTGCTTGCTCCATTCTTCTGCTCTTCACCGTGCATTTGGTAAGCAAACATTGAAGATATAGCAGATAGGATACACGGCTAAAGGAATTTTAAGTCTTCCTTGGCACAGCTATTACTGTCTTACAATGCTTTTGAAAAGAGAAACCTGCAAGGAAGATAGATGTGAATATCAACCAATGGTGGTTTAAAATATTTTTTCTACTACAAAATAAATTAGACTTTATTTGATGAGTCAGCCTAGTTTTGTCATTCCTGGTCAGTAAGTGGCAAACTTAGTAAGACTTGCTATGTAACACAAACGTGATACAAACTTTCTCTTCTACTTTCAGTCAAAATGTACCGGCCAAGCTCACATCAGTTCAGAGCTCTGTGCCAAAAACTGCTATTCCATTTTATTGCCACAAGGAAACCTGAGTTATGTATAACGTATATAAGGAGAGCTCAGAAAGAGGAGTATGGCAAGGGGAGCATGAAATTCATGGTTTAGGAAGGTGTAAAGTCCTGTCCTCTTCTCTTGAACTCTACCCTGCCTCCTGTCTGTAAATGACACCTCTCAGGCTCGCTTTGAAGTTACTATGTAAGCACCAGCCTGGGAGAGTAGCCAAGCATGGAGCAGTCTAAGCTATATCCCCTGTTTAGTCCATGGGAAAAGTAATTTCTTTATCCTTTTTTATAGAAGACGACAGAATGTCATATGGGATGATATACCAAACTGTAAGGAAAGGCAGCTTAATAAAGCCCTTCAGCCTGTAGTCATTTAGCACCAATAAGGGTGATATTCCTGTCCATATGAAGAAAACTCCTATTAATTTCTCAGTTACCAGAATGTACACAGCATTCATGGTGGTTTTTAGCTTGCTCCCCAGGCAGAGCTGTGAAAAGCAACAGTGACTTGAAGAACTGAACGAACAGCGTATTTCCTGAACTTTTGGCATGTGCTTATTCTGCTGCTGAGATTGTACCTGAGACAGATAGAAAAAGATTTTTTTATTGCAGGTTATGGTCTTTTCCCCCTGCCTCCCTCGTAAATCTTGTGGAGCAGTTCATCCAGCATCAACGCTCTTTGTGAATTCTACACTACACATGAAGATAAGGCAGAGGATGCATAGCTTTTGGGATCCAGTCACTGATGATATACCATGATCAGTCTGAGAGATGAATAGGAGGGCTCAACAAAGGGAAGGGGCCATCATGGCTTGTAAGTCTGTGAACTGAGAAGAGCCAAAAATACCTCTCATTTTCAAGCTCTGAAGAATCAAATGCACGGTATTGTTTGTGAGCAATGTGTGATAGTGCAGGAGGGCCAAGGACGCACTAGTAAGAAAATGTGATCAGTGGAATAATCTAATTCTAGTCTAATAATCTAGTAAGTGCACAATTAGCTTTCATAGGTTTCCGTGGAAACTAAACACACTTGGTGCCAGGCTCCTAGGAAGGCAAGAGTCAAAGGAAAGGCAACGTTGGGATTTTTTAAGTCCAGTCTGCAAAAAGAGAATAACTAACATTAACGTGATGGGAAGATCACAGCACAAATCCTCTTTCATGCTGTTTCAGAGCACTGAGGATCTCAGATTTTATCACTTAACCTAGTGACAGAAATCCTTTTGCACTTTCCACTTTCTCCTTTTTGTCTTTTCTCATCCCCTCTTTCCCTCCCTGAGCTCTTTGCTTCCACCGATGAATTCCCTGCCTCATTCCTCAAGGTGCTTTCCCTCTACCCTTGTTTTCTTTCCTTTTCACTTTGATATCCCACACTTGACTGCAATTCTGAGTTGATTTTCAACATTGTCCCCGATGGGTGAACGTGGGAGCATGCGATGCACTGCTTGCTGAATGCCCCGGAGAGCAGGCTGCTGCCGAGGGACAGACCCCGGTGCAGACCCAGGGTGCAGCTCTGTTTTCTGTTTGGGGCCAAAAGCTCCCAGCAAACCTCCTGCAGTGGGAGGATGGAAACTGGCTAGGTCAGCTCAAGCCAGGAAAAAAGAAAAAAAGATTTACGAAGGGATCTACCTTGGAATCTTGAAGTAGTACAATCAGTACAACCCAACAATTGTGCTGCCTGCTCCGCAGGGAACACTGAGCTTCTGCTATCGAGACAACAGAACTCAACTACCTAAAAAGTCATCAAAGAAAATACATTTTGGTGAACATTTGTGTGAATTCTGTTTTGCAATTTGAAGTGCAGAAGGGCCCATGAGAACTACAGCTCTGCTATGTGACGGTGAGCACTTACCAAAGCGTATTTATTGTTGCAATCTTTAAACATATCAAATGAACCTCACAAGTACTACAAATGAAAAGGTATCAAGTCCCTAAAATACTGCAAAGCTCCCTCCAAACTGCTGCCACAGAATCTTTGTCATCCTTTGCAAAAGCCTTGTTTAATGCCGCTGTTGCAGCATTTAGCCATTTGTTACAGAATTTATAAATGGATTTACTTTTTGTCAGAGGCGTCCTGGTGAGAAGCCTCTTGTTGACACAGACAACGGCAATTTCTTCTATGAAAACCATCTTTTAAGTTCACATCAAAGATACATTGAATAGACATTAACATTTCAACAGCTTTTTAGAAAGCTGGCTTATAAATTAAAAATATCAGGATGACAGTGACTCCTGAGCAATTTAAGTCCTATCACTCTCACTAAAAAAGACAAAAATTCATTATGAAATGAACAGAGGGTGGGACCGGCTCTACCATGATTACTCATGCTGAACAGGGTGTACCTAGACAATTCTCCCGTGGGACCCTTTTGTGAAGTACTTTTGTAGTACAGGCCTGTTCAGATTAAATTGAGAAAAGAAACGTAATAAAATATTCCCTTTTTAATGCCTTAAAATGCTAATCTGTTGCTTCTAATGAGACCAAACTGGTGCACTTCTGGTGCCTAGATGAATCTCAGTCACCTGCAGATTTATGTTTTCTTTCTGCAGCTCTAATGCACAATGGAAAAAAGATGTATGTACATAGGAAGAAAATATGTAATAAATATGAGCCAACCCTCCTAAATGCCAACTCCAACAATATTGCCTGGATGAGAAAGGCCTAATTGCTGGTGCTCCATAGCTGGCTCGGACACGCACTTTGCCAGTGGGATTTGCATCTCTTCAGTACAGAGAAGCAGACTGATGAGACAAAGAAACCCAGTTCTAATTCAGGCTGTGGAAGAAAGCAGACTGTAGAGCTTATGCAGAGCTTTTCTGTGCATTTCTTTGCCAGTGTGATCCCTTGTGTCTCAGTATCACCAACCTGTCATTTGCTTCTTGACTTGTCCTTATCACAGCATCCAGTCTTCAAGCTCTTGTGCTCAGTCCCACTTCTTCCATTCNCTCTTTGCTTCCACCGATGAATTCCCTGCCTCATTCCTCAAGGTGCTTTCCCTCTACCCTTGTTTTCTTTCCTTTTCACTTTGATATCCCACACTTGACTGCAATTCTGAGTTGATTTTCAACATTGTCCCCGATGGGTGAACGTGGGAGCATGCGATGCACTGCTTGCTGAATGCCCCGGAGAGCAGGCTGCTGCCGAGGGACAGACCCCGGTGCAGACCCAGGGTGCAGCTCTGTTTTCTGTTTGGGGCCAAAAGCTCCCAGCAAACCTCCTGCAGTGGGAGGATGGAAACTGGCTAGGTCAGCTCAAGCCAGGAAAAAAGAAAAAAAGATTTACGAAGGGATCTACCTTGGAATCTTGAAGTAGTACAATCAGTACAACCCAACAATTGTGCTGCCTGCTCCGCAGGGAACACTGAGCTTCTGCTATCGAGACAACAGAACTCAACTACCTAAAAAGTCATCAAAGAAAATACATTTTGGTGAACATTTGTGTGAATTCTGTTTTGCAATTTGAAGTGCAGAAGGGCCCATGAGAACTACAGCTCTGCTATGTGACGGTGAGCACTTACCAAAGCGTATTTATTGTTGCAATCTTTAAACATATCAAATGAACCTCACAAGTACTACAAATGAAAAGGTATCAAGTCCCTAAAATACTGCAAAGCTCCCTCCAAACTGCTGCCACAGAATCTTTGTCATCCTTTGCAAAAGCCTTGTTTAATGCCGCTGTTGCAGCATTTAGCCATTTGTTACAGAATTTATAAATGGATTTACTTTTTGTCAGAGGCGTCCTGGTGAGAAGCCTCTTGTTGACACAGACAACGGCAATTTCTTCTATGAAAACCATCTTTTAAGTTCACATCAAAGATACATTGAATAGACATTAACATTTCAACAGCTTTTTAGAAAGCTGGCTTATAAATTAAAAATATCAGGATGACAGTGACTCCTGAGCAATTTAAGTCCTATCACTCTCACTAAAAAAGACAAAAATTCATTATGAAATGAACAGAGGGTGGGACCGGCTCTACCATGATTACTCATGCTGAACAGGGTGTACCTAGACAATTCTCCCGTGGGACCCTTTTGTGAAGTACTTTTGTAGTACAGGCCTGTTCAGATTAAATTGAGAAAAGAAACGTAATAAAATATTCCCTTTTTAATGCCTTAAAATGCTAATCTGTTGCTTCTAATGAGACCAAACTGGTGCACTTCTGGTGCCTAGATGAATCTCAGTCACCTGCAGATTTATGTTTTCTTTCTGCAGCTCTAATGCACAATGGAAAAAAGATGTATGTACATAGGAAGAAAATATGTAATAAATATGAGCCAACCCTCCTAAATGCCAACTCCAACAATATTGCCTGGATGAGAAAGGCCTAATTGCTGGTGCTCCATAGCTGGCTCGGACACGCACTTTGCCAGTGGGATTTGCATCTCTTCAGTACAGAGAAGCAGACTGATGAGACAAAGAAACCCAGTTCTAATTCAGGCTGTGGAAGAAAGCAGACTGTAGAGCTTATGCAGAGCTTTTCTGTGCATTTCTTTGCCAGTGTGATCCCTTGTGTCTCAGTATCACCAACCTGTCATTTGCTTCTTGACTTGTCCTTATCACAGCATCCAGTCTTCAAGCTCTTGTGCTCAGTCCCACTTCTTCCATTCAGACAACCCTAATCTTTTCTGTGCTTGCCACAGTGGTCCTCCAACACACAGTAAGCTGCTGTACAGATGCCTTCTCTTCCACCCTGTCTAAACCAGTCCAACCTAGCTCCTTGGCTGCAGATCCATTGCACCTGCTGTCCTGCACTGCAGCATGCCCCAAAGACTGCACGTCTCTTGTTGTCAGCCAAACATGGACCCTGGCTGCTGCGTATCTCATCTGCCCTGAAATTATGCAATGCCAGATCACCTTTAGGGAGTATCTGCATGAAAGTTAACACAGGTAGAGGCTGTACAGAGTGCTGGATCCAACTGTACCGCGGGTAAGCTTATTCTAAAGGACTAGCCAAACAACATTTCAATACTTTCAGGAAGCTTCTCCGGGAATATGGAGAGGGTCACTCCAGGAAGGAGCCCCAAAGGCATGCAAGCAGCTAAGTAATGCAAACAGGCATCTATGGGGCCACTGAGACTCCTTCAGCTCATGTCTACACAGCTGCATAAATACAACCCTTGCCCATGTCCCTTTCCCCCAGTTTAGTTCTTGTCCCCACTAAATTTGAACCTCCTCCACACTGCCTTGGCACCAACAAGGGGGTCACTGAAGGCACACAAGAGACAGGCTTCCTGCTCTTGTTTCCAGGGGTTGGCCACGTCCCAGCCTGCAGCAGCTGGCTGTGGCCACTAAGAGAAACTCTGCTTCATCTCTGCAGCCCTGGGACAGAGCGTGCTCAGACATCCTCCGTCAGCAGCACAGGCAGGCTCATCAGTGTTAATTGCTAGGAGAGCCTAAGCAAACTGTGATGTCAGGGTCTTTGGAGATTTTATTTACTAAGTGCAAGCAAGTTTCTGCTGAGCACACACACACAAAACTGAGAATTCTTGTGGGAGTACTGAAATCTGAGCACATTTTCACAAGCACAGTAAAAGACAATTCCCTGGTGAGCTACAGGCAACTGAGAACGTTTCAGTAGGAAGATTTAGGCAATCTTAATCACATAAAAGTGTTAGCAACACTTCCTACAGTCGTTCTATCATCAGTGAGCTTGGAAGCGCAGAGGATCACACAAAGTTGTGCTTATTTACGGTGCATTTATTTAGGAGAATGACAGAATAATTTAGGTTAGGAGGGATCTCTGGGAATCATCTAGTCCAACCTCATAGTCAAAGCAGGGCCATCTTTGAAGCTAGATCAGGCTGCTGAGGGCCTTGCCCTGTCCTGCTTTGAGTATCACCAGACGGAGACCCTGTAGTCCCTCCGGCAAAACCTGCTCCACTTGCAGGCGAAGAATTTTCTCCTTACGCTCAAACAGGTCATCTTTTGTTGCAGTTCGTGACCACTGTTCCTTGCTATTTTGTGTGTACCTCTCAGAAGAAACTGGCTTGTCCATAAAAGCTCCTGTAGGTAATAGAAAACAAAGCCAGTTTCTTCAGCTTCCCCTTGTATATCGTGTGCTCCTGCCTTCTATCCATCCTAGTGGCCCTCCGCTGGACTGCCTCCAACTTGCCAACCATATTTGTAAGTATTTATAAAGCTCTCTAGATTGCACAATGCTGCAAGAACACACTGACTTAACAACAGTAAAATAAATGTTATGAATACATTTTATGGACCCTTCATGTTTCATTAAAGAAAATGATTGCTAGCAAAGTAGTAGATCTGGGCAGTAATTACAGCAGAGTACAGGGCAGTTTCTGCAGGAATGTTATATAATAAGGTTAAAAAATAAAGCTTATGTAATAATATAAATATTAGGTAGAAAATGCCCTGAGGAGTTTGGTAACTCTAAAAAGAAAGAACTGAAAGCACGTTTGGTGTTAAGTACAGGTTACAAGTTTTCAGTTGCAATTCCTTTCTGTTAGAATATTCCACTTATTTAAAAGCCACATATTTCTGTGAACTGAGATGATTTTGATGAGCTTCTGAAAAATATTTCAGAAAAGAAAACCTCATTAATCACTTTCTATACTTAGGAATTGGAAATACTCCTTGTGACTGAATGCCGGTCAGTTTGTTTCAATTTGTGTCTACAGAAAAGTTCTCCAAATTACCCGCCCTCCTTGGGAAACAGCAACTGAAGAGAACTCCTCCAGCATAGCAAGAGCAATTACCTTATCCTATGGCATTATTTTGTAGCCATCACATGGGGTTTTATGCATTTGTCAGGCCACAGTTGAGTTCTCCTTGCCCTTGTGAAGTCTGTCTCCTCTCTTTTCATTATGCAGAAAAACAATGAGGAAAGCGGGGACCACGTGGCAGCAGTTATGATATTTCCAAAGGAGAATAAAAATGATGTATTTCTGACAATGTTTGCCATTGCAAGTAGCAGGGTTGCCAACCTCATTCCCACATTCCTAACACTAAAAACTGTGTTAGTGGCTTTGGAGAAATACAAGGCCAGGTTTCCTGGAAGCATCCTTCCTCCACAGAGCACTTCAGAAGGGGAAGCAGACAGAAAAGCTGCATCAATACTCCTTGATGCTACTTATCCACATGACACCAAAGGTGCCACTGTACCCCCTTGGTCATGCCGTTGTGGGTCAAGTGCCCATTGAAGGCTCTGCTCTGATGTTCATTCATGACCCATAAGATTGATCCTACTTCTCCAACTATATTTAAAAACACATTTTTAATCTTTTTCAGATAATAAAATTAAACAATTTTGGATTAGGCTACAAAGGCTAGCAAAAAAATTTCACTGAAAACATCAGTATTTGTAAATCACAGTCTATCCACTATGGAAAGGACTGTAGTCATGGTGCTGAGCAAGACTGACAGAAACCTTGCAACATAACTCCAAATGTTTATCGGCGGTACTATTCTAAAATAATAATAAAAAACACCAAAACAAAAAAATACTTTTGAGAATTAGCATTATGATGCATTTGAAATTGAAGGGCTAAGTAGGTTGAGATTGGTGCAAGCACATTTAAAGGCCCAATAACAATTTCAATTAAACATATACTGTCTCTTACTGTATTTTTAACATCATTGGATGTAATAAAAATAATAACAGTATAGTAGCAGCATTGCTAAAAGAGGTGATAGAAAAAGATTTTCTCTTTAATTCTGTCTGCCTCTATGTTCTTTGTAGCAGGAAGGTTTTTTTTTTGTCTGTCTTGATAGTCATTACAATGTTTGAAGTTCGTCTGCCACTTTTACACAATAATGTGATAGCAAGAGAAAAAACCGGAAAACGAAAATGCAGACATTACACTGCTAAAAAGCTTCTGGATTTGGGGACAGGAGGAAAATCTGTAAATGTTTTAAACACATTTTTGAAGATGAATTACAGAGGTGTCTCTTCTAACTCCTATGCATTTCTGACATATCTAAGTAACAGATGAAGACTGCCACTGAAGAGAAGGGGGGTCATGTGCTTGATTTGCAGCGTTACCTAAAAACCCGTAACAGCTGTCCCCTCTCCCGCCCTATCTTTACAAAACAACTGTTGAACTCTCCTAACAACTCCCTGCTTCAGCTTCACATATTCCTTTCCCATCTGGCACGGTACCCTCTGCTACGATTTCCACATGTCCTCTTGACACACGCTTGTGCACGTACTGCTGCATCTGCTACTAATTAGGGAGGGATATTTAGCCTGGTTTGAGAACGAGGCTCTTCAGTAGGGAAAGGAAGCCTGCAAGTTAAAAACACGTTTTCACTCCATTTCTATTAATTTTTATACACACTGAAACAAAAAGAAAAAACCTGTGAACCTTCTCCAGAAGGCCAGCATATCTGTGCAAACAGATTCAGATTTCTTCCCAAGATGCTGGAAAGTGATTTCTTTTGCTTTCCGTTGAACTCCCAGTCAGACTGGCATTTTTCCACATACCTGTCCACGATGGACCTTTTCTATCAACAGTTGTTGAAACTCTGTCTAGGCTTGCACAGACTAAACAACAAATTCATACTCCCTGATCCAGCCAAAAATTATAGTATGTCACTGTGGAACAGAAACAGCAGACAAAGTTATCAGCATGTCAGCAAATGTGCACAGCGGACGAGAAAGCCCTTATAACCTACATTAATTTAAAAGACTTTGCAAACATTTCCAAGCAGAGGAACAGGTATTTACTGCCAATAAAAGTGTTGTGCTAAATTAAAGTACTTTCTTGTGAATGTTAAATCAGTAAATATGGTGCTGTTAATGCCACAACAACATTCCTAAAGGATAGGTACTTCAAAATATAGCATCTATCATATTCAGTAAGTTTGTACCCTGACTTGCAGAATGGATTTCAATATCCACAAGCAACAGAAAGATGTTGTCATCTATGTAACAGTGAGTAAAGGTGAGATTCATTTAATTCTATTTTAGATATCCATGATGTACATAGTACAGTCAGCAGCCTTTACAACCAGTGGAGAGAAACAGATGCAATTCACGTAACATTTTATGGACATCAACTTAAGGACAAGCTGAATCATGTTTGAAGCATGCCCGTCATTCTTGTGCTACTGTCAGTCTATCTTCTAAAGCATCTCTAGCTACAGCTGTCTAAAATTTCCCCAGAAATGTCAGATAAGGAAGATTTACTTTCAAAATCCAGGTGATTTGAGTCCCTCAGTGACAATTTTTTACTGCAGACATCGTACAGGCCAACTGGAAGAAATGCTTTGCAGGACCTGAAATTATGGAAGAACTGGTAGGGAATGTGAAGATCTACAGCAGCTTCAGCTGTGGAAACCATGAGAGTTTCAGAACTGGTGGAGGCAATAGAAGTTGCTATAAGGGAAATTCTGGTTAGACATAAAGATTGGTTTCTTCCCCACAGTGAGGGTGGTCAAGGACAGCAACAGGTTTGCCAGAGAGTTTGTGGAGTCTCCATTGTTGGAGACATTCAAAACTTGACAGAGCCCTGAGCAACCTGATCTAACTGCAAAATCAGCCCTGCTTTCAGCAGGCGGTTGGACTAGAGACCTGAAGAGTTTTCTTCTGATTTAAATTATTCTGTGATCGAACGATTCCACGACTCAATGGGGACCACGCAGAACAGCTGCTTAACTGTTAACTAAGCAGGCTGTGATTCTTCAGTTTAATAATACGGGGTTCAGAGATTCAACTTCGGATGAAAACAGTAATATTTGGAGATGTGGTGAGAACTTCTAGGGCTTTTCAGAAGCAAGGTTTTGTCACAGAAAATCACTCCTGACATTTGAAGACCCAAGATGATTGCTTCCCTGCTGCTGCAAAGGAACACAAAATTAGTAAACTCGAAAGAAAAAAAAAGAGAAGACAATTTTACAGACTCTGCCCCTCTTGATGAGCCAGCATTATGCGGCTTTCATGATACGCAGCATTTTTTAGAGCTTCCCTGAATTTGATTCCCCTTGTATTGGTATTCTTGCCCTTCCTTTCATACTCCAGCTCTCTTTTATGCATTTTTAATCTACTCCAGTCATACTCTGCTGTCCAGTCCATTCTTGACTTGAACTGCAACTAAAAATTACTTCATTTACTCATATTCATGTGAAGACAAGAGATTAAAATATTCAGGTGAATATGCAAAAACATATAGTTAACACACACATATACACACTTGCTGCATCTGTTTCCATCTAGTGGCCAAATGATGTTTAATTTTTCCTCATCTTCCATACACTAGTCTTCTTTTTGTCTTATGCTAAAGAGTTTTACACAGTTCACAACAGAGCTAGAAAACAGGTATCTGTAGAACAATGTATGAAATTCTGCTGATTCACTGCAGTTTTTTCAACCATAATTACATTTGGAAAAGGCTTCTTAGACATCTGGCAACAAGACTAGGAAAATGACAGTTCACATCTCTAAACCCACCAAGAGTGTTTCTCACAGTAAATCTTACCGTCTCCCTGGAACCTCTTACTATTCCTCACAAAAGAAAACAAATCTGGTAAACTTTATTTTAAATGTTTGTGCCCCTGTCAGTAAAAAATGGTGGCACTCCTTAAGAAGGAAAGGCCATAATTATGAGAACTCTAAGTCCTGTTGACAAATGGAACAGCTTATTACGTCCAGGACGGATGTTATAAATCAACAATTAAGAAGTTACGACAGGCAGAGATTTAGGGCTCACTATTCTGACACAGAAACAAACATCTCCAACTTCCATGACAGTACTGCATGTAGATTCCAGTTGCGTCTGTTCATAAGATCATGTCAAGACATCACGAGCCTGATGGACTTAAGCCATGACTTGTTTTCAGAGTGGAATATGTCTACTTTTTAGAGAACCATCTTAACAAAGATCCTTAATCATTCTCCAAAGTGTAACCAAGACTGTCCAGCTTGTGACTGCAGATATAAAGGTCAAATCACACACTCGGCATGGTGAGAAACTTACTATTTCCTACACCTGAACAGTTTGTTTGCCTGTTTCTGGAGGCAACCTAACTCACAGCATTAATACATTTTATGTCTTGCAACCCAAATTTCAAAAGCATAGGAATGAGTTCCTATGCTGACTATGGTATGTGTAAAGCTCATATATAGAGCTTTGGATGTTCATCAACTAAAAATATTGCCTGCCTTGTCACATTGTTTTATGTTAAAAATATGTAGCTGCTACAAATTCCTTTTTTCCACTAGAAAAGAAAAAGCCTAAAACATGTTTTGCTGGAAGCCATTTTGCATTCATATGCAGGGAGAAGCAGTATCAGCCTTCTTCATTTATCCCTCCTTTTTCCAGAAAAGTTTTATTCTCAGTTCATCTTTTTCAATTGCTCTGGTCTTCCATATTTTCTTTGTTTGCATTTCCATGTTTTGCTCAGCGAGCACTCAGAGCCATGGATCTGGCAGAACTGGCATCCTTCCGCACAGCTTACCATTTTCTAGCTTCCCTGAACCACTTAACAATCCTGGCAATTTTCCCCCAAGCAGTAAAATAAATCCAGGAAGAGCCTTTAATTTTGAGTGTTGTTGGGTGCAAAGGGTTCTCAGCTCCTTACAGAATGAAATTAGGGCCTAACAGCCATACTTAATCCTTTGAAATGTGAACGTTAAGTCAGAGACTAAAAAATTACCTTTATAGGACTGTAAACTGCAGTACAGAGCACTTGTAAAAATTTGTTCCTACAAGTATTTAAATACTAACGCAACTGAAAATCAGTAAACTCTAAATGTTGTTCATTCAGAATACAGACATGCTATTCCTACCTTTCAATTTAATACATATCAGATGATGGAAGTGTCATTACAATTACTAAAAGAGTCTTGCAACCTATGTGGACATATCTACATATTAGGCAGAGGGCTTGCTCTCTGTTTATGAAATGGTTGGGTATCAGGTCTTCAACAGAGGTCACCTCTCTCCACCCACCATCTCAGCCCATCTGGAATCACACAAGGACAGAATAATTTAAATGGCAAATCTCTTTGGTGGCTATCCAGTTTGCCTTCAAAGCAAGGCCAACTTCAAAGTTAGATCAGGCTGCTAAGGCCCTTGTCCAAGCCCACGTTGCGTATCTCCAAAGGCAGGGCTCCTGCAGCCTCTCAAGCATGCTCTAGTGCTGAACCACTTGCTGGGGAAGAATTTTCTCCTGATGTCCAAGTTGGACGTTTGCTGTTTGCTGTTGCAGCTCCTGACCACTGCCCCTTGTTCTTCTTTCCGAGAGGAAACTGGCTTCACCTTACACCTAGCTGTCTTTGCTGTACTGATGATTGCAGAAAACAGAAACCTGACCTCCCTTCTTCAGGTTAAACAAGCTCTGTTTCTTTAGCCTCCTGTGCACCAAGTGCTCCAGCCCTCCATCCGTGTCATGGCCATCCACTGGATTGCGGTCTGTCGTTATGTCTTCTGCTGGTGTGCCCCACACCATAAGAAAACTGGACACAACACACCAGCATGGAACAGAGGGGAAAGATCTCCTCCCATGACCTGCTTGCAATGCTCTCAATAGTGCAGTCCACTGTGTGGCTAGCCTTTAATCTCACCCATCATCATCCACCTCTTCTCCTTTTCTGTTTTCTCCTCTCTCATGTGGCATTGAACAACCTTTCAAGAAGCACCCTGGTGTGAGGATCCGTACAGAGCACACCTTCATGAATTCACCATTGTTAAACAGCATGATCCATATTGTAACACTTTTTTCTTCGCATATTTTGCATTTTCTTTTCTGGTTTCAGACATCCGTATCATTCCATAAACACATCTCTCTTTCAGGAAAGCCAAAGTATTCTCATAAATTATATGCAGTAAATCAGTGAAACTGTCAAGAAGCTACTTGCCAGGAATCTTTGATCTCAGCGGACTAAGAGCTAATAAAATCTGAAGAGTGATACCAGCATACAAACAAAATCTCTCTACTTCATGCTTTCAGTGAGGGGAATAGTGTCTGAAATTAAGTAAAACATAAAATAAAAACAAACACAAGAGAAATTTTCTTCCACGCCATCCCAAAACACCAGATTTGACTTGTGTACACAAGGATCTATTGATCTTCCCTTTCAGTAACTGAAAGGACAAAAAAGGTTGTTCACAGTATTACTGGATCATAATCTATCAGTATAGTGCATACTTTAAAAACATCACCTTATTACTAATATAATAGAAAAATGCAAAACCCAGTGAAATGAGAAACCTGGCTCCCTATTAGGATTTTAGGTTTTTTTGCTGCCAAGCCACCACATTCTCAACCATCACGTTCCCCTTAAGATTTCTGGAAAAGTACCGTTCCTCTGTATCTCTGTTCCCCTCAGCAGTTAAAGGAAAATAATACTTGTGAAACATGTTGTTGTGATTCTATATTAAATCTCTATTATGTATTTTGATATTCTCAAACACAAGGTCCTCTATAAGAAGCATACACTGTGGTCATTTTCGTTTATATATATCTGGTTCGGCTACCAAGTCTGCACTGTATATGAAGACACCAAGAGCTTTCTAAAGATCATTTATCATAACATGCTATACTATTACTACTACTACTACTACTAGTACTACTAGTACTACTACTAAATTACTTCACTTTTAAATCAAATTGTAACACTAGTATAGGCTAGGGATTTTTTGTTTTAAAATTACACTGCATCTTGCCTTGGATGGGTGACCAGGTCATAATCCTCCCACAACTGTGGCTGGTGAGGTGGCTTTAAATTAACAGGCAATAAAAACAATTACTTGAAAGCAGCTTGCCCTGTTAAAACAATGTGGTGATCCAGACCCCACTTTTTTTTTTTCTTCACCAAATGTGTGAAGGTTTTATTGATAGCTATTTATCCAATGTCATGATTAGCTGTACAACTTTGCCTTTAACATAAATGAAGAAATTGGAAAATAAGCCAACTGCACTTACAAAAGAGTATAAAACAACGACTGAACATTGATTTAAATGACTGGATTTTTTCCAAATAATTCAAAAAATCAGAGAGAGAATTCGGATTTCACAAGTGACAGCAGGTTTGATACAATTCACTACGTCCTGTATTATCTTTGCGGGTAAACGGTTCAGTTGCTTATTTTTGAGAGGAAAGAAAAAAACCAACACAAAACCCCCACCCTTAACCTCCAATTCTCTAATCACACAAAATACACTAAAACCTAACCACATTAGATACCCATGCCTAAAGTGTTTTACGTCTGAAGTTTTTCCCTTAGAAGAGTTATTTTCAGTTCTCCAGCTACACCAGACAGCATCGGCTTGCTGCCAAGAGCCTGTGTTCTTGGATGTGGCTGCAGTTCCTGAGGAGGGATAAAGCCTCCTCAGCTGGAAAAACCTGGCTGCAGAAGGAACTACCAGAAGAGACGCTAAGTGCTGCCCATCCTTGTTCTGAAATGTTCTGAAGTTTTTCTTCTGGTGGTTTTTTCCGTTTCTTTTTCTTTTTTTTTTTTTTTTTTTTTCTCTAACTGGAATGGTACTCATTTCATACTAAAAGCAGAAAAGGAGCCAAGGACTCCCTCAAGCTGACTAGAGACTTGACTATTTCCAGTATTTTCTGTGGAAATAGCACAAATACAAAAATGAAGGAGGACATACCAACACAGGAGCTGCCCTAATTCTGCACTACGTTTCTATTACACCCGCTTAACACCTGAATTTTCATTGGGGCATAATGTCTTTAAACTCTAGCATAAGGTTGGCAGGCAAAGGAAACATCCATGCAAAAGTAAGACTTTTGAGACCCTTACTCTTTTATTGCTTTCTTTTAAAAATTGGCTGTGTAGTATTTGTCTCAACACTATTTTTGACTATGTTACTCCAGAAACCTTGTATCAGATGCAATAATAAGTATAAAATGGACTAGATCCAACCAGAATTACTTTCACTATTGTGCACACACTGTAAAATCAGCTATGCCAGTGGGCTTCTTCCCTCCGGGCTATGGCTGGATGCAACCTGTGCGCTGTCATCAGGTAGTATCTGCACCCAGCATCCCAGCTGCCATCTGTGAGAGCGTACGTGAGAGACACCTTTGTTGTTGAGGGTGTTGGTTCTTCATTTCAGGACATCGATTTTAGGAGCATCTGAGGAATAACAGCTTGGGGAAGGCCACGCTGAGGAAGACCTCCACAGAATCTCTTCCAGAGCTTTGCTCGTCCATGCTGGCCTTCTCTGCATTCTTCCAGCTGTGCTGCACGTTTTTGGAGCGGGGACAAGGAGAGCTGTGATGAGCAGTGAGCTGACCTTCCCAGGGGACAGCCCGCCAAAACGGCAAAATCCCAGCTCTGAGTCATAATGTTCAGAGCCCATGAATTTATGTGCCATGTTAGTATATTGCTTACAAGCATCGTTCTACATTTGTCTGCACTGAGTATCATTTGCTCATTTATTACCCAGGCACTTGCCTCATATGGACTTTCTGCACCTCCTCAGATGGCCTTCACAGTGTAGCGGACCAGCGGCAAACTTCTTGTTTTGCAAACCTCAGCATTCGCCTCCCTCGTAGAGTTGTTTATGAATATGTAGAAACGAACAGGTCCCAGCACAGATGCCACCTCCCCTCACTGACTCCTGCTCTCTGTTTCCTAGCCTGCTTGTCCATGCAAGTACTGCCTCCCTTATACCTCTAAGGGATTAACCTTTCTTTACACAGATTTGGATGGATTCCCTCTTACTATGCTCGCTTCTTAAGTATCTACTGTTTTATGTCTGCACACTAATTCAAGATGAAAAACAAAAATCCAATCAATTGCAATCAATCAACTAGATTTTATATACTTTCCTGAACTGTTGTACTCTCCTACATGGCTTTGCTGGTTTCGCACACTGTGCCTGCTGGTTTTAAGGAACAGCTGTCAGCCTCTGTCCATAGAGAAGGCTCTGTATCTGACCCAAGAAATGTAATTTTTTGGGCTTTGTAAGTTTTCTAAATACTTTCATTCACTGATTCTGCATGCAATGTGAAATTAAGTGGAGGTCTTGGGAAATAACAGAAAGAGGTGAGAAACTAATTCAGCAGGAAGACTGAATCCTGTTTCGTGAAATGGTTGTGATCTACCCTGTCCTGGAAGCATGTATTCTAAACTTCCCATAATATTTCATTTTTGAGGATGAAAGAAGGATTTCAGTTTCCATAGCTTTCAATACACACCATTTCAAGTACACCAAAAATAATTTTAAATAAAAATGAAAACACACAAATGGAAAAAACCCTAGCCCCTTCCAGTAAGAAACCTCCCACAACACCAAACTGAACTGCCCAATATATATTTTTGTCTCCTCTAGAGAGATTTCATTTGCTGTATTTTGCTGTGTTTTATGAACAACAAACTATTTTAAGCATCTAAATTGCCACATGATTCACACTGATGATAAAAGCCAGGAGAACACATTTGAACTTTGCACACATCCACCTCCTCTTGTTTTTAATGGTTTAGAACTGTCCTAATGTATTTACACAGGTTAGGCAGCTTAAAAAGCTGGAACACAGGAAACCTCTGGGCTAAGCTCAACGTGATTAAAGTTCACAGTAATGGATGAAAAGAAAAAAATCAGAACAAGCTACAACAAAAAAATTCAAAACAACTGTTTTGCAAACCCTTTAAATAGCAGAATTTTGTTGTTCAAAACACAACTAAGTGCAATTTTCTCAGTTATTTGAAAAAGACTGTTTTATTACAATTTTTTCTTCAAGTTTCAAGAGGTAAGTTTGGCAAAATGATTAAATATGACACCTACAATATGTTCTTATGTATTACATTTCATGCTTTGAAGTAAACCACGCTCCTAAGAATCCATCTTCTTCAGTAAGGTATTTTACAAAGTGAAAGAAAAATGCAGTCAGTTAGAAACTCCTATTGTGCCCACAGTTCTACAATTGCAACTATAATATGACAAATATCTGGATACTTTCATGTAATTTCAAGGAATTGAAACCAGAGATTTATCTACTTAGAGATCTATAAAAACATTTTAAGTGGCCCATGTAGCACATACAAAATATTAAGGAAACTCATCAAAAATACACATAACAGACAGGCTACTTTGAGGGTGGAAAACCAACTAAAATTATTCTTCTTTTAAATCTGCAATATTGATATTTCACTGAGAAAGACACTTTCTAGCATGATTAAAATCTTTTGTAGCTTGAACTGTCTTCTGCCTGCATTTAAGCAATTCGATTTAACCAATTCTTAAAATTCTTTAAGAGCATTTAAAAAGAGTAAAACTTTTATAAAATATGTTTTATATTCACATGCTTTTAGTAACGTCTTTTCTTCATTTAGTAAACTATTCAGACTAGAAAAGTGAGGTAATGTGCAATAGACAGCTACACAAGGAGATGTTTAATATGCTACTTTCAATATTGTTAGTTGTTACTTTCACAATGCTAGGTAAAGGATTTTAGTGGGATGTGAGATTTCCCAGTTTAAATTAAAATTGTAATTTAAGGAAATACGAGCATACAAACAGTACAACAATTAGACGTCTATCACTTCTCAAAATCCCGCTAAATATCTAGTCATCTGCAGTCATCTCCTCATCCTTGAAAATCCAAGTCCACATTAGTACATCCATCATAACCAAATCAGATTAATAATATGTACAGTCTCCATCTTTTCAGACTAAAAAGAAAAACCTTGAAACAAAAGAGGGAGGAGAGCAGGGGAACAACCTAGTGAAGATGCAAGGCCACGCCATTACGGGGTCGCTGAGGCCCAGCTCCTGTGACACCTGTGGCTCGTCCTTTATTTAGGAAAGGACCTGCTGGCGTCAAAGGTGCTCACGCACACGATGGAAGTGCCAGACAGGAACAAGCGTTCGCTTGCTGTCCTAAATTATCTTATAATTGACATTTATATTAATCCAGTCGGTATTTGGGTATGCAGAAGGAATTGGCAGGTTGGACTATTTTGAGGACAGGGAGGAAGCCAAGCATTGTACTCTAGTGCTGGTGTTTCTTTCGTCTCTCTAAACGGTGCCAAATTCACAGTCCAAAGCAAATGTGCAGCTCAGCCAGTGACAATGCAGCCTTTTCCACAACATTTCATCAACATGTTTTCATGTGCTTTACACAGATCCTCTCTGAAAGGACGGTGGTGCAGCTACACTTCAAGAAGTCCTTGTTCTGCTGACGCACTAATAGCAAAACAATTACCTTTCTTCACCCTAGTGATTTTCTAATGCAGCTGCTAGCAAGCAGCTTGGCTTCAATAGCACATCCAAAAGCTTTCAGAAACTAAGCAGCTTAAGAATAAGTCAAATTTAACCTGTCAAAGAGGTGTCTAGAATTGATACATGCACGTGCTCGTACAAGCCCCTTCCACAAGCCCCTGCTGGTTAGCAGAAATCATGGACCGGTGGCACCCCTTCCCCTGTCCCAGCAGAGATGCCTTGGTCACTACTTGCCAACGTGGGTGTCTGGGTCACTTGCAGCTTCTCCAAACCTCAGTCATCTGAACTGAGATTTTATAAATCAGTGTATGTCTCATGACAGAAGTATTTTAGAGAACTTCACATAGGACAATACAGCCTTTTCTGAACAAAAGAATAGGGGAAAACAGGTTCATAATTCAAAACAAAATACCTTCTTCTTTGAAAAGCTCCAGCATTTCCATTTTTATGTTTGGATCATATTATTCTGTGAGAAGGCCTGCAGCATCACACAGGCAACAACTGAAGAAGGAAAAGTGAAAATTTCTTAGGATTGGCTGTGCCTTTCTATATGCTCAGAGCACATCAATGAATTGAAGCAACTCCAAGCAGCACTCTGGGCATCTCAGCTACTTGAGCAGCCCCATAGATAAAGTGTTCCAGGTGCTGCTGACACTACCAAAATCTTTACCATGAAAAGCAACCTTTCATATCTCAACTTGACCATGCTACACCAGGGAAGAAACATATATACGCACTATGTGCATATGCTGACATGCAGACTGAAGAGTATGTCTGAACACAAGCTCCATTCAGATATAAAAGTGTGGGTGGCCATTTCAGAGTTTCCCGTGGCAACAATTATTTATGGGTCCACATTAGCAGAAGTCCTTGCCGTTTGGAAGAAAAGCACAGTTTCTGCAAGTATGCAGATTTATGCAGAAAATAAATATGCGCTGGAGGAAATTTCCGTGTTTTCTCTGCTTGCTGGTGCTGTCCCCTACCTCCTGACAAGGACATAGCCACCCTCCCCTGCCTTGGCGGAGGAGGCAGCCCGCCAGCTTCCTGAGCGCTGGAAGAAGAGATATATTTTTCTATCATTTTGCTCTGCACAATAAATGCAATGCTGTTGACAGAGGATATTGCACAACCTCAGCAATTTTATTACTGTAATATCTGATCCACTCAAACCGATTGAGGAGTTTATCCTTAAAGTACCTTCTCCCTTTACAGCTGGGGAGCTGGGACACATATATTAATCAATTTTCCAAGGACACAGAGGAATTTCTGTGGCACAGCCAGATGCTGAAAGCTTGTTTCAGACCAATGTCGTTATTACAGAACTATTACTCTTCTTGGAGTCCCGGGGATTCTGCCTACTTTAGGACAAGAAAGTGGCTTTGGAAGCTCACCCGTTCCTGTCAGCATGCCTCAGCCTCATCTGGAGGGCTCAGGTTATGGCCACCCCTTTGCCCTTCTGCTGAGACCCAGGACAGGTACAGCTGCTAGTGACAGCTCAGGTAACTGGGGCACGTTTCCTCCAGGAAACAATAGAAAAATGAAAATGGTGATTTCACTCCAATCGTGTGAGAACCACCTACTAATAAAAAAAAACCAAAACAGGCTTACTCAGTAAAACAAATCTCACTCACATCTTAGCCCTGAAATAAACACTTGAGAACTCAAGACAGCCTAAGCGCTCCGCACAGCAGCTCTCCTGACACGTCCCATATATTGAGCTGCGAGGATTTGAGAATGCCAGCTCTGCTCCTCTTAGGGACATGTCCGTCCTGTAGCCATCCTAAATACAGAACAATTTTTATTCCTTACCTATAACCTAAACTTTGCCCTGATTTAAAGGAAGGAGATTTGTTCTTACGCATTTTTGTAAAAATCACATATCTTTCTAACATGCTGCATTTAAAAGCTACCGTGTATTATGTTAAGAACCAGGAAATGCTGTGGGACTTCCCCACCTATATAAGAAGTCAGGGCAATGCACCTCTAGTAAAGTGGAGATACGATGGATTCAGGGCTTTTCTAAAAGTAATTTGTTATTAGACTACAGCAGCTTTTCACAAACTGCAACTGAATGCATGATGGGATTCCCATAGGCAAGCAGAACATAGAGACCATTTCTCTTTAAATCCAGGAGTCACATCAGTGTAAGCCATATATTGTTTTTATTGGTCCTCACTTCTGTTCTTAAAGAGGGTTAAGAGACACACACTGAGTCCGATATTATATTTCCTTTAGGGATAGCTATGACTTTGGGAAAAATAATGCTGTTTCTAGAAAGGCAGTCTGTATATACAGGTATCTCAGGATTACTGGAGATCTTAATCGTATTTCACACATCTTTGCAAGTTGCTGAGACGTAAAACCCATGAAGTGCAAAGCACTGTCATCGTCATAACACATGTTTCTTACGGGATTTCAAGGGGATATAATGAAATTAAATAGCAAGACATTAACTGTTGACACTTCTCTAAACAAGAAGAAAACAGAGCCTCATTCTCTTAAGAAAAATTGCACTTCTGGCTTAACAAATTGGAAGAAAAAACATTTTGAATTCCAGCAGTAACAAGGTCTCATGACTGAAAAACAGCATTTAACGATAATTTACAATCAAGTCTTCTGTTATGAAGTTGGACAACACAGACCAAACGCTAACTCCGATAGATGTAATTCTTGCAGAGTCTTTCCTGTAACTAGAACTGCTACTTATGTCTATTAGCTAGATAAACTGGTGTAGCAGAATATGAAGCCTGCTGTACTGATGGGATAAGATAACATATCAGACTGGGAGCTCTGTAAGGAGAATATAGTCATTTTGAGGTGGTCAGCAGTTCTGGAAAGAAACCCTCACCTCCTGCAGAACACCAACTGGAAGCTGTCACTCACTTATCTCAACAAAACATTCACACGATTGCACCACATACAAACGTGCCAGATTCTGTAATGCATGTTCCTCTTGGTGAAAAACAAATGTTTCTTGACTTGGGGAGGAAAGAAAGGGCAATCCAGAGAAAAATCTACTTCCAACAATGAGCAGTGTTCATGGTCTGGGAAAAGTAGATAACAGCAGCTTGATATTTTGGGCAACCACATTAAATTCTGCTCGTTTTGTCTTTGTTACCTCTCTTAACGTGAAGTCTCCGTCAGGAGGGTTCCGCAATATTATTGCAAGTATTTTTGTAGACAAGGATGTAACTCTATTTAATTGGCTTGGCCAGGGATGGGAGGTTAAACAGTCTCAGCTGTGACAGCTGGATACCCTGAAGAGCTCCCAGTGCATCCTTTCAAGAGCCAAGTCTTGCCTTCTACCTCTGTAAAGTACGGCATAATCCAGCCAGGACTTCAATTTAGTTCTGAAAGGCCCCTAGGTGCGTTGAAAGGTATGTGCCAACAGTAACAGGAGATACCTTGGGTTTTTCTGATTAACTTCTACAGCTTCCTATTGTGCAAATGCTACAGAGTCAGAAAGGAAAGATAATAAGTTATTGATCTCACACCCATTTCATTACTTGTGGAGCTGCCCTAGATGCAAGTGTTTTCCCTGTGAAGTGGCTTGACAGATCTTCACAGCACGAGGAGCTGAGCTCTGGAGCCAAGTGGAGGCATCCTTGGATAACAGGGCAATTTCTGACAGATGAGGCAGTTACATTCAAAGCTAACTAAACTAGTTAGCAAGACCAAACATCCACTACAAATCCACTGAAGAATACACTGGAAAATGAAACAGTTCACTAGAAAATAAATTATGCTGTTTATGTACACACACCGGCATTTCTCCACACAGTTCACCGGTGTTTTATACCGCCTTCTTAATAAACCACTCATATTTCCTTTGCCCTATGAAATAAATGGACAAAGCAGTGGAGAATAATCAGACCAGTGACTTATACTTCCAAACACCTCACTGGGATGAACCCCAAATATCAACACATAGACTATGACAGAAAACACTTCTGCGTTACACTCCACCCTCAACCATTTCTGGTGTAGAAACCCTCTAAAATAGACACTAAGAACTTAAAAAAAGCATTTCTTTTCCTTGCCAAACCATGAACCACTAATAATTTCCATTCCTTTAATAATTACTTTTAACTTCCAGAAACACTTCACTGCAAGCAAAGATCCACCCGGGATATATACCAGTGGATTAAAACAGATGGTTTGAATTATATCCTAAACAACAGTAACTATAGTTGAAGTAATTATATTGAGTATTAACTATTTGATCATTAACAGAAAATAGTAACTAGACCATGTTAACTTGTATAGTTATTACCTACATTTGCTTTGCAAATGCAATTTCCTGTTCAAAGTCAAAATTATCACATTATTCTTCGTTTCATGCTTCAGTGATGAAGAGACAGAACACAAATTCAATGACATTATTTTACTTTGTACATGTTCTGGTTTAAGATTCAATATTTATTAAATGTTACCAGTTTTTCATGTTTTACAGTAGGCATGGGTGGCAAACGCTAAGTGCCTTCTAAAAGAAATACGATGCAAATGGTGCTTGCCAGCCAGATATGTAATTGTTCTGGTTATTTTGTCTTTACAAAGTAAAAAACAGGGGGTTCTAGCAGATAGGGATTCAAGGGTAAACTCTTGATCCAAGTGAGTTTTCAAATTTGCTTCTAAATTTTCTGTGTCAGCCCTAAAGCCAAGACTACACATTGCTAGAGGAATAATAAACAAACAAAATCCCAGACCAAATACAGAATAAACATATTTCCTTCCAGCATGTTTCTCTGAATATGTTCCGGGTAACAGTTAGGGATAGCCCACAAAAGACACACTTCTCGGTCTGGGTGGATCTTTTGTGTTTCCCCAGCCAGACTGCGCCCCATCACTCCAGCAGCGCAGTGCCGAGCATCTGCACCCAGGGATGCCAGGCTCCAGCAGCCCTGGAGGGCTCCTGCCTGCTCACATCCTCCTCTTCCTCTCCCTCGCCACCAGGCAGGACTGCACTGGTTTCTGTCCTGTCCCGCCATGGAGCCTTCCAAGCAGAAGAGATTTCGTTTCTGCTTGTACGGTCTGTGGACGGGAAATATCCTTGGAAGTTTCTGCTGTGGGAGCTGATCATTTGTTCCTTTGTTTCCCCTTTTGATTAATTTTTAATCCATGGAAATCCTTTCATTTTATCCCCTGGCGTTTTTTTAAGGAACCTTTGCTATGGTGGGTAGGGACTGAACAACCATTTTCTGTGTGTGTATTGAAACCTTTTTTTGTCAGTAGCTATGGTGACAGACACTAAGTGTCTTTTGAAAGAAACATGACTTATACAGACTTCCAAATAAACNCCCAAATATATCATATTTATCCATGCATTTACCCATCTATGCTTTTTTCAAGTTTCTTCCAACTTGCCTTGCCCAGAAAACAAACTTTCTGGTGTGCAATTTCCTTGAGCCCTTTTTTAAAATTGGTGTCAGATTTGCTACATCCCACTTCTTTGGTACCAAGGCTGATAAGTGATAAATTCCCAGCTACACTTAATATTTAACAGTTTCCTATTGCATTATTTGAAACTCCCAGATAAATCTCTTTGACCAACTTAATGGGAATGAAACACAGGACTGAACAGAAATTACACATGGCTCTTTAGATGATATACCAAAAGCCTATTTTATGGCGATTCTATGCCCCTTAGCATGGAAATACCTACTTTGTAAAAGATTTTTAATTACCTGTAAAAAAAAATTTAAAAATCCTGTACTTCAGGAAAAAAAAGTCTTCACAGTTTTCCAGAAGTTCTGCAGAAAACTAACCATTGCTGTTACTACTTAATTTTACATTGTGTTTGTGTAACAGGCAGGAAGAGAAAGCAAAATAGAAAAACCTCTGTCTTGTTAAATACCAGGACTTCTTCCAAATTCAGAAGCTAAAGAGTCCTTACCAGTAGTCCGTAGCTCTGCCTCTCATGTACAGCATCATCCCTAGGCTATTCTTCCATAGTTCATTTTTAGCACCTTTCCAATAACAGAGGAGAACCTTGCCAGAGCCTTGTTGTGGAGGGCCACACAACGGCCAAACTCCCCAGCACTATCTCATTCCTGTTCCCCTTTCCATCATCCTCGGAAGTGGATAGTCACTTGAGTACCAGTAACTCTGCTAGAGAGCGTAACAGGGAAGACTGGGGGAGCAGCCAAGGTTGGAAGCAACCAACTGGGGGACTGTCCAGAACCCATTTGACCAAGAATTGTGCAAGGCCTCCAAATGGTGGCTCCAGTTCCTGAAGTACCCAACTGTGCTGGAAGTGCTGCTGTAACCCTGAAAATCATCTGGTTCTCCTGAGGGTGGTGACCAGCACAAAGCTTTTGGAGTCACTCTGTGTGATTCAAGGATGGCGCCTTGTGAACTCCTACTCTATAATGTTTCTCTTTTACTTCTGATCCCTTGGAACAGCTGAAGAGAATACCCAGGTGTGCCAAAATATTGCTGAGGTGCAACCAATGCTCTCACATTTATACTGGTAGGAACCAGGTCTGTTCAGTGATAGATCTCCAATTCCCAGTCACGCTTTTATTCTGTTTCCAATCTGATCCTGACTGTCACTTTTGAAGAGCACAGCATGGAAAGAAAAGGTGCAACATTGCAGACAGCCTCTTGGTTCTAAGAAATCTCATGTATTTCAGATCAGGCAGTGCAAGTTACTGCATCATGGTTTAAATCAATGAAAAAATGTCACCCCTTCC
>VZTQ01008406.1:0-145235 GCA_013400755.1 Pelecanoides urinatrix
ATTTGCAGCCATCAGAAACATCTATTTTTTTAATTCTGAGATTGCTACCAACACCATTTCCAGAACACTACTAACAATAACATAATATCTTGAAGGTAATAAACTTATTTTTAATCAAACAAATCCTAATGAAATTGTAAAAAAGTATTTTAAATGCATGTACCTCTGGGATGGCGGAGAGAACTGACATTCATAAGCCCCATTTGCACATAAAACTGATCTATTTACTGTATTTAATGCAAGTACAAGCAAAGATTTACTAATTTACTATTGCATCTCATAATATCAAATAATTTATCACTTATGCAAAATAAAACCAAGTGAGGATTTGCTCATCAATAGAAAGAGCCTCCCTGGCCCATACACACACACCGTCTTTCTCAAAAAGAACAGAACAGCACTCTGCTCTGAAAAAGCACAGGGGGGCCTTTATTCATAGCAGGAAAAGAATGTGCACATTTGCCACATTTACTCTTATTTTAAAAAGTGACACCAAAGCAGATCTTAAAGTTGGTGATCTCCTGGGCTAAGCTGGACTCATACTTAAGCATTCTTTTGTTGGATCAGGTTTTCATTGAAAGATCCAGGGAAATTGCTAGAAAAATGTGTAGCTTCATGGTTGATAAGGGAAAGAAATATATTTTAAATATTATTCAGAAGAAAGAAGAGCCTAGGGCATATCTGCAGAACAAGAAACCAAAATTAGCACAGCACTCCTCTGAATAATACCTTCTGCTTCTCAACAGGGCTATTTATCCCAAATGTTATGCTGCTGTGATGCATCTGTAACTGTTTGATAATCTAAGCACCCTCATTCAAAGCTCTACAGGGGCTGTGCATCATGTTATGTAGATATAGCCTAAATGTTAGCATGTGGATAAAAGAGAACACTTTACAGGTATTTGTAAAAAGACAGAACAGCAGCTTCATCCACTGTGTTGGTTTAACAGAGGCAACACAAGTGTCTTGCACTAGATTTAGGCTGGAACCTGCTTCTTTTTAGGAAAGTTGCAAGGACTAATGGCGATAGTCTCTATTCTCAGCAATAGCCACAGTAATTAGCAGGTTTCACTATTATGCATGATATAGCAAATAGGAAGCTGTAGGATAACAAATAATGATTTTTCCTAGCCATGAAATAGTAGAAACACTCTAAGGACCTCAGAGATGAACCATTCAAAAGTAGAACAGTGGCCAAACTCCAGGAGCTTTAAGATACCATATATAGCATTCCATAAGTGGCAAGAGTACAAGGAGAACATTAGAATAACAAATATTATATTTTAAAGTTGGAAGCATCTTTCAATTCTCACATACATCTTTACAAGCCTGTCTAACAAAACTAAACTAAACAACATATTTTGTGAGCAAATAGTTTACTGGATGCAATTTCCATAAATCCCTTGGATCAGTTGCCAACTTCTGAAGGTTCAGTCTGGACATTAGACACAACTTCTTGATTAACATTACTGCAGTACTGGAACAGGTTACCCAGGAATGTCATGGAATTTCCAGCCTTGAAGGCTCTCAAGATTTGGCTAGACAAAACCACAACTGAGCTGACCTAACATTGACAACAGTCCTGCATGGAGTACAAGCTTGGACTAGATGACCTACCCAGGTCCCTTCTAACAAATCTTCTATGATTCCACAAATTCACAAGAAATAAAAGTTTGATGCAGAAATCTTATGACTAATATTCACGAAATATTCCAACAAGATATACTCTGGCTTGGTAAAAATCATAACTACAAGATTCCTCCCCTGCCCCCACCCCATTAGTTTGAGCTTCCTGAGAGCACACAAACCATTACAATTCTCTTTGGCTATTGCAACCACCTGTTTTCTCCTAGCAGTAATCATCAGGCTCCAAGACATTGTTCACTACATTATTTATGGTGCGAGTCTCAGCAGTGTCAAGTGCACTGGACATAATGTACATCTCTTAGGGGAAAAATTAGTCAAGTGTGTGCTATTTTGCCCGGAAGAAGCCTGTCTAGCACTTTTGTATGGGCAGCTAACTTTCAAATGCCACTTTGAGTGGCAAAGAGCTTGAAAGTAGTTTTCCAACAAACCATCTTCAAAAACTCTTTAGCCTCTTTGAAACAGAGGTTATGAATTGCTTTCAAACCTCAGCTTTGATCACTTTAACCTCCACAATTACTGCAGTATGCTGCAGAAAACATTTTAAACTCAGAAACAGATTCTGAATATACATGCACTCAGTTTCTGAATGCAAAGAAATCCTGAATCTCAATGACTGCAGTGAAGTACCAGCACATCTCAAATCATTTAATGTTTTTGTAGGCTTTACTTGGCCTACACTGAAGACTTGATTCTACTGAAAACAGGATTCATTCAATCCAGAAATCTTTGGATTGATGCCATCATTCATGAAGGGAGTCATAAATGAAACAGAAGTCAACAATTCTCGGTTAATTACATAGAAGAAATCCACTCCCCCCTTTCTTTCTCAAGTCAGCTTCTACTGCTACAGAGTAGCTCCAACACAGGCAGCACCTTAAGTGCCAATGTTCCCATCCAGAATGTCAGAGCTCTAGAAGAAAAAAGTGGGGAAATGGTGCAATTATAACTGCCAGAAACTTGAAAGCCTCTCTCCACAAGCATTCTTAAGGCTAGATTACCCTTGCTGCCAGTGGCAAAGCTAAAGTTTTCAGGAATTTGGACCTTACTAATAGTATGAAGAAGAAGAGTGACATGAAGGTAGAAGCCTTGGGGAATGAGAACAATACTGCAGTGTCACTTGTGTACCTATTTCCTCTTATAAGAAAGCCTCTTGATGTATACTTTTGACTTCACAAGTCTGCAACATGCTCAGAGAGGCCAGAGTGAAATTTTTCATTTAACTTTTTCCTTTAGGTCTTCTAGTTTCCATCAGTTTGGATATCTTAGCTGACATGAATACTAAAAGAGCCTTCCAGTCCCAGCTTGCAATCCTGGAAAGAGGAATTAGCATGTCTGCATTCAAAGAATGCAAATTTACACCAGGCTGGAATGAATTCCAGCAGTGAAGGTTAGTTACACAAACACTTCAACTGTTACCCTGTCTCTCTTTGACCAAGGGTCTTTCTTTGTTAAGAATTGCAAGATCATCAGAGAAGCAAGTCCCAGAACACTTAGAAATTTACAGATTCAATACAAACAACCCCACCCCCCAAAAAAATCAGCTAACGTAGTGAAAGGCAATGACTACAGACTAGGTCTCCAGCAGATAACAGCTACTTACTTGGCAAGTATAGGTAAGTTCTTGCCATCACTGCAAATTGAAAGGAATTTGAAGCTTAGCCTATCGATCCAGATACTGTCACAGATAGACCTATATATGCTTATATTTGAACTGGACTTGCATTGCTTTTGATCAACTTGAAGGATTTTCCCCAACTTCAGGCGATTTGTTGTTTTGCCATCTAAATAAGGCTGATAAATACAGCACCATTACTCACTGCCTGATTTTTAAATTGAGACAGGCAGTAAAGTAGCAAACGTCATCAGGAACCCTACAGTGCATTCATGCAGCAAAATGTCACCTTTTCCCTTGCAGTAAACATTGTCTCTTTCCCTCATTAATAGAGCATCTACTTTGCTGAGATGTCTCCTTGCTTTGCAATGCAGCAACTACTAGCATCTTGTTCTGTATTTGCTTTCAAAAAATTGCTTTCATTAAACCTGCTCTTGAAGGACAGTGGTAAATCAAGAAAGGTAATTAACAACGGAAAAGGGTTACTCATCCAACCTACACGTTGTGTTTTTTGTGTTTTGTTGGGGTTTTTTCCCCCCAACTGACTGTAAGGATAAAATTTCCTGCAGAGAGCAGGAAACATGCAAATCAAACAGGCTGTTGTTTTAACTGAACTTGAAATTGTAGATTAAGTTATTTCTCAGTTAAATCTCAGTTCTTTAATACAAAGTGCTCACCATATTTCTTCTGAGACAATTTTCTAATTCAATATTAATAAGAATCTGAGCACCCGTAAAAGGTGTTTCAGGACTACATAGTGTCTCTTGAGGTGAAAACACTAAGCTTCATCCCACAGCCATAAAGCAGCTTCTCTGCTAAAACTTTGTGACCTATTTTACAGTTCCTTCCCTGGCTGGAAAAGGATTTGTGAAAGGACATGCATGTCAGAAGGCAAAAGCATTTTGGGTACAAAGGCTTTTCCGAATTTTTGTTTTTTTGTTTTGTTTTTTTTTTTGTTGTTGTTGTTTTTTTTTTTTTTTGCAGTTTTGGGTTTTTTTTGTTTTGGGGTTTTTTTTGGTTTGTGGGTTGTTTGGTTTTTTGTTTGTTGTTTTGGTTTTTTGTTTGGGTTTGGGGGGGGGGGGTGTTTGTTTTGGTTTGGGGTTTTTTTTGGGGGGACAAAAGCAGGTTTTTTTAGAAAAGTGAAAAGCCCAAAATTTTTACAGATACAAGAGACAGCAAGTAGGGAGAAAGGGCAGATTGTATCACATGCCCTGTTCCTCCCTTCCCCCCTTTTACTCATGCATTTATGAAGACTTAAAGCAATATATCTGAAAGATGACAGAAAACAGGCAAGTTTCCTCCTGCTTAAACTGTCTTTTACCCCTTCACTAGACTAAAAGTTGAACCTGTAAGCAATTCACACTCCTGACTCAAGCAGAGCAGTGATGCATTTTCTACAGTAAAAAACCTAATAGGAAGAGGCAAGCCTACTGCTTTTGCATAATTCAATTTTTATTGTTTCTAAAAATCTGTTCACCCATTTGCCTCTTTCACACAGCTAAGGTTTGTACCTTCATCTGCCGCCATGTCAAGCCACGACTACATTTGAGACAACCCAGACATGATATCATTAGGTTAAAATACCTTAACACTGGGATTTTGCTCACGCATTTCTGAAAAGCAGGGTGTTGTTATTGTTGCTTGATGCTAATGGGGAGTTTCCATCACATCACCACTTGTTATTAATCACAGATGCATGAAAACCTGCATTCAAACGGGAACTTTGTTATTTACATTTTCTGCAGACTCAGCTTGCTTGTAGGCACCAATTACACTTATGTAGAAAAATAAATATTCCCACTTTGAGATCTCAGGAATACTACAAACAGGACATACAATGACCAATATTTGATCATTTCCCTGACTATACTTTTCATACTATTGATCTTTCTTCCACTGTCATTTGCTCCCAGGCTTTTACAACACACTCCTGTTGACCTACCGAACATTTCAATCATTTCAAAAAATGCCTCCAAGTCTGTTGTCATTGAATTAACTGGATTTTTTTACTACTTAATTTACTCAAAGCAAATGTAGTTAGGCCATCTGGAAGCACCTTTGAGAATTCTGTGGCTTTTCCATACAGACACACACTTGTCTGGTCTTCTAGCTCTTGTGAAGACCACGACCTCCCAAGAACACAGTGTATCCAGTGGCAAGGAAGCTTCTTCAAAAACTGCCATTTACACAAATAGCAGCTGCAGTTATACTAATGATATACAGTTACAAGAGCTAACCATATCTAAAATTAGGTCATGAGCTCATCACAGCCAAGTCAGAGATAAGTTCTTGGAAAAATATTGCACAATACCACAGGTACAGTACAGGCAAAGAGAACTAATGCCTCATTCTAAAGCAACTAGTCATTGCTACTTAATTTTATTAGTCCTCGCCATGATTCACGACATAGCCATGTTAGGCACTGCACAGACACAGAATTAAAACAAATTCACCACAGCAAGAAACCTACAGCGAAGGGACATTCTAGCTATTAAGAGAAACTTGGTAGTAGTTGTGGGAGTATGTTGTCATTCAGTTTTGACTACAGAAACTCCAGAATTGTCATAAAACTTGGTTTAGATTTACTCACATGCAGTGTAAGTCACTTTACATGAACACATGTACCACTACCGCCTATGCAGATGGACTGCAAACTTATCAACTCAAGGCAACAGCAGCAAATACCCACTTTAACTTCTAATTAAATGACTACCAGGTGCAAACAAATGAAGGACCAGGCTCATGATCTCTAGTGATACATTCCTTATTCAGTAGGTACTACAGAATTATAGTTCTTCCTTTCTTTTGTAGGGATAAATCTTCAGCCAGCTCTCTTCACAACTCAGTTTTTGAAGATGCTCAAATCAGCAAATAACATGATCTGTGAAAAATGGCTTCGTAGGTTAACGTTGTCAACAAATCCTGTAAGAAAATAATTAATTCCTTGATCCAGTTTATGAGATGAAATGAGTGAATAACGTGAATATAGTTCTTCACACATCTATGAGAAGGAGGATTTATTTCACAGAAAAACAGGGAAAACAACCCCAACACTCTTTAAATGCCTTTCCTGGAGACTGATTCAGTAGCCACTGAAGTTAGTCCAGAAATGGCTTCATTCCAAATAATAAAGGCATCACTGTTTTGAATTGTTAATTCCTGTATCTTTCCCACAAAACACAAAAATATCAGGAAGAGATGAAGTCACTTAGAAACCATTAAAAATACAGAATTCAAGTGCTGCCTCATACAACCTAAAGATTAAACTTGCATGTTATTCAAATGCTACAATAATTTTTAAAAAGTACCAGTAGGAGAAATACTGCATTTTTCCACACCTCTTGTTTAATGTCTACAAAGTTATTTTTTATTGCAGGATGAAAGACTAATATGGAAGTTTTACTGTAACTTTAGTTGTACATTGGCAGGGACAAGAGACTAGCCTGCCAATTGATTCTTTATCTGCTTATAAGCATATTGCAAATTTAGCTGTTAACTCTCAGATGATTTTTTCATTATCATTGGCTCTTAAGCTACATCTCTTTTCACCCAATCTATTGGGGTTTACTGTTATTTAAAAAAAAACTTTCTGACTATGCTGGACTATAGTGATACAGCAACTGCCAGTTGGACAAATACAAGTCAAAAATATGCATTTTGCTGTAAATAAGAGTATTTCTCACCAGTTTAATTATAAGTGATTGCCTTTCATGAAGAGGAACTGAAACGCTAATTAGCACTTTTTTAACAAGTGTTTCAGTCTATACAAGTGTTTACTGCCAGCAAAAAAGGATTAATATAGCTCTCCTTTTGTGCAGTTGCATTTAAATTTGCAACTATATTGTCTTTATACAGAGCTTGTTTCTTCTTGTAAAGCCAGTGTGGTGGTGTATGCATCAATAATTCTCTTGAACAAAAATAAGTCAGTGAAATGATGACTCATGCAATAGTCCTTAAATACTTATATTTCTACTGATCTCCAGAGTTAAGATTCCCAGTTTGATATGCTTTCTTGTCGGATTTATTGATTTTCATATCATCATTAAATAAGCACATGACCTTTTTATTATCAAACACATTCATTTTCACAGAATCTGTGTTTATTTCCACAGCTATGAAGTTCTTTGTATGACTACATCCATAGCTTGCTTCCTTACACCTTGTTCACGGATAGACTTACCACCCACAAACAATTCCACATGAATGACCTCTTGATTGATATCAATGTTCAAAACAGGATATCAATGTCGAAATGTGCTCCTTCCCAAAATATGTAAACCACCAGTTTCTAATTTCTATTTATTTCCTTCCTCCTCCTCAGCTGTGTAGGTCACAATATATTAACCTTGCATTTGATATGCACATAAGCCATGTGCAAGACACACATCACTTTTCAGACAGATGCAGACAAAACAATACAGGTATACCCTGAATTAGTAATCTGCAATCAGTATGGTAGATAGCTTTGAACTAGCTATTAGCAACACAGAGCTCAGCGCAGCTTCCAAAGCCTCCTCAGGTGGTACAAGTTAGCTTGCCAAAGTTGTCTTGTGACAGAACTGGGCTGTTATTGGTCTCCCACCTCCAACATGCTGAACAATGCTGCCCCATTGCCCTTCCAGCCAGTCAGGACTGTGAGTCCAGGTACTTACAAACTAATCCATGCAAGGTCAGAGGACTACTACTTCAGCTCCAGTTTAGATTAACAAAGTAAACTTAAGGCTCTAAGACCTCCCAAATCCTACCTACAGGGATCTCCCTTGATTTATTTGGAGGCCCTGGTAGGATTGTGCATAGTCACAATGTCAAGTCTTTTCTTGTTTCCAATTCATTTCTCACATAGAGGCATCAGTTCACAACTGACAAACCATACATGCTTTGGTACTCTCCTGTCTTCAGTCTTAATCCTAAAATCAAAACAAATACAGCAAACCTTCAGCTCAAAAGCTGTCTCATTTAAGCTCATAGGTTTCCCTACAGACAGGACTATCCTCTATTAATCTTCTAATGCCTTCAGGACATTAAAGAATGTAACCCACCTGCATACCTGTCAGACAGCAGTATCAGCTGCTGAGATTCTGACTCACTGGCACAGATACAAGCAGCTTTAGGTGCACAGCTTTAAGACTCAAGATCCACTCCCCCTGTAGTTAGTGGACTATCACATATAGCACAAAGCTGATTATTTCATTTGTAATACATCCTTGACTAAAACCAGCCTATCTCCCAAGAGGAAGAAAAACTAAAAGAGCATGCTTAAAATTTTACTCTCAACATCTGTTGCAAATGCTTAGAAGATAAAAAAGGTAAGCTTTAGAGCCCCAACCAATTTCAATTTGACAAAGGAGAACTGTCTCAGAAAACTTAAGTCCCTTCAGGTTTCAGGAAAGTCAGCAGAAAGGTAAAAATCTCATTCTCTTCTCACCCTTCTCCACCAGGTACCAGGTTGACAGACAGCTTGAGGCTTAGGTAGTTCCACTTCTCAGAGGACTTCCATAGACTACCTCTTTACAAGAGCAGAGAAAGAACATTTAATTATGTTGGAAGGCAATTCAGCTAGAACTATCAGGAAAAAGCATACCCCAATAAACCTGTATAAAGAATTCACAATTCCATTTTCCCTTACCAATGACAGCAAACACATCTCTTGTAATACAAACTCTGGATTTGCAGCACAGGGCACAGCACGCTAAGTCACAGCAAGGGCAAAAGTGCTTACCTTTGAATGCATTAGTGAGATCTCAAGAAATAGAGAACAGAATTTGCATAGAAGCACAAAAGAACATACAAGGGTGAGGACCACCCAAAATGCATGTTACCTTCTTGCAAACTTCTTTCAAGATCTAAGTTAGATTTCTTTTNATAGCTTAGACCCACAGCAAGAATAAAAGTTAAAACTGCTTATTCTACTCCTGAAGCTATTTTTAAAACTACTTATCCCAACATGCACGTTACTTATCATTTACATGATACCCAAAAGACGTTATGCTAAAATGAGATTTTGCTCTGTATTAGGTGATTGCATCTTGTGCAAAATGCTTGCTAGCTACTAAAAAGTATTTGCTATTCTGTTCTGAATACCTGACTTGGTAACTGACATCAGGAGCATTTGTTTGACATGAATATGTAGATATGTGAAAAATCTGTGTTCAAAACAAGACAGACCATGATGAAAGGTCAAGTTTGAAAGGCTGGAAAAAAAAGCCTTAAGGCTCCTCTTCAAATCAAGTTTGAGTTTTCTTCAAAGGTCAATGTCATTGTGACCCATTTCAATTTTCTTCATTAGTAGGCCTCAGGAATGCTTTGAAATATTATTGTTTAAGCATTTGAGGAAAACCTTAAAACAGATAAAAATCTATCACTGTGTGACCAGCACAATACAGTCTCCATAGCATGTCGGTTCCTGTGATTAAAGAGGCTTCTCTATATCATACATCTTTGCATCACAATTCAGAAACAATTTCAGTCTTTCTGAGTGTTCCAAAAAACACTCTATCAATATGCTCACAGTGTAATGAATATTTCCCCAAATATAACATAAATCTTTTTCACATAGCATTCCAAGTAACCTGATTTTTTGTTTTGGGGTAAGCCAGTGATTTTTGTACTCCTAGTGCATACCAGTCTATGGTCATTAGAGCACTCACATGAGAGAAATCAAAATGATACTTATTTGCGACTTTCCACAGGAGGCTTCCTCAAGCGTCCTGCAAAGATGACATATCCTGTCTGTTCAAGTCTGACTACTGCATCAACTGGCATCACAGATAAGATACATAATTACCAACTTAAGGTTCTAAATAAGGCACTTCCTAGGAATAATGAGATAGGTAGGTATGGAAGACTTTTTATTTTACTCAAATTTGTGTCAGTTTAGGAAGAACTACACAAACTGATTCCATGAACTTCATTTCTCTTTCATGTTGTAGGTAACTGCAGAGTTCAATTTAGATCTCGGGATCCTGCCTGATTAAAGATGAGTTTTCAAATTATATTTATTTCAGCTAATCCACACTGCATTAAAAGCACTCCAAAGTCATTGATTCCCTGGAAATACTTCGCAGTAAAGACAGGAAGAGGTGGAAAGATACAGCAGGCATGCATGAAGCAACTAAATCTGTCCCCAGAAACAGATTAAACAAAAGTCAGGTCTAATGTTTTCCCCTTGCACAAACCCTATTTAGGAAGGGCTCTAGACCAGGCAATGTTCCTATCCAGTTACATATCTTGGAAGTACAATAAGTCACAGGAGTTGCTACAGCAAGATACAAGTTAGAGAGCTTTCACCTCACCTACCTTAATAAATAAATCTAAATAAGATAGCTACATACATTTGTCTACCCCGATCAAAAAAAATACCAACAAAAATACTTTTATGGCAGGTGTCTCCAGACAGGCCTAACATTTTCTACTTTGTTCTGAAGTTTAAAAAGCATACAAGTAAGATTTTATTGAAAAAAAATCTTGGGGCGGGGGGGGGAGGGGCGGGGACATGGGGAAGACATCATGATATACTCTTATCTTTTTGTATTAATTACCTTCCAAAAGTGTACAGTTTACCTGCAAATTCACAGATAAAGTTCTTTACCATTAATATCAATACACATCACAATTAGATACCTTAACATAAGAAAGTAAAGGTCATGATCACCATATTCCCTGATGTACTGAGTATGGCTCACCCCTTACTTTAAAAAGGATGTTCATACTATTTATACCATAAGAAGCTTCCATAAGTGGTATTTGAGTGCTTTGCAACTTCAGGGTAAGAGATGCACAAAGGTTGAGATAAATAGTTGGTTTATTGGTAATTTAGCAAAATGCAATTTAATGCAAGGCAGCTCTAGCATAATCTAACCCTTATAGACAGGGTGACATCTAAACAATGACATCTCTCTCCCCCTCCCATTAGGAAATTGTTTGCTCCATCTTCCACTCAAGTACATCCAGAGCATTTGGGGACAGCACCTCTTTGCATCAGCACCTGGCTAATTTCAATGCACTTCATAACATTAAACATCCTGTCACAGCAAGAGCTTATGTCAGACACCTGAAAGCCATTACAGCAAGAAATCCCAGTACTCCTCAACTCCAATACCTGTAGGCCACACAAAGCTATTTTGCAGATATAGAAGAGGCATGGGCGTTCATAGACAACATAAACAACTAAGGGTTAGTTTGCTGGAGCTGGAAGTTCTGCTTGCAACTCCTGAAATTCGTAATTGCTCCCATGTATACTAGTGTTTCCATTATACTTGCATAGACAACTTTCAGGCTTTGCTAAGCCCCCGATTCTCCTTCCATCAAGGAGCAGTTTAAAGAGATTTCTCTGCACAGATTTGGAGCAACCATTTCATCCAAGCTCACAGTTACCTCACAGAGAAGCATCTTCTACAAAAACAGAGGCCATTCTTCAAGAAGTTGCTGCAATTCCCTGTTGCAAAACATAAATCACTACCTCTGCTCCCTCACCCAGAACCCAGGTGTAAGCTTCAGTCAGATGTATGGCTGAGCAAACAGGACAAGAACAGCACTCGCCAGAAAGGGGTTTACCATGCCTGCTTCAGAGGAAAACTAGACTTCAATACAAAGTTGAGAGAACAGCCAGAGAGAAGTATGCAACATTCTCCTTTCTACAGTTAGGAGGGAATAATTAGCTGGTCAGCAGAACTCAGTGGTCATTGACTGGCTTAAAAACCAAGCAAGTCTTCCTCTCCCATCTCCCTCACCTTCTCCTCCTGCTGAAGGATCTGTTTTCTCTCCTGCCACAAGCAAAGAGGCTGTGAGCATGCTGCAGAGCCAAATTCACTTACACACAAACCCTCCTGGCATCAAGGAGTAGTGACATCCAAGGTCTTCTCACTATGCTAGCAGCAAACCAGTGTGCACGGGGTGTGCATATAGAGAAGGAGGAGATTGTTCAATACCCCACAACTTACAGATATTCCCAATCATTGAAGCGTTGTGCACATAAGCAAAAAGCATCTCCACAGGAGAGCTTGTTCAAATATGACTAGAGTACTAGGGCTCCAGCTGTTGGAAGGAAAAAAAAAAAAACCCACAAAACACAGATATTTCTCAGATTGAATTGCACACTTTTGCATAGAGTTCTCTTTCTGAATCAGAGCAATACCTCTAGCACTACCACTTGCTATCAGATATGCAGTTGTGTGACTCTTATTACTACTAATAACTGCTTTACAAAACCTACAACCCAGGAAAGCACTTCCTCAGCCTTTGCACATTCACTTTTTAGGACAGCCTTACAATATTCCTGTAGAAGACAGGCATTATGGAGTGAGCTCATCTCAAGTGGGAAATCATGAAAACTTTACCCAGGAACCCCTTTATAAGCCTCCCCTTTGTCCTCCTTCCTCTTTTAGTTCCATAGAAAACACCTCATCACAAGCCAGTAGATCACACCTACTTTATCACAGATAAGCTACAGCTTCTTTTCTCATGTAGCTGCATACTTAATTACATTTCTCCCTGATTTCTCTTAATGGAATTATGTGTTCCCTCTCAATTTATATAAAGCTGCAGGAACATTCATGGGGTACCTCTCCTATGTCCAAGGATTAAAAATCAGAATACACTGAAGTGTACTACAACAACACAAATATGCCCACACCTTCAGCACCTCCCTATCCTTTTAATTACTTGTTCTAACCCTACCTCTTAGAGCTTTTCTCAATAAGAAACCCACAGCCCCTTCCTAGGAACTTTTGTCTGCCTCTTTTTCTTCCCTAGCTCCTGCAAAAGTGAGCTCTTACTTACCCTTTCTCCTTCAATGTCCAGGTAACAAGCAGACAGAAACTTATGTCCCACTGCATTTCCCTTAAAAAAAAAAAAAACAAAAAAAAAAAACCACAACACCACCACAACCAACAACAACCAAAAAACCAGAGCCAGCAAACTAATGCTCCAGTTACCTTTGTTACTACAGGAGAGTCAAAGAGCACAGGGCCAGCCCCAGGAGGCCATACAAATACCAGCATGGCTCTCTTCTCCTCACTTTTAGGTGCAGGTGCCACCAGGCCTGCCCACCTTGTCAGGGCCAGATGGGGAACACCTGTTCCATGGGGCAGCGGGAGGGCTGACTCTGATTTTCTTTCTGAGTCCATAACAGCTTCGTTTGGTTTTCATAGCTTAGAAAGAGCTGGAATGTCAGTAACTTTGCTAATGTTAATGAAACCCTGCCAGATTTCCATAGGTATTTCACTTAGAGAAAGCTATTGATATTGCTTTTTAAAAAATGTTTGTATTGAGTAACTATCTTTTCTGAAGTAGCAGCTTGGGGGTTTTTTTAGCTGTTCTTAAATGATCTATGAAAACTGTAGTTCTGTGCAATCTGGAACACATTTTCTTTAATCAAAGAGTATCTCACATTCTTTTTGCAGAAAAGAAAAAGGTTCTAATTATCTCTTCTGGACCTAATAAAAACAGGACAGTTAGTCTGTAACATTTCCATGTGCCAGGAATTGCTGAATAGTCTTTTACTGATTTAGACCTTTTGCATATCCTGAAAAGTCAAATATTGACTTATAGTTTATGAATTTTGAGATACCAGAAAGGAATTTACTGAATAAGTCTTCACTACCAAAACACAATGTACTAGCACCAGGGCAAGTTAATCCCAACCAAGACTAATTTTCTAAAACAGATGACCTGAGCCAGATTTAACTCTAGTTGGACCTGTACATTATAGTTTCAGCTGAATTATTACTTTGTAGTCTCTCTCTTTACCAAAAGTATGGCACTTAAAGGGTCACTTTTCATTTTGTGCTCCCCCTCCCAAAAAAAAAAACCTGAAACAGCAAAAGACTAACAGGCTTATGTCTAAAAAAAGGCATAATGCTGTTGTGTATAGTTTTTTTAGTTCTTCTGGATTTACAAATACACAATCCTTATGCAGCCGGTCTAACGGGCAGTCCTGGCTTGCTTCTTCTTACCCAAAGGAGAAGAATCAGCTCGGTCAGGGAACTCAGCCCGCACGGTGCCTCCTCCTGGTTTTGCACCAGCCGTGGTTGCCCGCAGGGACCGGTGCGGCTGCTGCTGTGGGTGGGAAGCCTTCACCTCTTGCCACTAGCCACAAGCAGTGCCCCATCCACAACCCAGTGGCGCAAACCGGCTCTTTGTGTCGGGCAACAGCTGTTCTCCCACTCCCAGCAGTGAGAACAAAACACAGCCCACGAGGGATCCTAAAACCCAAATTTTTCCCATGCAGCTGGCAAAATTGGACTGCCCTACAGATAGGAAATGAACACATTCCTTATCTCAGTGCTGGATCTCTTTTCATTAGATAACATACATTTGGGATTGTTGGGAAATGTTGCTGCTTCACTTTTTTGCGAGAAGCCTAGTTACCATATGTGCATCAAAGTTATCTCATTGCCAGCAGCTGAAAAAGTGTGGGTGCCAGTGTGTGAATACCAAATAATAAAGGAATCCTCAGGAGATGTCTGATTCAATTTCCTCTGTAGTACAAGACAAACATGAAAATTCATTGTCTTGATTAGCTTTAGTGCAGGGAAACGTCTTTCACAGATGATTGCAAATCTTCTGAATGATCTCGTTTAGCTTTTAACCTTCCTCTCTTTTTCATCCCTGCACAGATTATTCCAGCCCAGACATCCATTTATTTAAATAGCCTAAGACATGCATATGTTGTCTCCAGTCAGAATGAGAAGCCTCTGAAGTGCACAAATAAGACTAAGAACATTATAAACATCCCTCAGAGTTTCTTAGTACAAACATATACTGCAGATCTTATTCCAAGAAATAAGAAAACTATGAGGAGCATCCCCATCACAGATAAAATACATCTACTTTCCTTAAAACTGCTAGCGTTAAAAGCAGGGAATGGGAGAATAGTTTAAAAACTGGAGACTGCATCCTGTGTTTTAAATCACCTTTTTAAGGACCTCCACAATGACTTGAAAGCTAGTAATGTGCTAAAGCCCAGTGCCAGTGTAGGTGACAGAAACAGGGGGTGAATGTTGTGATCTAATGAGAAACTGGCAGCATGCTCATGCAGCTGCATTATTCTTACAGCCACTGCATCTGGTTTGTCTGTGCCGACTCCTCTGCCCTTCCATTGTTTCATCTTGATGTTTCTATTACAGTTACTGAAGGAATTCTTCAAATGTCAAGAACTGTTATGACCAAGAGAGAAATCACTCTCTAACATGTTTTTCCAGAATTTTATTAATGTAAATGATGATGGATATTACTGATCTGCTTTCAAAAGGCATATGGGAGATTAAATCACAAACAGAGCATCATATCTCAATCTGGTTTCTATCAGTATTCTTCCTCATAGGTCAAAAAATCTAAAATCAAAGCTGTTACATGCTTCACCAGGCAAAATAAAGGAATCAAAATCTCACAAGATATAGTCCTAACTCAGATACTCTTTGGCCTTAATCATGTTTTAGAAACTTCAGAAACTTTAGGAATTTTAGAAACTAACTACAAATTTTACAGAATCTTCATGAAATAACTAAACATCTTCTCAAAGGTGCAAAATGTCCAAAAAAATTGACATGTGCTTTTTCCCACCATGTCTTCCTAAAATAAATTGGAAGCAACAAAGATCAGCAGGAATATTTTGTTTGTGTGTTTTTCATTCACACAAATGTCCACAAGATCTTAGCAGAATTATGAAAATGAATGCCTGCCTTCCAATAGAATTTAAAGACAGAAAGATTCAGGACATCTCATTTTAATACTTCAAATTCAGATCTAAACTAAACTAGCAACCTAGGTTTCCTCCACAGTCTGCAGGAAGAGATGGGCATGTTCAACCAGCTATTCAATTCACATATCCTAAAGCCTCTCAGGATGCAATGTAGAGCCTGTGGAGATATTTCCTCTCCTCATGAATGATGACAGCCCAAATGATTGGTTTAAGTTAGATATCTGACTCTTAGTAAACTAACCTACAAAAATCCTACCTAAACTCTTTATGTTAGATTTTCCATACTACCTACCCAGCGAGAAGAAATAATTAACAAACAAACAATCATTATCACCAGTATATTGTCAGGGTGTCATCAAAGAAGGGTATATTTGGACAGTTTGGATAGCTGTCTGGCATGCAGACGCCATCCTGACACATCCATTACAAGTGTACAGAGTGGCGGAAATCATTATATGATGTGTTTTCTGATAACTTTAATTGGCATTAAAAATAATGAATATGTAACAACACAAGAGCACATAAATCAGTTTTTAATAATGTTTTGTATGCATGTTCTTACGAATGCATCAAGTAACTATCACTGTTCAGATTTTCCAGTGAGAAGCAGACGAACATTCTCCCCGCAACCAAGGGAGAATAGAACAAACCTTCCAATCCTGATTTCGGCAGCGACTGGGAATGGCAGCAAAGGTGAAGTACTGCTCAGTCTTCTTCAAAATTAACTTAATTTTGTATGCATTTTGTCTTTTTCCAGTTATTTTATTATCAAATCAATCATACAGAATACCCACAATGTTGAGACAGCCTGGGGATACATCTCTAGACATCCACCAATCACTGAACGTGCTTGTCAATGCCAGATACACATCTGGACAACCTGCATCAGAGGACAAGTCCGGAGGGAATTGAGTGAAGGCTGCCACCTCTTGGTGAATTAAATAGCACAAAAATTGGCTTATCTGCTGGAAAATGACACGCCATGTGTATTGAGTTCACATTCATTCATTCATTTGAAAGTATTTAGTCAGTAACAGATCCTTTATATCATACCAGTGTATGTTTTAATGTATGTCAGTGTCATTAAAAAAATACCTAAAATTATATAGAGTCTTCCACAAAGGCCAAGAATACAGATTTCAAAAAGAAATTACCTTCATGAGCTTCCATTCAGAAATATACCTAGGCTGTGAAACAGTAACACCAGTTGAGGTGATGTCTTATATTCTAAACAGATGATATCCAGTGAACAACATTAAAACATCCCATAAATTTTGTATACATAATGTGTCAAACAGATCAGATAAACGGAGTATTTCAGACTTAACCAATCTTTAATGTGAAGTCGTTGGTAAATTTCCCCTCATTTTGCTCTACTACTAACCTTTAATAGATGATAAGTTAAAATTACTTTTATATAGCATGCTTAGGAGTAACTGATACATGTTAACAGGTTTTTTTTCCCCAATTGAAATGTAAGATTGCTTTGTAAAAATTGCCGATTTCTATTTATTTTCACCACAATTTGAATGCTCAAGCTTTTTTTCTTCATTGGCAATAGTTCTGGAGCTTTCATAAAAGTTTTGTAATATTGATAAAATCCCCAAAGCAGCAATAGCAGCACTGCAAGAGTTGCTGTTGTTGCTGTTTCTATCAAAGACCTTTATATTGAATTAAATCTAATGATGACTCTGCAAGGTCTCAATAAATATCAGCATGCATTTGAAATAACATTTGTCTTGTATTTTACATATATCAGCTTGATCCAGTTTGTCCTCACGCCTTACATAGGAAAGCAATCTGACAGTGATATAATCCACATATTTTTTTCTTCAGGTAAAATCCTATGAGATAAATACAAAGTCAGTGTATTCAAATGCCATTTAACTTTTTTTCTGTTGCATTTCTGCATGAATAACTGACATCTTTATTCATCTGACCAATATTAAGAAGATCAAATAAAAATGAGAAGACCAAATTAAAATGAAACTTCTGTTTTAGTGTGAAGCAAGTGCACAATGCATTTATTAGCACGTAGGCACAATTACCACAATGATGCTACTTTTACTGACACTCCATATTTTATCTTAAGAAGCCTGAGACATAAGTACCTTTTCCTGACTGGACAAAACCCATCCCAAGAAACATCAAGTTTGCTCACCTGCACTACTTCCCCTGGTTTTGGGATACTGGGGCACGGGGGAGGAACAAGGCTTGGTCCAGTTTTGTGAGGAGAAAGAGATGAGGTACTTTAAGACTTTGAACCAACATCCACTGAAATTAATGAGAGCCTCTCAAAAGAAGGTCAGCTGAGTCCCACAGGTTTCCTTCAGAAAAGCCACGGCTCAGTGGACACCCAGTTCTGGTTTGTCTTTTATTCCCTTTCAGGTAATCCTAAAGGCCCAGTTCCTGCAGAGGTCAGTGCAGTTGGGGATTTGGGTCAAGACAGAAAGGGTGCGTGGATAAATGCTCAGAGAAGTGCTTGTACCACACAGCACTACATTCATGGTTCTGCTGGGATCAGCACTGCTGAAAGTTTCTGAAACAAAATTTTTAAAATTACCCATTATATCTGTTAAAGCCAGCTGTAGCAATGAAAAACTTACGCCAGGCATCTGCAATGTTGACAGGTCTTTTTATGGGCTTACAGAATATGTTAAAGAAAGTTTTGTCAAAATAGTTGCTTTGAAAAAGGCACACTTTGACTTGCTCATTTGCTCCGAGTTTGTAGCTCGGTATGTCACATTAGGCAGTATATCCCACTTCTCTGCAGTTTAGAATAAGTGCCACCAGATATTTATGGAATAAAGAAAAATGTTTTAGTATCAAAGAAGTATTTAAGCCTTTAACGGGATGAATTACCAGCTCTATCTCAGAAAAGGTGTACAGACAGATATAAATATTTTTGCTAAACTGACATTGAAGAATTACTCCCACTATAGGCATGTCCTGCAGAATAGGAAATTAATTAATCTGCTCATAGTGCAAATAATTTTGCTTTTTACTACAGGCCTCATTTAAGTGGTTTTGTGAGTTCTGGAGCTAATTTTTCACAGAAGGTCTGCACAGTATGATTTAGCTTAACAATATCTAACTTGCCAATGATTTGCTTTTCTATCTTCTGCAGAGCTTTGTCACTTCTAAACAAAATCCTCATTCAAAATTGCATTTCGAGTACAGAATCACAAAAGAAACTTGAGTGTCAACATGAAGAGTTTGATTTTATAACAGCAAAGACATTCCTAGGAGAATGAAACATTCTTGTAGTCTCTTAAATTCTGCTTTCTGGACTTTTGCATATGAATTACGTCTACAGACTGAATATCTCCCTAGCAGGCATTTTCATATTATTTATAGATGACTTGGTCTGTCCTACTACATGCAGAGCTTACTCCAGTGTAAGTTCAAGAAACACACTTTCATTAGTCTAGGCATTATATGCTGTTCCCCATAACTGGCCTCTGAGCATTATCTATATCACAACGCCATATTCATATGCACCTACCAGAGCACACAGCGTTACCACATACTAGACTTGGAGTCATCCAAGCACACAATGAAAAATATGATGCATACTATAAAAACTAAGTTGAGATCAAGCCAGATTGTTTTTCACCTAGCAGTTGGCTTCCATCATATTTGTGACTTGCTCGCTGGGTACTAAATAAACCTTTTCCATCCTGTTCGATAACCTCTTAACAGGGCTGACGTACTTCTCGTAAAAAGCTTGAATACTTTTTTTCCCACACAGGCAGGCTACAACTACTCTGTAAGTATCTTTTCTAAACAGATTGATATATTAGGGGCAATTTTAAAGAGTGGCAACCAGAGCACGTATGCAGTTGTAGTCCAATCACCTTCTTCAAAAACTTGCTCTGATGCATGGACCTGTTCCATCTGGAACCAGCTGATTTGAGTTCGGGAGGAACAGATTGCTTCTGAGGGGTCAGCAGGTTCCTGGGTGGAAATGAGGGGGTTCTGGGGATTTGGCAGGAGGAACTACTTTTATCTTTGGAGCAAAATGAGTTTTCAGTGTAGAGATATCAGAAGTAAATGTATCATTCATATCTGAACAGGTGTTTAAAATCTTATCCTTCTAGCAATGTAGTAAAGTAACTAAGCTATTATGTCAGGCTATGCTCCCACAGCAGAATCACATCTACAGACAGCAATTCTGAGACATCGCTATCTCTATTTTAAAATAATCTAGCACAGAATCAGAGCAGGAGCTATGGATGTTGTCACAAACAATTTGTGGTGTCTAGGTGGGTGAGGCAAAGATAATCCATATGGCAGTGATAACACAATATAGAACTTCAGCTTAATTCCTTAGAAAACCTACAGCTATCTACTGTACAAGTATTTTAAAAAATCTGATTCAGGTGCCTTAAGGAAACATGTTTGAGTTATTGCCCACATCATTTATAATTAATTCAATAGAGAATCATCCTTGTTCATAAACTGTATTCTGAATACCTGAACATCCTGAATATTTTTTGTTGGACATTTCAAGGTTACTTTTCTCATAAAATTTGCATTTAATTCTGACTAGACAAAGGCATCTAAATCAGTCCAAAGTCATAGTACAGTGGCTTTCTATATATATGTAAAATATATAACTTAAATAGGTAGTAACAGTGCCTCCTCAAGTATCAAGATAATTACATGACATACTACCACTTCTCTGGCCATTTTAGCCACTGCTCAGTAATTTTTAATATCAGCTGCTTTTGTGCTTTGACTAGCTATGAGCTGCCTGGACTAACAATAGCAGAGAGGATATTAATTTAGCACTGAAGACGCATGCTGTAGTTTGACCCAAATATACCCTATTGTTGTAGCATTGCTTGGTGAAATCTTATGGCTCCTGTTACTGAGGAATTAAACTCACTGGAAATGTTCTGATAAATGCTTGTCAGAAAATGTCAATGTGTGGAACACAAACTGTTTTATTAAAAATATCTCAGGCTTGACAAGCTTTTGCCAAATGCTGACTGAGTGCTCTAGGACATGGAACCTAGTGGCATCAAGAGCCCTCAATGGTCCAGGTGTGTCTGTCCCCAAGACCTTCCCAAAGTCAGAAGCACACCTCTTTCAAGGTCCACACTTTCCAGGTGGATCTTTTGATGAATAACCCAGGACTCCAGCTCTGCAGTGGAGCTGGGAATCTAAAATCCCTACCTCTAGCCAAAACCACAAACCCTGGCATTTTAGATGGCGACTTAGTGAATTCAGCATTCTTTTTATTGGCCAACGTGAATTAGACAGGGTTTCAGGTTCACAGAATAGCTCCAAGTTATAGCAAGCATATTAAATTTTGAAAATATATGAATGTTTAAAAAAAATTACTTGGAAAATTTCAAAACCAAAATGGTTCCAGTCCAGTTCTTAACTGAAAAAAATTCCCATCATCATATACTTACAGAGGGTAAGGACCCAGCCTACAGCAGTGACTTTGCTTATTAACAACTAATCCACACCTGCATACCTGTTTATGAGCCCCTGATCTTCAGAAAAGCCTACAGTTATGCCCACTTTTCTCAATCTAGAGTGGAAAGCTTGAAAGATAGATGCTTCCACTGAACAGAGAAAAAGACTGTCCTTTTCTTCTGCGAAATGTTGAGGATATTCTTGCCAGCAGATAGAATAAGAGTGCCTTTACACTTTACACCATGGATGTGGAATAGAAACATTGATGGTCCCTTATGATTTCATTGACCTTTCTGTCAGTAAGTGAACGCTTTAGATGGAGATACTCTTCAGTGAATAAAAGCTGATTAAACTCCTTTGCAAGCCAACTCAAAAATGAAAGTAGAAGGCACCTGCAGCACCTTTCCTACCTCAGAAAAGCACAAGAGAATAGAATAAGTTAAGGATATCAAGGCACTGAAAATATTACTTTAGTCAGCTTCATGTGAGGAAGTCAAATTGAAATTACTATGATGATCCAGCCGAGCATTGACCTGTTTAAAATGTGCATGTAAAATACTAGTCTGGGATTTGAAATCTGGTAGTACCTACCTCTAACACAAACTTTCTCATCAGCTTAAGCAAGCTGGTTGGTACATCAATTTCTCATGTGCCAAAATGAGAGCAGACTTCCAGAAGTCACAGGAGCTCAGGAAAATATGTATAGAGAAGTACAGAGTGCCCAGGAGACATAATAAATCAGCTTCTGAGTATTTTGTAAATATGGTGGGGTTTTAATTAAAACTATCTTCACAAAGTGCATTATCTAAGCAGTCTTACAGCCAGTTCTTGTAGTTTTCATCATTTCTATGTTTAGAAATAATTTGTCAAACTCAAAGATATTAAAATAGTGGAAAGAAGAATCAGGATTAGAGGAGAAACATGACAGATGTAGCAATCAAAACAGGTCACACACATAAAACGTCGATTTTTTTCCCCAGTCTCACTCAGAATCACTGCAGACTTACAATATGTTATTTGATGAATAAAAATGAAGCCTTTATTCTGTAATTTAGCTCTGCTAGGAATAGCATTAGAACTGCTGTCAACAGCTTAAATATACAAACTGCCCGCATAAAAATTGTTGCGCAAAAGGAATAATTATATTCCACTTCCTCTAAAAGATCACAGCAAACACATGAGTTTTGCTTCAGAAAACCCAATGCAACAAAAGCTTCCAGCTCACTCTCCATCAGGACTAGATGTGTCCCCTCTTTAATACCCAGATGGTCTCAGATTAAGCCCTCAGGCACCGGTCTCTCCATCCTCCAAGCTGGTTTTTGGCAGGAGCCCTGCTCCTGCTAACAGAAAAAGAGTACCGCCTCTCTGAGTCCCTTCCCCAAGGCACCGTGACTGCAGCCGCCTTTTGCTGCAAGGCTGTTAAACAGGGAAGGGAAAATCATCTCAGTGTTACCAGATGGGAAATAGTGGGGGGATCAGGACACGGCCTCTCTGCAGTTTTCTGCACTGACTGTCACTGTGGGAAGGTAGCTGCTACATCCTGAGACCCTGCAGGCCAAATGCCTCCAGGAAATACTATTACAGATGTTTCACATTTAAATAAGCAACAGAATATACCATTGATTTTCATTCATACATAAGAGTTGTCTGTGTCTGTGCCTGGGTCACGGAGTTCTTCCTATTCCTGTGCATTCAACCATCTTTCTCCTGCCACAGCCACAGCCTCTTTCCTCCTCCATAACCTGCTCTTGCTTGACTTTGCTTGTTACTTTACTTCTACTTTTTCTCTCTTTTGGCATCTTTCCTTCTCATTGACATCCAAGGAATCATCAGTATTTTCTGCTCTCAAATAAAGTCCCTTAACTCTAGTTTCTCTCTTCTGCCTTTGTTCCTAGTATTACTACCATTTGGACTGTGTGTGACTCCTCCAGGAAACGAATCCAAAACACATTTGTGGTTCCCCTTCATTTAAAAACTCCGTGAAAAGGGCATTAACCTCTACCACCCTCCTTTACGCTGTTTCAGTACCTTTCTGGAACACTTCAAGCAGACACACAACTTTGCTTGTGGAGAGCTACTTAATGTCACACAAAGTCATAAACTTTCCATCTGATGAAAGCATAATGAGTGTGTGTAAACAGTTGAATGCCAGTGTAGAAATAATTTATGCAACAACAATATCCTCTTCACTGGGATATTAAGTACAAGCTTACATTTGGCAGATCTCCTTGTACTTTTATAGATTTTTTTAAAAAAACTTTCAGGAGTTACTATATGAAAAAGTGTTAAAAATGAATTCCAGTCCTTATTCTCCACACAGCACGAGCATCAGGATCGTAATTAAATGGTTCAAGAGTGAGAATCTCAACATGAAAATGTGTTACCTCATTGCCACCTGCAAGTGACAGACAGAATGAAAAATGTTGGAGGGAAAAGATTTTTTTAGGGGGCTCCCTTGAATTATGGTGAAGTATACGAGTGCAACAAACTTCTGAAATCTTTGCAGTGTTTAACAGTCTTCCCCATGACCAAGGTGTGATGGAGTCACCTACCTGGCTAGCACAACTGCACTGAGTCTATCTAATTGAGATAGATTCTACGCATTCCTTCAAAAACAGTAAGCCAAAAGAAGATTGTGAGCAATACCATCCTCTTCTTAGAAAAGTTATACAGAAGTGGGACAATCAGTTAATGCAAGCAGCATCCTAGAACTAGCACCAAGACCTTATCAAGAGGGCAGGATAGTAGCAGACACAAATTCTTCAAGAAATCCCGCCACAGTCAAGGATCTCAAATTTACTTTGCTGAATGATTCTCCTTATACGTACCACCACAGCTCTTTTCCCAGAATGCCACAGCTGGCAGAAAGCTCAGCTGTCACACAGTGGGGAGCAGCGTCAACACACCTCTCTTTCATTGCACAGGGTATGGCTACTACTGTAATCACCTCACAGGTCCAGATAGCTTTGTCCAGGATGCAATGCTGCCAAGGCCTGGATGTAGCTACTGATTCCACCCTCTCATTTTACATCACCAGTTAAATGAACGCATTTAACAATTGCCTTATTGTGATTGCTTGTGCAGGAAGGACTAATTAGGCTCTAGAATACCTTTTCTGTAGAAGACAGGACAGCCTGTGATATCGCACTTGTCAAATTACGCCTAGAAATTAAAGGAAACTACATTATGCAAAGTGTCAGATGAGACAGTAGTCCGTAATTTGTTCAAAAAATGCTGGAAAGGATCCTCTTATTCTCCTGATATGAATCGGAAATAATATTCTCCACTTATCTCCATGACACAGAGCTCCAGAACAGACAGTTCAGCAAGCAAACTGAAGTTTGTTCTTTGAAAAATGTTTGTTTATTTTGGATACTTCTGGTTTTTAATCACCCAGTTTGGGAAGCCTGGAGCTGGTTTTCTCCTCAACATTTGCCACTTTGATTTGCTCAGCCCTAAAAATTACTGACCTTAACTGCAAGTATACAGGGTCTCCTGTGACCGCCAGGATGTCCATGGAGGACAGTCACTGTGAAGGCAACTGCCCAGTGCGACATCATTCATGCTGCCACAGGGTGTTCAGGGTTTTTTTCTGGAATGCTGCCCAGTTATTTCTGACAAGCTGGTTATGTTGCAATCCTGCTGATGTGTTGTAATGCAATTAAAAACTGAGGGGGGGCTGCATCAATTTCCACCAATTTAGAAACACTGAGCCCTGTCATTTCTTTTGCCCCCAGGGGAAGTGCATCTACAGATTGCACTACTCAAATGGTAAACTTTCCCTTTTATTCAGGCAAACAGCCAGGCAACGAAGACTTTCTTATCCAGAAGAACTAACTGGCTGCCTCTGTCACCTTTTCCCTTCAATTATTTAGACTTCCCCCACACTTAGGCTGGCTTCCTGCTGGCACCACTGCAGACTGTGTCTATTAATCATTAACTGTCATTGTGCTTTAAAAGAAGGAAAGTGAAAAGATTGCTCAAGAACAAAAATAGACCTTTCTTTTTTTTCCTGACAAATAAATGACAGCTATGTGCTACCTGGCTTTACAGTGTCTTCAAATACGTTTTCCCCTTTTTTCCAAGGAATAATTAACATTCTAGACAAGCAGAGCAAATTGGCTGTTCCCAGTAAGTCCATATTCCAGGGCTCCCTTTTTCCTGTCATATCAAGGTTTGGTAGCCTCTTGTTAAAGCTTAGGAGTCCTTCTCTGCCACCACCTCCAGATGAATATGAGGAGAACAGTATCATGTTATCCATGTAGTACTGGAGACTTAGCCTATTAAATCAATGGCAAGCCAGCTCTTCCAGTGGTAAACCTGGTATTTCCCAGGAACCCTCCCAGCAGTATGTACTCTTAGGCCTCCTCTGTTGTCCTTGCCCAGACAGACCTCTTGTAGACCACAGCCTCTCTGAGGAGTCCACAAGAAGGTTCCAGGTCCAGAGCCTCTTTCCGTGAATGCTTGGACTTCCCAATAAAAACAACTTGTTTTCCTAGCAGGTCTTCCTCTTCCTCAGATGTGTGCTCCTCTGGAAACCGCAGGCACAGCTGAATGCTTGGCTGTACCGAGACAGACACCGCAGAACAAGAGCGTTTCCCAAGCCCTGTGCTTTAAAGACACATAAAGCTCATACCAACTCAGAAAATAGGAAAACACTCCACCTTCCACTTCAGTATATACTCTCAATTTTGGTTCTTAGAGACTGAAAAGCCACTATATGCAGAAAATCACATAAAACTGCTTCTATTCACTGCACACTGTTTTGCACTTCAAATAAACTATTGCCACATGCCTGACCCAGTCAATCCAATAAATAATTCATGGTATGTCTCATGCTGATGCTTTCCTGCATGGCCCAAGAAAAAAGGATTTCAGAGGAAAGAACATGCCATGTGAAGAAATGGCCATTTGGGTGAGCATAACGAAAATCCTCCTCGATTTGCAGTACATCCTGCCAGACACAAAAGTCAGCCCCAGCTGATGGAAGTGAGGCAGATGCAAGGACTCAAAAGAGTTGAGTCTATATCGCCGAAACACTTTGAAGCCAATGAAAAGTTGGTCGGTTTGGAACTAAGGAACCTGCTCCCCCTTGTCTCATTAGGGACTCTCATACAGACTATGCTGCATATTTATATGCTTTCTCTGCATTTTATTCCATTATGGACACCCTGTTACAGAATGTAAGAACTGAAAGTTTTGTGAAAAACTTTCAAGGGAAAAACACTTGCCATTTGTAAGGCTAAACATTGACTTTATTCACTGCAATATATTCATAATATTATATTATCACCACATGGTATTATAATAATATGTTACTACGTGTTATTAAATGTTACTAAATATTTGCCATAATATTTATATTATTATCGTATAAGAAATGACCTGAGAAATGTCTGGCTCTCATGGCTTTAAATGTGTTAGCAACACTGTAATGGATGTTGCTAATCAGTTTGGATCAGCCCTGTGTGTATATACAAGTGTGTTTATGAGCTGGTGCATCATATAGTCCTCCTCACATAGTATGTTTATCATAGCTGTAAGCAGCCAATGCACATGGCTGGGCTGATTTGAAGCATCTTTACTTAAGTTTCATGACAAGTGATTTCATTTTTTCAGAACAGTGAAACAGGGGAAACTAAAAGAAGTCAAAGGTGCTGACTACAAAGGAGACAATACATTGGCCACATTTTCCATCAAAAACTGATTATCTAGCAGTAGAGAGAAATGGGAGCAGCAGATTAAACTATTTCCTGGCATCTTTATTTCTGATCTTTCAATTGCACAGGAATTCAAATGGTGCAATTTAAATAATCAGTATTAACACAAAAGAATGCTGTTTCTTTTCTGACTACTGAAAAAATACAAATCCTGAGGTCTGTCTTTCTATAGATGAGGGATATCTTCTGTTCCCTATTTTCTGGAAATTATCAACAGAAAAAGACTCTAGTTTGTGCTACCTTTTAGCTAGGTCTGCATTAGCAAGTAGCGTGGACCACTCCGTAGAGTGAAATGGTTGATGCAGAAGTTTTGACACCAACAGCACACACATTTTAGGTTTTGATATTTTACTTCAGATTATCTCCAGTCTGGCCCCATGGGGGCCAGAAAGCTTGTCTTTCAGTTTAGTATCACCTGAAAAGAATCCAGTTCATGCACTCCAAGACTACTGTATGATGCCAGCCAAAACCCAGTAAGTGGGACAACTGGGAGAGACATCTCAAAAGTGCACTTCAGCCCAAACTGGATATGGATGCACTTCCCTGTAACTTAGTGGAGCCTGCCCTTCCACTGCTGTCACTTCTGGGTTTCAAAATCATTCTGCACCACAGAAGAAAAGGCAATTCTGTTCTTCAGCATCCACTGTTTTGTTAACTATAACATGGATGTTTATTTACAAGGGAAAGCAGGGCAGATGGGACCAAAAATATTAATATAAGTATCCATTAAGACATTAACTAAATTATAGCATAGATATGATAGCAAATTAATTCACACATAGGAAAACTACAGTTTTCCTGTTTACCTGGAATACACATAGAGAAAAAATATCTCCACTGACAATCTTAGTGCCTCCTGAAAACACAGCAAGACTCTGAAATGTAACAGCTGTAAGGTGCCACCTATTTCTATATTGTTGCAAAATGTCACAAAAGCCCTTAAGAGTACAGAAGTAAACACCTTTATGCATTTCACTTAACTAACTTTGTGAGTAATAAGCTTGTGAGATTAAAGTTTGTAAGACTTTACTGTTGTCAGACATTTTCAGTGCTGTTTTCTCTGAACAGTCACAGTATCATTGCACTCCGACGGGACAGCCAGTTATTTGCTCAACAGATTATTTGGCAGCAAGCTTTTATCTTCTGAACAGCTCAGCTCTCCTTTGGAGAGCAGTGAGCAAAGCAACCTCTGTGACACCCTTAATATGAAGAATGAAACTTTAATTCATTCCTACAGGCCATCCCTATGTCAAGAAGACTCTGTGGCGTGGCTTCCTGAGACACACAGAGTCCTGAGACTCTGACCACATCACTTGCCAAGCAACCCTGCAGAGGCGGACAGACCCAGCAATGCGAATAGCCTCAGCACCTCGTTTGAGCTCGTAACATTTCACACATGAAGTTTGCCTCTTCAGAGAAAAATATTCGATCTGAAAAGGTCGGTTTTGGTGTCACACCTGAAAACAAAAATAGAAAAGGGAACACTTAATACAAACACACTGTCCCGGGAAGCAGTGTCGTGAAAAATTCAGTACTCGCATAAAAGACACTGCTCCTCAAGGGAACCATGAAGTGGAAATCACCCAGGAGGTGCCATGGTAACTTGTAATGCCTATCTGCTCTCACTGATTCAATACCACGGGATGAATTTAGCACAGGATGTGGATTGGAATGCTATTTTCCAGTTGAAAAGCTAAATGACGTCTTATGCACTTGCGTTACAGGAGTACCAAAAGCAGTCCTCTCAAGAGTAGTAGATTTAAGTCCACTGTCCTGGCCAAACTCTGACTTGGTAAATTAGATTACTTCAATTTTCTAAATTAAATTCTTCTTTTTTATGGATCACAACTGCTGAAATCTGTAAGGGCATTCAGTAGTACCTGGAGGGTCTCATGCTTATGTTTTCCTCATGATCTCTAATGCTTCCAGCATCTCTGTGAGGTGAGGAGATACTACAGCTTGTACCTTAGCTCCCTCACAGCTTACAACTGAGGAAATTATGTATATAAACTTACTGCTAAAGCTATTCAGTCCTCAGCCCCAGCTTTGACTCCATGGCTCCTAAACATCCATGGGAAGAATTATTTTCTGAGGAAAGAGGCTCTCAGAAGCCATAAGGCTGAGTGACCTAAATTAGCAATTATGGAACTAAGGATTCAGCAGCAGCCAAAGGAGGATTGTGATCACCTGGAGTTACATCCTTAGATTTCCCAGTAGTCCTAATTGATTTGCTTAGTCATTGCACAGGAAAATTTGACAGGCCTGGGAGTTAAATCCAAGTCTCCTGACACCCTGACCATGGCTCATTCAATAGACCGTTCTCTCAGTGAGTTGAAGAGAATACATAACATGTATTTGGGCCAAAGAAAACCTAATAGGAAATCCATTTTACTTAGTTACATATTATTACACACCATAACACAGTTTTCAACACCCAGTAACAAACTGAAGCCTGCATACTTTGTACAACACTACAAAGCCACAAAATTACTGTAGGCATGAGAATTTGTGAGGTTAATATGCTCAACGACTGCTTGAAGCAGATCAGGCCACGCCTAACAGTGGGTAGAAAAAATAGCCAACTGTCCTAGCCCGCCTGGCCTGCAGGGAACTGTCTTCCTGACTCAGATTTAGCAATTTGTTTAACTGTGTGTGCACAAGCAAGATACAACCTAGTGGGAAGCAGAGGGCTTCATCCCAGCTCTAGCTGTGCTCTCTCTCCTACTGAAATCAGCAGGAGTACTCACGTCCTCAGAGGAAGGCACTTTTCCTCAGCTTGCATGCTTTTTATGTGCTTTCATGAACAAATGAATTTGGGGGGAGTGATAAAATGCTCTCAGTTGCTTTAATTCTTTTTTTTTTTTTTTAACAGAAAAAGAGTAAGAACTGAACTTGAGTTTCAGTCACTTCAATTGAGACTCAATTATTTGGGGTTCAGTTCCCCAAACATGCCTGAACTGTCACTTAGCATTGCCAGGCCTCGCTTCTGTCAATAGAAGAGGGCCACAAAAAAGCCAATAAAGCAAGTTCATGCACTCTTAGTGGGAGAACAGCTCTATTTCTGAACAAGAGGGGATTTATTATTTTTAGGTTTTTTGTGGGGAGTTGGACACCTTAAAGTGAAGCTTTTACTTAGAGTCAATTTTATAAAAGATTTAAAGCCATCCAACTGGTTTCAGTTGGCATCCAGACAAACAAGAGAAAATTGTCCCTTGGAAGACCAGTCGCCAACTCTCTTACGCAGGAAAACTAAAAAAGGAGTGACTGCACCCATCAGGCAGCTCAGACAATAGGAAATATTAAATCACACGTTCAGCACACTTACCTGCTGCAGAATACTTGGCAAGGAGAGAGACAGAGGCTGGTGCCTGGAGTAAGCAGCTGGTGAGTGTCAGGGCACTTGTCTCTCTATGTGGTGCCTGCTGCTGCTCCCCACTAGCCCAAAGATGGAGATTTTCTTCAGGAGAAAAACAATGTGCAAGAGGGGCTGGTGCATGATCTCACCCTGACAGAGACCTTCAATATGACTGCATAGCTGGGAGCTCGGAAACATTTTTGGATCTGCTGTTTTATACATACCGACATTGATGAAAGGGCAGACTCTGATGCCATTCTTTACAATGCATAACTCATAAAAGAGACTTACCGAATTATTTAAATGGCTTACCAAATATGATTAACTGCCAAGAAGAGAGCTAAACTCGCTTCTGTAAAAAAAAAACCAAAAACATTTTACAGAAGCAATGACCCAAATGACAGATTTTATTTGGGGATAAAGATTATTTCAAATTAAAATCCACCCTTGGATGATGATAGTTGTCTTCATGATTCTTCAGCAAATGTTTTTACATTCAGGCTGCCTAGGGACCTTCATAACACTTCAGAGCACAGCACTGTAGAACTGTGGCACAGCAATGGTTGCAAGACATGTCTATGATGGCATTTGGTAATAAGGTACTCCATGCTCCATCAACTTACAGAAATCAGTATTAGCAACAGTAAACTAGAGACAGAAATCCACTGCCATCATTTCTGTGGCAGAACAACCAGTTTCATGCAGAGAAACTCCCTTTTGCTCTCAGTGCTTGTCTCCAAGATTAAGTACTTTGTTCTGGGCTTGGAACAGGTGGAGAGCTTCCTTTTCCCCCAGCATAGCTGCAGTATCAATTCAAGAGCCAGATGAAAAATGATAGCGTATACTAAATAAGACTAAAAAAAGTGACAGCTGCTTTTTCAGAACTCCTGCAGGTATAACAAAGCTTAGCAAGTTTGGCTTTTTTTCTTTCTTAGCACTAAGACGACAAACTAATGTTGCTATTATAATCCCAATCCCCTGGGTCTTCTTATGTCTAAAATAAACTTGCCATGTCAATAAATCCCTTAAAATCACATTAACAATGGAGTGTAAATGGCTTCATTTTCTATTAGCACAAACACATCAGAGAGTAGCGATTTTATTTTCCTTGTAATGTGCACAAATAAATAAATATACACACACACATAATCAGATTTTTAAACTTTATTCATCAACAACCTTGCAGCGTATTTTGACTCGTCTATTTAAAATTCACTTGCCACATGTGCAGCAGAAACACTCATAAAATCCTGAGCAGCAGATGGCCCTCTCTTAACTCTGCTGCAGACGTGTTCATACTCACTAGGCTCAGCCTCTCCCTAATTGCTGTTTTGAATACGATTCCAAGATTACTTGCCATAACAATCTATGCAAAAGCAGCGGCACAGAAACTTGGACAGCGAAACATTTCTTGCAGAGAAACATCTCAGCCTTCTGTCCCTCCTCCTCTTTACTTTCTGGTTTGTATTTGGATTGCATTTCCTCAGAGGGAGTGCAATGTGTATCTTCTTTGCTGCCATAAGCAACTTCTAGACGCAGAAGCCTTTAGGTCCATGCTTGTCACCACTACCAGTATATATTTTTAAAGACTAAAGCTCCTTTTTACTGTCCTAGGAGAAGTGTCTGTCAGGAAGCAGCAGGGGCAGGGGCCATCCCACCGCCCCCAGGGATGGGAGAGAGCAGAGCAGGCGGAGGGGAAAGGGAGTATGGAAGTAAGATGGGGAACTGGGGAGAAGGGGAGCTCAAAACAGCTATGCAAAGCCATGATCCCTAGAAAGCGAAGGGACAGAAGAGCTAAGAGTAAGTGGTTGGCCAAAGAGATGAGCACAAGGTGGGAAAAAAATGAGAGACACTGAGATTGCACAAAAAGAGTGTAATGGGAGACTAGGACCGGTAGCTAAAAGACGGGAAAAATAGATGGTGGCAATGGAAAGAGACAGACACATTGGACAAGAATCTGGGAAAAGGACAAAAGGACTGGGTAAGACAAGCTGAATGGGATAAAGAAGTGGAGAGTGAAGTAGGATAAAGCCCCTAGGGAAGCAGACTAAGCATGTGGGAAGACTCTGATGGTGGACTGAGGAGGGAAATTACAGCTTACTGAGTAAGTTAAAAACACATGGGAGCATATTTTGTCTGTTTTGTTGTAACTATGGATAACCTTAAAGGATGATGTAGGACATTAAAACAAAGCAGACTGCTGATATATTTTTAGCTGAGGTTAGGAGATGCAGGAATGAGGCAAGGAATTACAGGAAAAGAAAAGACCATTTCATGGCTAAGAAAGTGAATGTTGCTCCAGAAGGAGAGGGAATTACATTCTGCCCTGGCTTCCACCACAGATTCCCTAGGATGCTAATTAAGTCATTTAAATTTTTCAGGGGTGAACCTAATTGTAGGTTCTTCATTTTCTGGGCATCCGACTTCGAAGTCTGAAGGTTAAAACACAAAAATGCTCAACACTCTCAGCTACAATCAAAGCTGATAAAAATTGTGTCTTGAACTTAGGATCTAATACCAGTTACTTTGAAAAAAACGCAGTCCTTCGTATCTCAGAGAGGGCATCCAAAATTAAGATACTTTAAGTGCTAATTTTCCTGTGCTTCAGTGGAACAAGTATGCTTCAATAATGAAACTTTCTCTGGCTTGGGTGTTATTCACATATTGGAAGTGCTTATATACTTACTAGCTTGGGAAATTATATGGAAGAGCTCGGGAAAAGACAACTGCTTCCATCTTCTAACAGGGTCTCAATGGTGAGCCGCAAGTATGCCACCGAATGCACACTGACCAACAGCTGAATACTGTTCATCAAGTGAACACCCGTCTTTTCTGCACTGAGTTATGTTAAGGGATGGTAAAATAGAGTACTAGATCAGTTAATTAAAGACTTTTGTAATGTATATGTGCAACACGGTAAAACTTGGAAATCTTACTATTGTGTAGTCCCTGTGTGAATTTAGCAATGCATACGTCCTTCCGTGACTTTTGAGTGTGTGTGTACATGTGTGTATGCACCTATCCCTGGGGAGCGTACATCTATGTACGTGTGCAAGATAACACTAATTCTGTATGAAGAAAGAGGTTTCTTTTAAGCTTCCAGTAGAAAATAAGACAAAAATAATTTTCATGCCTTCATCATGTTATTTTAGCTGCAAAGAACCTTTCAATCAAGTGTGACATGAGATAAAAATAAAGATGTGGTGGCCACAACACAAGAGAAAAGGCTATGTTTGCCTTGCTAGGTTTCAAAGAAAACAGAAAATTTCTAAAGAAGCTCAAAAAGAAGAAAAAAAAGAAAAAAAACCCATGCAGACTTCTTCCATTTCCAGACCATTGCCATTCCAGGGGTTAAGGCAGATTCCTGGCGGTGCACTGTTTTTAGGATAAAGTAGAGTTCCTTGTGCCAACGCCAGCTGGCAAGTAAGACTGGGACTTGGAGGTAAGAATGAGGTACCGCTGTGCTTACAAAGGTTCAAACCTAACCAGCTTGGAGGTATTATCTTCCCTGTTTTCCTTGAATTATAAATTAATCTGTATATTGTCCAGGTGCATAATTACATTGCTTGGCAGCTCCTGAAAACTAGGATTGCTGTTATGCCTCTGTATTTGGAAATCTTATTCCAGGTTGGAGTCCCCTCCTTAGCACTTGTGAAGGTGATGTGGTTTGAAGACTTAACACATATTCCATTACTGTATATTCAAAAGCAAAATAGCAAAATGGAGAAAGAAAACTTTTTTATTATTAAATTGTGCAGAGAACCTGGAGAAATTACCTGAATTTCATTACAGGCTCACCCACAGGAAAAATGTATCCTGGTCTGAAAAACACAGAAACTCAAACTTGTCTTTGTNGGAGGAAGGAAGGAAGGCAGGAAGGCAGGAAGGAAGGAAACATTTTTAGCACTCAAAACTGGGTGGAAAATGGAAGTCTACAGCAAGTAGATTTAGCTATTTAACTGAGCCCTGAAATGGCTGTAAAAGGTCCTTATAGGAACCCAGTACCTGTGTAGATTTGCTAACACATCTCTTATTTCTTGCGATAAGTTTCTTGACATAAATATAAACTCAGTAAGTCTAGGCAGCCTGTCATTCCTAATTTGCAAGGATAATAATAACCGGGNCCATCTTCTAACAGGGTCTCAATGGTGAGCCGCAAGTATGCCACCGAATGCACACTGACCAACAGCTGAATACTGTTCATCAAGTGAACACCCGTCTTTTCTGCACTGAGTTATGTTAAGGGATGGTAAAATAGAGTACTAGATCAGTTAATTAAAGACTTTTGTAATGTATATGTGCAACACGGTAAAACTTGGAAATCTTACTATTGTGTAGTCCCTGTGTGAATTTAGCAATGCATACGTCCTTCCGTGACTTTTGAGTGTGTGTGTACATGTGTGTATGCACCTATCCCTGGGGAGCGTACATCTATGTACGTGTGCAAGATAACACTAATTCTGTATGAAGAAAGAGGTTTCTTTTAAGCTTCCAGTAGAAAATAAGACAAAAATAATTTTCATGCCTTCATCATGTTATTTTAGCTGCAAAGAACCTTTCAATCAAGTGTGACATGAGATAAAAATAAAGATGTGGTGGCCACAACACAAGAGAAAAGGCTATGTTTGCCTTGCTAGGTTTCAAAGAAAACAGAAAATTTCTAAAGAAGCTCAAAAAGAAGAAAAAAAAGAAAAAAAACCCATGCAGACTTCTTCCATTTCCAGACCATTGCCATTCCAGGGGTTAAGGCAGATTCCTGGTGGTGCACTGTTTTTAGGATAAAGTAGAGTTCCTTGTGCCAACGCCAGCTGGCAAGTAAGACTGGGACTTGGAGGTAAGAATGAGGTACCGCTGTGCTTACAAAGGTTCAAACCTAACCAGCTTGGAGGTATTATCTTCCCTGTTTTCCTTGAATTATAAATTAATCTGTATATTGTCCAGGTGCATAATTACATTGCTTGGCAGCTCCTGAAAACTAGGATTGCTGTTATGCCTCTGTATTTGGAAATCTTATTCCAGGTTGGAGTCCCCTCCTTAGCACTTGTGAAGGTGATGTGGTTTGAAGACTTAACACATATTCCATTACTGTATATTCAAAAGCAAAATAGCAAAATGGAGAAAGAAAACTTTTTTATTATTAAATTGTGCAGAGAACCTGGAGAAATTACCTGAATTTCATTACAGGCTCACCCACAGGAAAAATGTATCCTGGTCTGAAAAACACAGAAACTCAAACTTGTCTTTGTTTTATGAGACAAAGGTTTAGCAACCTCTTTTGGATGTAGTAATGTAGGTGTTTGAGAGAAAGTATAAGAACAATCCGGTGGGCCAAGGTGGGATAATCTGCCTCCCACAAATCTCCTCTTGATGTGACACAGTGATTGACTAAAGTTGCAAAGTCTAATGAAATGTAATGCTTTCCAAATTCTTATTATTTGTGATGAGACTGGATTGTCTTTTTTTGTAATCCATACACATTTCCTACCTTGCTATTAAGGATCTTGATGTGTCTGAAGGTGAAGGCTGACCTACCAATGCTTTCAGTGTATGCCTTTGGATGACACGACCTGTGAAGCTAATGTGAACCAATACACCGTCATCTGTCAGACCTTGCAGTCAGCTTACAAAACTCTGCTGCTCCAAGTAGCTCCTCTGAAGCACACTAGAGCAAAATGACCATCACTCCAGACAGGTTCTCTGTTACAGCTTGTAACCACGTTATCAGTGAGCCCGAAGGCTACCATCGAGTCTGTCTATTGGCAAAGCCTGATACCGCAACCTATTCACAGCACGGAAGAGATTCAACCCAAAAGCCTAGAGATGTCAGGGCACAAGCAGTGGGGGGTGGGGGNGTGTTACTGAAGCATGAATTCTGTGAGCTGTCTAGTCTCAGAGCACATCTGCCACTGCTCTCCTGCCAATCCAACCACCTTGACAAAAGTAATACAGCACTGTCAAGAAAAAGGAGCAGAGAAAGAGCACAGAAAGTCTCTCCCCGCAGTTTCAGCAGCGGCAAACTGAAGCAGAGACAAGAACAAATAGATGGGATGTTCAAACAACAGGACTGTGACCACAGTTCCTGTGGCAAGGAGCTTGCTCAGTCTCAGCACCTCAGCAGTTTGGGGAGAATGACGCCTGGGGGGCACACCGAGTCCTCATTAAACAGGCAGAAACAGGCAGAGTCACAGGGTCTCTTTCTTGCTTAAAATGTGATTTTATTGCCTCCTTTCGTCTGTCGCTCTAGGCAACTGCCTGCTTTGCCTGCTCCTAAAACTGGGCCAGCTTGCTAGGGAGCTGCAAAAAACCACCCAGCTTTAAGTTAGTATTCAATCAGAAGATGTAATGCCACACAGGAGTCTTTTAGCTTCTACGTGAAAGGGGAGATGCTGGTGAATTCGCTGACCCTTCAACTTTGATTTTTGACCTGATCTTAAAACTTCGCCTTCCCAACTTCTGCAAATAGCTACTGTTTTGGAAAGAAGTCTGAACGTGAAGCCCCTGGCACAACCAGGCTCTAAACATCTGAGGAGAACTGATGGGTATTTTAAGTACCTAGGTCACCTCAGTGGCTGTATTTTAGTGCGGGGCAAAACACTTTAACCCTCAGCTATTATGACCCCATCACATACTTGGCATGGGATTTCCAAAAGTGCTAACTACAGGTATGCCTTCATTTCAACAAAATTACTGAGTATGTCTCCACTGATTGCAGTGAGACTGAAATCAGACTACCGAGCACATTTGCACACCCCACAATATGCATTAAAGTATTAAAGCACATATGAACAAGAACATAAATTTAGCTGGCAGACATTAAATTTGTTTCTCATAGTTAAGTTCGTGTCACAACACTGCCTATAGTGTATCACTCAAGTTACTTCCCAAGCTCTTCAGACTAATAGAGCTGATCTGTTATGCTCATTTTTATGCAAAACTGAACTCAGAATGACATGTCTCAGAAAGCTATGTGTAAACTGCAAACCCTTATTCATGCTGGGTTTAAGCCAAACAACTTGGTGCATTTTTAATTGATCTCCACGTATTTGGATCAGGACTACTGAGCTGTACTTCATACCTCCAGTGTCTTCCCATGTCCTGTGGGCCTGCTCAAGAAGTAAAGCACTACTCTCTCTGAATTACAGCAGGATCAGGCCATCAGGAATAACTTGGGTTTACTCATGTGTTTTACCAAGGGATGTATTCTGTAGCTTCATTTAAATATATGTGAACTTGGAGCAAATGACACCAGAATGATAACCAAGAAACACTCAGATAAAAGGGAAAGAATGTATACTGAACACATATGAGTAGAGATTCCCTGCTACTTTACTGTTCTATGGTTTTTCAGGATCAAGCTACTAGCTATGTTTATATGAAGTCACTTGCAGAACTACAGATCTGTTTTTATTCCTGTTCAGCACAAGGACACTTCTTGCATTAACTTTAATGACAGACACTAAAGATCTGCTTCAAGTACAGTAAAGTCAGTGTGAAAGTTCGGGGATCATGACTTCATGATCATTGCCTTCAAGGCAATGCTCTGCAATCCTTCCTACAGGATGAGAATCTCTGCTTAGGTGGCTTCCATATAACTAGTTTGGGACTCAACTGCAGACACTGATTCTAAAATATAATTTCTAAAGTAGTACATTTTGCTAAATGAAAAATTTACAAAATCTGTTATTCAATATGAAACAGGATAATTTTGATGTATGTTTTATAATTAACACAGCAGTACCCTCTTTATGATTTGTATTTGGGTTTACATAACATTCTTTGATATTTTCTTTTTGTTGAGTTAACAAAATATTTTTTTTATTTAAGAAAAGCTACCAACTAATCTCCAAACTGAGTTAACCCTGGGTGCTTTCATACTGATGAAGTCTCAGGTAAACCAGTAAATTGGTTTCTCTGGAATCATTTCTTTATCCTCTCCATTTCAGCCTCATTATACTTCATTCCCAGCATTATATATTCAGAGGTGCTGAATCTGAGGACGTTGAGCCCCAAATGCAGACAGATTGAAGCCAGGCAGCTGAAGAGATTACCACTCTGAAGCATCTGTCCACTTCAGCTTTCGCAGAGGTGGCAGCTACCGTGACAGGAAGCTGAGTCATGCATAAAGGCAATCCAGTTTACAGATCAAAATAGTAATAGTGGGAGCCTGCAAGCTGCTCGGACTACCTGCTTCATATGCAATGCAACTATCCCTGCCAAAAGAGCGGTAACACCCAGAAAACAAACAGGGTGAAGAGTTTAGAAATGATAGGCCCAGTCCCATTTCATTCAGCCTGGGTTTGTGAGACAATATATTCAGTTAAAAGCTGATGCTGTTGTCAATGCTGTCAAAGACAAAATTCCAAAAGAATTCAAATGATGCAAACTCAAGTTTTCAACTTAGTGAAGATGACTGACAAAGAGAGTCTTAAAAAAACACTGCATTATGGCTGGCATGGTAAAGGGGTAGATCAATGAGCCTCATCTTCCAAAGAAGCCGTCTGAGAAATTAATTGATGATAATACTATGCAATATGAAGTGAGAGTCTCTGCATCCTTACCAGGAGCTGCTTCCACAAGCAAATTCATATTTAAGAACTGCCTAGTACTTTATACTGGAGAAGCAAAGGAGATAGCCCAGCTGAGAGTTAGTCCCAGCAAAGTACGTAAGATGTAATTCAGCCTATAAATCATTTCCTTCATGCATTCATTAACTTTCTGCAGCCTCAAGGAGCTGCTTTTCAGCTCTGTATTAGAGAAATTACCTGTTCGTGACACAAGCCAGAAAAAGCCTCGTCTAACCACATTGGCTATACAAAGGGTAAGTGAAGTGCAGATAAGACCAACAGTTTGTAAGCAGTGACATATATGAAGCCTCATTTCCTAGGGAATTGCATCACAAGACTGTCAGATTTTTTAAGCAAATTATACCAAAGCTTCAGGCTTGTCTTAAATGGAGCATCAGAGAATCCAGAGAGGAGGGAAATATGCATGTCTGCCATGAAAGGCTTCAACTGAGATTTGCTCCTTATTGGACACTACAGAATCCTAAAGGAATACACATTTTGATTGAAAGGGGGATTTTCCCATTCCCAGGCATTCAGTTCCCAACACAGCGGCACAACCTCTTTGTCCAGTGATGACATATCAATATTAATGGTTGAAATGTACGCTGCATATTTTTCCTCTTTGCAATGAACGCACTCTCCCCTGCCCAGCTATGTCCACAGAACTTAAAGGAATGTTCTCTCTTTGAGATTTAATATCTTAAAATTTGCCACTCTGTTTCATTTGGTTGAAATCGGCCCAGAATTTATGGGGTGCAGAACTAGTAAAGCAACAGCAAGCAAAGAGTAGCAAAATTACTCCCTTATACTCACATGCAAATACACATGGGATGCAATTTTCCATATGCCTTATTTAAGAAATCAGGATTAAAAAAAAAAATCTGCTCAGCATCACTTAAGGAACCGATCTGGCTGTCACCTTCGTTTCTGAAAGAGAGANCCCCGCCGCGCCGCCACCCTGCAGCGGGGACCGGCCCGCCGCCCCCGCCCGCCCCGGCGCACGGCGGAGCCGCGGCCCGACCCCGCCGCCCTCCTGAATATTTCATCGGCGCTGCCCGACGGGATGCCCCGCCACTGACTGCTGCAAAGGGACCGCATCCCGCCGGCTGCTGGTCTCGCTGCTTCCTTCCTCTTTCATTCTTCAAACCGGGGCTTTTCATTTATTCCGATAAATAAATAACTGATTAAAAAAAAAAAAAAAGGAAAAAAGCAGCAAGAGCATCTCTCTTTTGTATCCGAGCAGGTGGGACTCCCGTGCAGGCGATTACAGAACAAAACGCAAGAAGGGCTCTGAACTCTTCAGAGACCAAAGGATGAGCCGGCAGCAGTTTTCCTATAAAAATCCGANAAATGTACGCTGCATATTTTTCCTCTTTGCAATGAACGCACTCTCCCCTGCCCAGCTATGTCCACAGAACTTAAAGGAATGTTCTCTCTTTGAGATTTAATATCTTAAAATTTGCCACTCTGTTTCATTTGGTTGAAATCGGCCCAGAATTTATGGGGTGCAGAACTAGTAAAGCAACAGCAAGCAAAGAGTAGCAAAATTACTCCCTTATACTCACATGCAAATACACATGGGATGCAATTTTCCATATGCCTTATTTAAGAAATCAGGATTAAAAAAAAAAATCTGCTCAGCATCACTTAAGGAACCGATCTGGCTGTCACCTTCGTTTCTGAAAGAGAGAGCAGTTTGCTTTTGCCGACTTTAGTGGCGTTACCCCCTTGAAAGCCAGCTCAGCCTCCCCTATTGCTGGCACTGCCTCCACAGCGGGCAGCTCCTCCGGCAGGGATGCAGCGGGGCTGGGGGAAAGCAAGCGAGCACTGAAAGGACGGGGGAGAGGAAGACCTCAGGTCTTAAATACTACAAATACACACTAAGGTTGTTTTATATACATTATACATAGTGTATTGTATATTTAATACGTGTAAATACACAAACCAGCTTTGTATCAGATACAACACGTGAAATAGCCTATATAGATACTACCCGCATTAAAGACTTTTCTCTCCAGCCTTTTAAGCATGCAGAAACACCTGCCAACCCCTCTGTCGAAGTCTGCAGCTTCCTCCCAAGGCATGCCGACGGCCGACAGCCCCATCAGGCTAATTGAGGCCCCGGGCCCACCCCTCCTCTGCCCCCCCAGCCCCTCCCCTCCGCCTTGCNAGCATCTCTCTTTTGTATCCGAGCAGGTGGGACTCCCGTGCAGGCGATTACAGAACAAAACGCAAGAAGGGCTCTGAACTCTTCAGAGACCAAAGGATGAGCCGGCAGCAGTTTTCCTATAAAAATCCGATCCCGCAGCTGTGACACACTCGGAGGAGGGAAGGCGCCTCAGCCCTGCCGGAGACGTTCCTGCTTTGGACACGGCAAACCCTCGTGGGCGGAGGGGCAACCCGAGAGACTCGCCGCCCCGACCGCGCAGCGGCTCTCCCGGCGCCCGGCCTCCCGCTGCTCTCCGCGGCGGTCGGGGGCCGCGGGCGGGCGGCGCGGGGGGGNCGGCGCTTCCCGCTGCTGGCGGGCGGCGCCGGCGCCCTGGCTCAGGGGTCCGCGGCGCGGCCCACACCGGCTCCCCGTCCTTCCCCCCGCAGCCGGCCCCGAGGGGGGCGGGCGGTGCGGGGCGAGGCGGCCGTGGGTTCTGTGGGGTGGGGTGGCGGGGCGAGGCGTGTGGCAGCGCTTTGGGGGCTCGCCTTGCTGGGTGTCGGTGTGCGAGTGCGGAGGGGGGTTTGGAGGCGCCGATGTACTTTGCTCCTGAAGTTTTATGCCTGTAAATGACACCTCTGAAAGGCACGGGGGGATCTCTCTTTTTTGCGGTGTCGGAGCCGCGGGGCACTGTGTACGCGGGAATCTCGGACATGGAAACGGCTTGCCTTCTAGCGAAGGGGAAGCTTTTCCGGGGGGATGTTTTGTGGAGCTCCCCTGGGGAGGCAGGTTAATGGAGTTTCCGACTGATTTCATAGCACAGCGAAAGCAGGTCTCCGCCGGCTGAGGCTACAGCAAATGTGATCCTTTGATCCCGCTCATACTCTGCTTCCAAGGAAGCATGCACTAAAACCTGCAATTTTAGCTTAATAACATCGGGATCGCATGGCCGGTATCTGAACTAATTAGGCATCCTGCTACTTAAAATTTTAAAATTACCCTTTGATACGAGGAATTAGCATACATTCAGGAGGTGTCATTTAAGTTGCTGAAGCATATTCCCACTTGAAGCACAGAAATAATAAATTAAGAGTTTACACCTATGACATTTCTTTTATGTAAAAATGAACCCACTGTATTCACATTTCTCTTTCACACCACCACCCACTCCCCCCCAACACTTCTAATTCAACAATACTGTCACCTTTTATGCAAACATCAGAGATCTGAAAATCATGCCTGAAATGACAAAATAGTTTGAATTTTGAAGTGAAAATTGTCTTGGCACCAATACTTACGTGAGTATGAGAAATAGTGCTCATAAGCAAAAAAGTGGGCATAGTGCTGCCTTGAAGAATTCCCACACCTCCATGTCTTTTGCGTTGCTCTCGACACAAGGAAACTCTGAGCTCTCACATCCAACATCCCTGTTTGTTTGAAAAGATGCCATTCTTTAAGGAGGGCGTGAAAATGCTTGCGGTTTATTGCTGCAATCTAAGCAAACACATATAAATAGTGATAATCGAAAAAATGTTTATTTGGCTCTTAAAGAAAATTGGTGTGGATTTTTACAAGATACGTTATTCATTAGAAATAGATTTCTGCCAGCATCGCCCTAACTGTGGAGCTACTGATGCCTCTGTGTTTGACATGAATGGCATTTATCATCAGGATAACTTGGTATGTTAGCTAGATATTTGCTAAAATAAAAAAAAAATAACAAAACAACAAAACACTAAACTCATTCTGAAAGTTGGGTTTTGAAGCCATATATATCTATTTGCAGGATTTTGCCCTTGCATTGTTATTTCAAAATTTCAGCTTTAAAAAAACACTAAGAGGAAGAAAATAATTTGGTCAGTTTAGAATTATTTATATTAGCCTCTTTGTAGGATCATATGATCACAACGATTAACACCTCTCATGTCCAAAATTTTATCTGCAACATTGCTCCTGCTTTCAGAAATGATAGTATGGGACAGAAATTTCAGAATGGTACAGATTTTGATTACCAACATGAGCCACTTATATGAACATTTAGGGACTCTTAATGATGAGAAACAACCATGACTATTTATCAGTGATGTCACCGACACAGAAGTATTACTAATTGCGTGTGACCTTAAAAAAAGAATATATATAACAAGAATATATATAACAAGAAAAAGTAGCCTACAACGGGATTTAGATATCATCTAGTAAAGTACTCAGAAATAAAAATGCTGTTTGCAAAATACCTAGAAGAGTTCACAATGCAAGAGTTCTGGGAAAAAAGTTTAAACTCTTCCAACTTAGTAAACTGTTTAGCATATTTAAGCCCCAAACCACAACATATATTTGATGACTAAGGCCTTTCTTGTTAATTTTCAGCATATTGATATATTTTATACCCGTTGTTCTTGGTGCTGAGCATTCCTGAAAGGGGCTGTGAGTCCCCAAACTTCCAGTGGTAGAAGTGAATACCCCCTGGCTGTGCTCTGTATGTATCAGAACTGTGGTGCCAGAGAAACTTAGGGATTAATTCTGCTAGCAGTCACAAGAAAACTTTATCTACAACTTAAAGTGTACAATCTTAAAAATATTTTTCTTGAATTATATCAATTTAGTAAGTGTATATTGGAGAACTATGGTGAATGAGTGTTTGGTCTGTTCTTTATGAACATACTTTAGTACGATTGAAATATATTATGGTTTTATTATGTAACTAGGAAAATGATTAGTTGTAAAATTTCTTAAACAGAAATCCCTAAAAAGAACAATAAGTGGTGACAGTGAGCATGGGTAATAGGAACAAAATTGCTTCATTTTACAGTCTCTTGTTTTCTAGAGGAAATTTTGTAGATAAGTAAAACTGTATTTTCCCCTAGTAGTTAACAGTATTGTCTTGTTCAAATTGTTGATATCAATTAATCAATGTTCATATCACTGAAGATGATTGGATCTTTAGAAACATTGATGTTGCTTTATTATTTGAATATAAATAAGTCTGTTTTCTCATTTCAGTAGATGTAAGCAATCAGACATTTTAAATATGTATTTTGGTTAAGAGAGGTTGAAGATTTTGTTTTAAATAATTTATTGGTTTTCTCAAGATATTTTTATTGCTTCAGAGTGATAAGGAAAGTAAGTTATCTTTGCCTGATTGTAATAAGCACTTCTACTGTTACATGTAGAAATCCGTGGACTATAACAGCAATCAGTTAATGACATTTTCTCTGCTACTCAATAGAGCCTGTATAGATGCCTTCCATTAACATACAGTTCTTATTAAATACAACAGGTATAAAATTCCATTCAGTCCCGTTATATGGAGCTGTGACATCAGCCCTGTATAGGTTGAAAACATTCCAATGATTCTCATCACTACTTCAAGCAGAAAACTATTTGAGTTGCAAAGTTCACTATTTCAAGAAATTATATGGTGATACAAGGCAATATTACAAGCCCTGGTTGAAACTGATGCCTTAACCGGAGTTGGGAATTTATCTTGAAAATGAAATCCTATGAATTGGAACATACAGTCAAAACTCTAATAATTTTAAATTCTCTTGGCCTTTCAGAAAGTGGGGAAGTTAGCCCTTTGCTAGGTTGACTTAAGGTCTTGTTATTGCTTTAGTTATTTAAGACATCAATAATTTTTAACTGTGAGCTCTTTAAGTTTTGCTTGTGAAGGTGCCTTTCACATCTGTAATACAGCAGAGACAATTGAATGCATTGAAGAGAGATACGTGTAAAGCCAAATCCTACACACAGGTGGTTTTGCTGAAGACAGGATGATAATACCTTTATATAGCATCTGAGTGTGTCCTGACATAGGTGGTGTTAGCCAGTCTTATCTCAAAGTGTAAAAAGGGTTGCATTTAACACTTCACATGGTAAGGATGCTCCCTTTTCCATCCATTATATCAGCTGTATACTGCTCGCTCTCCTCTGTGCAGCACCTCTGCATACCTCCTAAGTTCCAACACAGAATTGGTTTTTACTGGATTTTGACAGTTAATACCTTTTAGCCACTTTTTTAGCCAAGCAAAACATTTCCGTTGTACAAACAGAAACAATTGTGATGAGATCATGAACAAGCTTTGTTTTAACACAGAAAGGCTATGTTCCTCATAGTTTCTGTGCCTCAAGTACCCATTTTTTAAAACTATGAAACCAACTACTTATAAAAAACCCAACTAATACTAGTTTTGGCATGATTAACGATCTTAAGTATGAAGTCCTATGTATACATGTAGAAATGTAAAATGAAGATCTTATTCTAACAGAAGATACTACTGATACTACCACCACTTTAATGCTTCCATTGTATACAAGTATGGTATAAAACTAAGCTGTACCAGCTTCCCATAGACTGCCCAAGTGAGATTTTCTTGTCGTACACTATTGAATAAGTTTGCGTTTTCTTGAGTTGTTATACAATTGTTCAACTTAGTTGAGTTTCCATTGACATGGAACATCCAGAACATTGTATTAATCTGGAAAACACCCGATTCTAATAAAGCATAAATGTTTGGTGCCCAATTTACATATTTTCTCATGATGCATAAAGCAAAATTCTCACCTGCAGTTAGTTTTGTTGACTAGATAAGGATTATTCCTATAAATAATGATTGCAGAAATGGGTCTTACTAATGTTTTTGTTTGGACCTATTGTTATAGGCTGCTTTGCAGCAATTACATGCATTTTTATGCATGTTGATGTACATCTGGAAGAAAAAAAAACGTTACGTGCATTTGTAGTTCAGTGCTACTGAACATGAGGGTGAAAAACTCATAACAGATGAAGAGTTATCGTAGAATCATAGAATCATTAAGGTTGGAAAAGCCCTCTAAGGTCATCAAGTCCAACCGTCAACCCAACACTACCATGCCCACTAACCCATGTCCCTAAGCACCGCATCTACACGTCTTTTAAATACTTGCAGGGATGGTGACTCCACCACTTCCCTGGGCAGCCTGTTCCAAGGCCTGTTCCAAGGCAATTATGATTGCTTTAATTACAGAGTTATTGCCATATGTAAGAAGAGAAGGGTATAACTTTCCATTCTTAGCATTTTCCAGGTGTATTACATTATTTTTACCTGAAATGTTTTTTCTCTTAAGAAAAATATAATTGAGGAAATGTTAATGTGGAAAAATACTCAAAAGTCAGAATAATGCTTAGTTAATGATGGTCCATTTTGGCCAGCCCCAAAAATACCATATGTTGTCCCTACTTGGATACATTGCATGAAGATCTTTTTATAAAGACAATTTTATATAATCTGGGTGGAATTAATTCCTTAACTAAAGGAAAACACAGATGTTCAAGTGTATGAAATTGCAAGGGAGGTGTTGCGGAGATGTGGAGACAAATAACTCCAGGACTTTTTTTATGCTAAGTGTTAGTTCTGGTTACCTAACTTTGTACCTATTTATGGTCTTATGTGACGCACATCACTGTAGTGTTTAAGAGCTACAATTGAAGCTACGCTTGGGGAAAAAAAGCAGTTTAATAGTTTTAGAGACAAAGTCGAGTACCTCAGCGTTTGGGAGAGCAACATGATTCAAGTACCTGGGTTTGGTATGGGCGTTGATTTGTAATATGTCTTTATTTCAGGAGGCCCAGAGGTCAGAGATACCTACAGTTCATTAGGTTGGAAAGAAGCTTGCCATTTTCAGTATTTCTGCCTCTGTGTGAAGTTTTCTCTCTTTCCTCTTGTGCCACAGAACAACTTTGTTGTTGGTGTGGTTGAGCAGAAAGCAAGATCTGACTCCCCTTGAGACTGTATGACCAAGTCTCATGTAGGCTTTAACTTTTTTTTAACTACTGGCAAGGCAGGGCCAGTAGATCTCAAGCAGAACGAGTACGAGATGATGTTATGCTGAGTAATCCTCAAGCCTTTGTTCCTGTTGGAGGAAATGATCGTTTGGGGCTAGGATGGAGACTGCACTGGTTTGAAGTTTATTCTGCCAGACAGATAAACTGGAGAAACTGTTGAAAAATTGTATGAAAAGAACTGCTTTTCATGTCCCCCGGTTCTTTTTGTGGGTTCTTTGCTCATGTAGCTTGGGGACTGGGCTAAGGATTTGCTCTAAATGTACCAAATATGCAAGTGAGAGATAAGATGAAAGAATTGATAACTTTTGTTTAATTTTCAAGAAGATTTTTCATTCATGTACTCAAAAGGTAGGATGTGCATTTGGGGAACAAGACTAAGATCAATAGGTGTGGGTGTTTGGGGTTTTTTTTAGTAAAACAGCAAGCTATTTAGTTTGTTGGTTTTATTCTTTCTTCCTGATATTTAGAAATAAGCAAAATTACCTGAAACCAGTCACCTTCCTGCTAAGCAGCATCTGGAATTATTATTTAGATTTTATCCACAAGTAAACTTGTAAACATTCAGGGTTGTATGCACCTGCAGATTAGGTTTTATGACACTTTTTCTTAGCATTGAAGAAATAATATTAAAACAGAGCAGAACCTAAAATTTCTTTTCTTCCTTTCTAACTTTGCAAATATTGCTTTATTTGTTCGGATGTATTTGCATGCTAGTCTGGTTCCATATTATCATAGTTTGTGTATATAGACATGGTCATATAGGTATGGTCATCCTTTCAGTGACAGACAAAGAGCTTGCAGCCCCTTTACATTTGACACAGTTTCTAAGTACAGTGAGGGACAATGAAACACTTGTGCAAATTCCATGTAATATTAATTTCTCAAATAATATGTTACTTGATGGACAGCAGCAGTATTGAATCGAGTCCTTACTGTGAATCGTTCCCTGAGCAAGGTATGAGACCTAGCTTGAAATGAGAAGCAGCACTGCTCAGGCAGGGTTACAGTGCCTTCCCCCACCAACACAGGGGAGTTTCTTTCCTGCCCGATCAAGGGCAGTGGGATGACCTCTCAGCTGAGCAACAGTCTGCTGTGCAGCAAACTAACCAGGATTTCCGAGGCTGCGTTTCAAGGAGACCACGTGTATTCTGTGGTGGGATTTCTGTAATTGCATAAGAACAACGTAGTACAAAGGGTACATAATTTGGCATCCTATCTCTAAGATTATGCAGTGAAATAACTCCTTTTAAGAAACTTACATACATGACTATGTAGGCGTGTGCATGTGTTCACAGATGTGTAAACACACAAGAGAAAATCCTACATTAGACTTTAAGTTTTGTTTGGAGAATTTTTAAATACTTATTACGGAAAGAAAACTTTAGATCAAAGAGTTACTGAACTTCTAATACAAGATACAAGGGCAGTGCCTGACTGGCAGTTTTTTTTCATCTGAAACAAATGAAATTTCTTTGAATTTTCATCTGCTGAAAGAGTATTTTGTGATAAGATATCCTTTCAGGCTGCAATAATAATACATTATTAATATTTAGCTACCAGTAATTTAAGGTTTTAATATATGAAGGTGGTAGATATAAATATAATGTGGTCATAGATTGTCATGTGTATGGAATACAGAGAAATCTGACAGTTTTTAATATAGGCAGTGCTGTTCAAGACAACTGCTTTATCTCCTTACTGGAATTTTAATTAAAGTAGGATAATAATAGATAGAATTAGAGAACCCAATTTAATCATGGTTGTGCCATTGCAACTCTAAAGTAACTCCACTGGCCTGATGCTTAATTTAGCTTTTGTATCAGAGAGAGATTTTTACTTCCAAAATCTTTAGTCAAAAGGGGAGTAGGCTAAATCACAGGTGGCTGAAAGCAGGGAGTGTAGCAAGGTAAAGAGGAGTGAGCCCCAAGTCAGTGCAGAGTACCATGTGCATGCTGCTGTGTTAGGCAAGGAGGAGATGTACCACGTGCAACTCTTGTAAGCCACCCCATACCACCATAATTGCATGCCTGTCTCTCTTAAACTCCCTCTGTAAGCATCTGCTAATGCCCATTGTCAGAGACAAGATGCTGTGCTGGACAAATCTTATGCCTGACCAACTACAGTCATTATTGTACAGAATCTGGATGTAGAGGAAAAAAAGTCATCTTTACAGACTAGATTTATCAGGCTGTTCAAAATACACTTGGTGCCAGAAACTGGGAAGACTAGCAAATGGCAGGACTTCCACACTGGGCTTAATCATGCTGTTGCTAAGTATCAGTCTTTGGGACTGACCAAATAGCTGAACAGATCAGATTTCAAATTGTCAGAACCTGAAAAATAGTCTTGTACAACCTGCTCCTAGCGTTTGCTTGGGGTGGCATGGCTGCAGTCTTCAGTATAGTAACATGAGTCTTTGGTATGATTAAACACTCAAAAATGTTTATTAATAGAGTCCATATCACTCTGCTAGCAATTGAGTACCTTCACAATCTCACCTATGCGTTATAGATCTCCAGCTTTGTCCTCCAATTCTCTGTTACCTGAATCAGGTATTGAGACATAGTTATTGTAGTGTATGTATGATACATAGCAATGTTATTTGTAAAATTAGTAATGTTTTACGAAACATTAAGATGAAATGAGAATTAATGACTAAGAGCTCTATCTGGACAACCTTAGTTTCAGAGAGCTCCCCAACTGAAGTGTTTGCTATTGGTGGGCATTTCTGAAGCCTACACCCTTTGATGTGTTGGTATTACTAAAGAGCATTTGCATTTCTTAGAAGATGCAGCACTTCATAAAAGTACAAAATAGACATTCAGAAGCATATAGAAGTTCAAAGTTAAAAATCATTGGCAAAATAAATGACTTGTGCAAACCCTCCAAAAACCCTTTTTAGCAGAGTTGTTTCAATATATATTATCTGTTAGTTAGTATTGTTTGTTTGTGTTATACAGGATTGATGCCTGATCATGCAATGTAGGAAGAAATGACTGGCACTTTAGAATATTTGTAACAGAATCCCTGACACTGCCCTAGTTTACACTCAATGTTTATTCACAAGCGGATTTTATTAGATTAAGATTACTTTTAAATGATTGAGAATCGTTGACTAAGCATGTGGGTTTAATACTTCTAGACGAGAGGAGTTATCCATATTTGTAGAGTTATGTACATCAGCTATTATATGTAAGATAAACGAGAAGTCAATGCAGTAAGATCGGTCATAGTGAGTTAGACCAAAGGAGCCCAATACGCCTCCTGTGGCCCTGGCAGTTTCAGATGTGTGACGAAAGAATGAGAGATCACAACAGGGACAAAATGAAAAAGAATATATCTTTGTATTTAATAATCTGTGAGGTCCTTTGCTTCCATGAATTTGTCTAGTTCTTTACTAATTAGTCAATAGTCTTTACTAATTAGTCAATAGTCTTGGTACTTGTAACAACCTTTCCAAGTCTTGAGATAGATAGATTATTGCGTAGTGAAATACCTAATCCTACTAATTTCAGTGGGAGTTTTGTGTGAACAAGACATGCGTATTCAGCTAAAGAAGAGATCTCAAAAACCAAAAGTGAAAATATCTGTGGATTAAGGGTACCTAAAAGCAGATCTCCCTTAAAATTGTAACTTTATCCAAAACCATCATTGTAATGATCCATTTTTGTCTATCTGTATATAGAAAGAGAGGTTTAACTATGAAGACCTAGTTATATGAATGTCCTTACTTCTATGGAGTTATTAAAATGAAGCCATACTAAGAAATAAATAAGGAAATGACAGTGTTCAATAATCTAGGGAGCCTAAGGTATGGAGTCTAATCTAAAGGAGTCCAGTGTGTCACGCAGGACCTTAATCTAAGGGTTATTTTATTACCAAGAATTTTCCACACCTACCTGTGCCAGTATGACACATTTAGGGGATCTTGCTTTATTATCATAATCAAACATAACATAAATCATGTATGACTGCTTTGTGAGTGATTTTCTTAAAATGAAGAACTTACTTAATCTTCTTATTTTTTCATACCTACTGTTTAATAAAGGCCTTACAATACTAGAAAAGGAGATCAGAGGAAAAATATTTTCTTACTTGATAATAATCCTGGTGGCTAGATTCATAGTCTGTACTGTTCTGGCAAGACAAAGTTATTTGCTCTGAAGAAAATGCCTATTTTTCTTCTTCTATTTCTGATAGCTCAGATACTGAGAGCAGTGAGCAGTAAGTGTTGATCCTCTTTTTAGAAGTGGTTACTGGTAAATGTTAGGAAAACGATAAAATCATATTATTGTTTGATAGTGGTCTTTATTTACTTATATATTTATTGGATTACATTTAAATGTGATGAAGAATTATGCAGTGCTCTTGAAGCAAGTTGTTGAAGCATTGCTGTGTGTGTGGTCCCTAATTTGGCATATCAAGATACTAGCAAAGTTTGTATGATTTACTTTGAAATGCAAGTCATTTACAACATGGGATTATAAAGAGTAAGCAATCTGTGGTGAGCAAAATGAGTGCCATTGAGTTCAATGACATGCCGTTTAAACCAGAAATATGTGGCCATAATAGAAGTCCAAGGGACCTTAGGCAGTTATTTCATTAGGCAGTTATTTATTGTTGTGCAAATCACAGACCAGGAGGCTGGAAGGGACCTCTTGAGGTCTTCGGGTCTGTCCTCCTGCCTGAAGTAGGATCAAACATACCTGTGCCATTCCTGACAGAAGATAGTCTAGCTCTTCGTGAGCTGTCTCCAAACCAGTTAAGAAAATAGATAGGAAAATGGACTGTACAGCATACTGCTGCACTATTTCTTCCATAGCACTACTTACTGTAACATATACAGACACAAAATGAACTCATCAATAGAAACTACCAAAGGTAAAAAATTCCCTGAAAATTTCCTTGCTTAGAATGAGTTTCAGTGATTTTCACTAGTCTATGTCATTATTCATTAATTTCTCAAATCTAGTTTCTGCCTCTTCATCCTTTTACCATGTCAGGAAGCCGATCTATGCATCCAAGAAAAGCAATAAACTCCCATAACGATTATTTTACCATGTATGTATGTCCTGCAGAGGAATGCTTGTTTCAGGTGAAGCTTTCCTGCAAATAAGGCATTTATGAAGTGTCTAATAGCTTGTGTTACAGCTTTTCCTTTAATGGTTTATTTATGAATGGAAGGAAGAGACTCATTTACAGGATTTGTCTTATTTACCTGCTGATTTATTCATATGTAGGATTTCATTATATTTGAGATTAATATCATTCTGTTAGATTTGCTTAATGTCAGTCATGAGTTAAAATATTTTTCAAAAGAGAATAGAAAATGTGTAGAAGACACCTAGATCATCATATATTCCTCCTTTCTTTAGAAAACAGAGCTAAAAATGCAAATTATCTTCTTACACTCCACCTGTTTTAATTATGAATTTTCTGTTTTATACTTTCTATAATCAACCATGTATAATACTATATAATTCTACTGAGCAATTCCATTGCTGGTTTATTGTTCCAGTGTTAATACCACAGTCAGCTCCTCATAGTCATTATGTAAATTCAAAATCATTTCAAGTAAAAGAAATGAGATCCTCAATTCAGTTGTGTTTAACCGTATGTAGGTGTAGAACGTAAAAGATGACTTGTAGATGGTTTTAGATATTCTGTGGCTAAGGGACAAATACTTTCACAGGCATTGAGGAAGACTGATAGTGTCTGGCAGTGCAAGAAATGGAAGTGAAATCAAGTCCACACTTTCAGCCATCTTCTACACTGCTGTTGAGAGTATAGCATCATAGAAGATCTTTATCCTCCTTTAAAGGTCATTGTAGCTCGTTGGGTGTCATTATTGTGAAAATTAGAGCAAAGAGTTGGGGAAGATGGCTAAAATAATTTGAAAGTACTAATTTGGAAGGCAGTCTGTAGGTCAGTCATCAATTGATTAAATTGGTATGCCAGTTCTGGAAGTTCTTAAAATATTATTTTCTGTATCACACTTGTGAAATATATTAGTGGGAAATTGAACTTAGTTGTTTCAACTACATCTGCTTCTCAAATGAAGTAAGTGATTAGAATATGTATTGTCCTTTTTCAATTGCTAACTCCTCAAGATTGTTAAACTGCAAATTTACTATTACCTTAATATATATCATCAACTAAATGTGGTTAGCAAGCAGGAGAAATTAATAAAATTTGGAACAAGAAAACAAAATACAGTAAAATCAAGTCATCACAAAAATATTTTACTCATAAAACCAGATTACATTCAAAAATTTATAAAAAATGGCCTTTTCAACTGGATTATGTACTCTTCACTGAAAATAATGCTTAGATGAGTCATCAGAATTGGAAAGGGTAAGGGAGAAGAGAGTTAAGGTAAATCACTCTTCCTTTACATGTCAGTCACTGTTTTCCTCTCAGACGTTACATAATCCATCAAAATGAGCCAGTTTTGTGAATTACTTGGTCACGCTCAATGACTTTTAGCGCAGACCTCACCTGGTATTCTCAGTTTTAAAAACTGTTACACTGCAGTGCCTGTAAGTGGGTGGTTATAGCTAGGTAGAAGTTGTCTGTTGGTTTATGAAATAGTCCTGTAAGAAATCAGTTGAGATTCTCTTATTTAGGCAAGGTGTTGTTGAGTTTCTGGCATCCCTCCCTCACGTAGTCCTGTTGTTCTGGGCTTAATGCCCTCTTGCAGCTGCTTTCCTTTGCCAGGATTGTCATTTAGTTTCTTCATCTTTGATAACTGTTTCTGCAGCAGCCAAGTACTATTCTAACCGTGCAATGATGTTATTTAATATTCCTCTCCATTTAGCATGCAAGAAAAAAAAGTCTGTTGCAAAGAAGACACCTACTTTATTGATGCAGACTTACGGCACTGATAGCAGTCACACCTCTCACTTCTTCTGTGGGTGTCTCTGCACACCCACAAGTGTCAGGTTCAAGACTTTTTCATCTTCTGGCATAAAAGTCTTCACATCTTTCACTTGACGCCCATACAGTAGGCTACATTTATCAGTCATGCTTTTCCATCTGGCCTGACTGACTTCAGCAGTTTTGTAGTGACGCAAACCATGGCCATGTGACGCCCTTCAGTTGTCATCCACCAGCAGCTGCAAGTGTAAGAATCGCAATTACGAAGAGGTCCGCTTACCCTTCTCCTGCTTCTTACATACCAGTCATTAGCAGGTCCATCCTGGCTCCCAACACTGGAATGCAGCGGGAACCTCGGATTTCCTCGATCTACCCTCAAGATCACTAGTGGCCGTCCTGTCGGTCAGCAAATCCCCCTGCTAGGAATCCACTTGATTTGTATCGATTAGCGAATTCCCCCTGAGAGTACCCTCATCCCATAGGGAGACTATGCTGTACGCCAGACGTCTCTGCACGGTTTACCAGCCGCTCCAGCCACGCGTACAACTTACAGGCTCTGCTCCTTTCCTAGAACATAACTTTTCTTTCTGCGGACTCAGGAGTTCTTGTCTGCTCCCACGGTGAGCGGCTGGTAGCGGAGTCCCCTCCGAGGAAGTGCTCGGGGCGCGCCCAGGGGCATCCGCTCTGCAGCCGATCCCGCGGTGAAGCAGAGAGTCTCCTGCCTGGCTCGCCAAAACTGACGCATGGAAAGCAAAAAAACTCCACAATCTGCAAGACTGTAAAGTAGGTATGTTTATTCAGCGCTGGGCGGCACGGGGGGTAGCCCCACTAAAGACGTGCACGCCACAACGCGGCACTCACCATAAATATATAATAGTAAAACATTACATATACATAGAGTTTCGTATTACACCTATACATATGTATGACCTGTCCCCGCTTCGTATTAAATTGAGTTCCAAAAGTAATTTCCATGAACCCCTCCCATCTGCGCTTGCGCATTGCCTCCTAGTGGTGGTCATCGGCGGTTGTGGGGATGAAGGCCAGTGGTTCCTCTTCATCACCGCTACTAACCTTTTGTTCTTGCGCAGGCTCAGTTGCTCCTTGGCTCTTGCTCAAAAAACAGGGTCGTTTTTAGCTGGTTTCTTAGGATAAGTTCTTACTTCTTATCAGGGACTGTCCTTGTGAGATGCAAATTAATCTACACAGTAGTTGTGCTGGCCTTGTGAGAAGCTACAGTTAATTTATACATGATAGTTAAAGAGGTCTCAAACTTTTGCCTACTGATTCTCTCAAACTTTACCTACTGATTCAATCCTTTAACAACTATTAATCATTCGACTACTAAAATTCCCTTAACTCCTTATCTCATGTGTTCCACCAAACTTAAGGAAGAATACAACCTGGATTAGAACTTTGTGACTTGTGAACTTAAATAGAAAGTTTAGAGAAGGGAAGGGCAACTTTATCAGAGAGCCAACAGTGCTTGCAGAGCTCTTCCATAGCTTTGCAGCGCTGCCAGATGTAAAGTCACATAGGAGTGTTTATTGGAATTTCTTCAGAATGAGGTGTATTTAATGGGCTTGCGCTGGCGTGTACTGTGAAATACTTGTGTGCTTTTATGAGCCTTGCTTTCTCGTGTTTTTTTATGGCTCACCTCTGCTTTATGCCTTCTCAAAGTCTACAACACACTACTTCGTTTGCTTCCAGCACTTGAATCTGCAGTACAGTTAGGAGACAAAATGTCTGTGAAATCCCATTGCTTTATTGATTGCCACTGCCTCATTACCTCAAGTGCTTTAGTAACATACTGTGATTGTTTTCTCTTTGGTCTAGTGATGTCAGAAAAAAGATAGTAAAGCTACTGCAGTACATGCAACCTAATTGTTAAAAACATTTTCCAGCGTTATATGGCTTTTTTTCTGCTTTCTAGGTAATTCCATAAGTTTTTGAAGTGTGAGTTGACACCTCTAGATGGATTAGTAGGATTTTTGCACGTATCTTTGTTACTGCACTGACCCTTTTTATGTCTTCTATTATGCATTTTTGCACAGCTCACTCAGAAGTCCTCTTTTAGATTTCACGAGAAGCTTTTCTTTCACATTCATTTTGATTGTAGTTGCAAATTCTTGTCCTTGCAGGCTTTGCTGTTTTCCAGTGCTTATTTGTAATAAGCTTTGGTGTTCTGCAGAGATAATTTTCAGACTTAATTTTGGTGTCTCTAAATGTGCTGTGTCTTCAGTTTCTCCTGTCACATCATTTAATTGTATGACAATAATTGTTCGTAAATTGTCATGTTTTCAAGACCTTTTCCTAGTTTGCTTTATTAAATGAAAAAATTAGATTTTGTTGAATTCTTCCACTTGTGCTGCTGGCAGAATGCAAAATTCTCCCCCTGTAGAGATTCTGCCTTCAACCTGTGGTGCGGTTGAAGCTCCCACTGTGCATTGGCATTAGCATGCACATGCATTTGCAGTTGCAGTGTTTGCCACAAATCATAGCCGAGGGATACAAGGACACCTAGGCACCCAAGCTGCAATCTAGGGACCATTTGCAGAATTGGGAAAGAATTCCAGGTCAACCTAACTCTTCTTTTTTCTTTAAGAACATCTACATGTCAGGGTGCTGTGTTCCCAAGGGACACAAGGTAATGTGAGGTTAGTTATTAGGATTATGAGATAAAATCCTACTTCAGAGTTCTCACTCATACCATACCCACTAGATTTAATAAATATGTAGTGGGTTTTTATTTATTAATTTATTTATGGATTGAAGGATTTCATCCAAACTCTGTGGAAGTCAATAAGGTATCAAAAGGTACTGAGTTTCAATACATGCCATAAATGTAGAACTTCATTTAAGATCCGCTGAGATTAACAGATCTTTCCATTAACTTTACCAACCTTTGGATCAGAATCCAAATTTGTTTCATGTAAGCATGTTGTACACATAATAAAACTCAGAACTCTCAGAAACCAACATTTGTTTTAAATTGGGAACACAATCATGTGTGAATAATCAAAAGTCTTTTGATATTTAGATATAGGAACTGCTTTTCCCTTCTGTCATGTCAGTTCCATCCTGATATTTCCCCAAAATTCTGTATTTTAACATGGGTCTCCACCCTTTGATTTTACTAGTTGCCTCGTTTTTTTATGTATATAAATTGACAGCTGGGTGTTATTGTTAAGCCAATAGGTGGCACTGGTTAATCATATTAACAGTCAAGATGCAGGGTATTTTATAAGTAAGATGTCACTGTGAACATATTCTATATGTGTTGTTTTACATTTGTCATCTTACAGAACTGACAGTAGGGAACATTTCAGAGAAACAGGTTTTAAAACTACACCTCATTTTAAATTGGATATTGTTTGATTTGGGGCTAAAAAAGAAGAGCTAATTGCTGCAACTAGAAATTTTAGGCTTATAATTATGCCCTACATTTTGAATCCTGCCTCAGATAGTTAGGTCTTTTGTTTCAAAAATGTGTTTGTTTAAATGTTTTGGTGTAGACCATAAATTTGTAGTCACATCCTGTCATTTCTTCACAATTGAGAGACGCGTTTCAGGATTACTTACTTTTCTAATGTTATTTTCCATTATTTCTTCTGATCTTCATGCCAAGTGGCCATTCCTTTGGGCTCAAATGCTTAGCCCACTGTTGTATTTATTTTTTTAAGAACTGAGAAGGTTGAGGAGAGGGAGATGCCACCAATGTTATTATGCAGTATCCTGGTAGCTAGAACGCTAACCTCTGAGCTGAAGGACCGCGACCTAGGTCCTCCTTAGTCCAGCAGAGTTGCACACACTTTCTGCACATCGCACGAGGGAGCTCCCACCATCAGGCTGGGTGAGGACAAGCAGCTGTGTATATCACAGTAATGTTGCAGTATTTTGCTAGTCAGAGTTTATTTGGAGGGTTACAGTCAGTTGTGAGTTTAATTAATGAATGGTGTTCAGTCTGTCCAGTTTCTCATTTGCCTTCTTGGAGAGCCAGTAGAGAGTCCTGGAGGTTGGCAGTGTTGTTTGGGGAGGGCACACTGGAAGAAGTGACCCAGACCAATCTGTTCCCATTCCCTGAAAAGAGTCTTGGGGAGCTTTGGATGCTTATTCTAATGCTCTCTACTCACAGAAACCCCAAGGGAAGGAAATGACAACAGTCTATGGAGTTAATTTTCTAGGAAGGCAAGGGTACTAGGTAGCTCAAGTCATTTTTCCCTCTCTTACCAGCTACATGATTCAAACTCATTGCTTGCAAAGTGCTCTGAGATTCTCAGATGAAAGGCACTATAGAAATGCAAATGACATTATTATGGTATTATTTTCAGAGACAAAGTTTCCATAATATTTAGGGACATTTGTTACCTACTAGTATTCAAAGCTTTTAGTATCAGGGGTAATATACAATGCTATTGTGCATTACTAGTAAAAAAGACAGTTTAAAAGGAATAATTCAGTTGAATAGTTCTATGTGACAAGAACATACTAGCATTAAGAGATTTGGCAGCCACTTCCGTACTTGGTATTGCCGCTAAGTAATTTTTAACCTTATTTGCATCATATCCTTTCATAATTCAAGTACAGAAATTCTCACTGCAGTTAGAAGACAATGGTTATAAAATACCTACATTTTTTAATATTGCAATGCGTTAAAAAAAATCCTATGGCAAGACTCTGTCCTACCCATCCAGCAAATCTAAGCATTTAGAATACTTAGAGGAAGCAAATAGCTGGGTATCATAGTGAATATGCATTCAGGACTAGATTAGAAGATGTTCTCTGCTCATCCAGGGCCTCAGACCTCCATAGTTGCACAGAAGACTCCAGCATTATGTGATAATAAACATATCTGTGTGCATTTGTGCAGGAGACTAAGCTAGCAGAGAAGTAGGCTGTGAAAGAGGCAAAGTCAAGACCCCCAGCAAGCTTCTGTCCTGACCGACTGCAAAGCACAGGAACGCCAAGCACAGGGGGGTGACCCAGAAATTGTTTCTTCTGTGCATACAAAGAAGAAACTGCTCTTTCCTGGGTGACAGGCTGGAGATGAAACCTGCAGGCAGCTCTGTGACCCCATATGACGTTCATTTCTGTGCTACCTTGAACAGCTGCAAGGGCAGCTTTTTTCTTCTTCCTTTTCTGCCTTGGTCCTTCTAGGTTCAGTTGCCTGCCTCAACCTGTTATGTCAGTCAACAATTTTCCTGCTGGCTCCTGTGAGCTGAGCAATGCTGCGTTCCTCTGTCAGTCAAATTGTGGCAGCGCAGACACCCTCCCTGCTTTGGACTTTCCCCTGCTTGAGGGCCTTAGCTTGCATCGTGCTTGGGTAAGGTTACTCACAGGTTACGTTTCTTTGAAGACCCTCAATGTGAACGCGCTGCTCCTTTGAGGGTGGTGGAACGGAGCTCACTGTCCCCACATTGGCTCCCCCTGTGCAACACACGATAACAGGATGGGGCTGAGCAACCTCCTTATTCAGCTGTGTCGAGCCTTGGTTGAATAAGAGTCATCGTGTGACTGCAGCCCACATGCGTGAAACAGCCATTCCCACCACTGTGGCTGAACTCAGACCAGTACAACCACCAGCAAGAAGAGAAATTGTTTGGTCTTAGGGCAGAATAACTCATGCTTGAAAATGGGCAATTTCCATCAGGCTTCCATGTTAACTCTTTTTGTTCATTTGCATACACGTTTTGAAATTTTCTTCAATGAGGCTATTTTCCTTGACTTATTTTATCCCAGAGATTAATGTTTGGCAACTGTTTGTAAATACACATCATCTGTTTACTAACTCAAGAATGTAAAATGTACTTTCCCTATTAAAAATAAAATAAGCAACTTTAATAGCAGAACAGCTTGTGTTTGAAGGTCAGACTTTGGCATGGAAATAGTTCATGCTGAGAAGCAGCACCTTGGAGTACTCTAATGAAAACTGGCAGTGATTTGACTGAGCTACAAGCCTTCAGAAATCACACCTCACACAAACAGTCATGTTTAAACAGCGATTGCCTATTATTTGGCAGAAAGGCCATAAACGTACACGTGGCTAATTCAGTTCTGTCCTCAGCATTACACTGTGGGTGCACAGAGAGAGGGAGGGCTGCGATGGCGTTCTGGTCAGTTCAAAGTGTGGGGATAGGCAGGATGGTGTGGTTATGGACTGGCTTAGGAGACAACTGCAAGAGTTAGCATGTGCAAGAAAGATATGCATTCAGCAAGTCACTGTTTTGCTCAAGACAGAGTTGGTTTTATGTTTGATTTAAATATTGGAGATGAATTTAGGGTTGGGGCTTTTTTAAGTCTTGTCTTAACATTTTTGCAGATGTAGTTTCATTCCCACAGTTTATTGTGGACTATCATTTGGATTTCAGAGTATCAGAATTAACATTAGGACATGTATAAAGCTCATCTCACAGCTACTATTTCATTTTGGCTGCTAGAAGAATATCATTTAGTTAATCCGTTCATCTGCAGCAGCAGTCTGGAAGGTGGAATTTGCCTGTGTGACATTTTTATTGTTAGGATCTGCCAGCTTCACAGATTTGCTGTCACTGTAAATCAGGTTAGATTTTATTTAATTAAACCAGCTTATCTGCCATCCATACTAATTAGTGTAGTTTATCTTAACTATATGCACTTCTGTTTCCTTAAAATTTTACAACTTATTACAAGTAGCGTAATTGCTAAAATTAATTAATATAAGAACCAGACTCAAATTACAATTAGATAAGCACTTCCATTAGATTTGGAGGTAGGAATAAAAATACAGGATGGGTATGCCGAGTGTCTTATCTAGAACTCAGTTGTAGTTGAAGGAATGTTTTATCTCTTTCTATTTCATTTATAAGGTATTAGAAATGTAGCACTACTCTTGCAGTGTGTTGTTTCATTTTCTGAACAACACTCTACAAGTTACAGGGAACAGCACCATGTTCTAAAACTAGAGCCAGTGGGGTTCTGCAGGATGAGTCGTACGGGCATAAATGGAAAGCAGCAGAATACGGTTTTATCTGTTGTGTAGCTCAGACAATATATTTCCCATTTATTATTTAATCATGTTTACTCTTAACTTCTGCCCTTTTCCAATTTTTTTTTTTTATTCCTGCAACTTAGCCTATTTTAGTTCCCTAGTAAGACTGTTCTGTCTGCTGTCTCATTGATCATTTAAGTAACTGCAAACAGTAGCTGTGAATTGTTGCTTCCTTAATAAAAAAGCTGTAGTCATCATTAATTTCAGTTTAGAGAGACAAGAATAATTTTGTTTTAGCTCAGTAACTGAGTAGTAAGTTGGTTTTCAACAGAGTTTATTCTACTCAATTGTGAAGGTATGATGCTCTGTGTTTTTGTAGACTTGCATGCCAAAATTAACTTGTGTTCAGGCAAAGAGTATAGAATATTTCTATCACTGACTGATCTAACGGCCTCAGTTACTGTGAAGGTAAAAAAAAAAGTGAAGTATTTCAAATGAAACAAAGTATGCACGTAGCTTTTATCACAAGGTACAGCAACACTGTGCAGTACAGTGACTCCAAGCTGGCTCTGAGAAAAGTTGCTTTGGAGCCAAAATAATACTGCTGCATCAGCACAGTGCAACCCTCCAGCTAATTAGCCTTGTTAGCTGTGTACTACATTCTGCAAGAAAAGGTTGACTTAGGCACTAAAGTGTGAGAGAAAATTAATGACTGTGGATCCTAAGGAGGGGGCAACTCGTCCTTCTCTCTATTACTTATGTAGTAACCCAGGCAGCTCTGGGCTGAGAGCATTGGTTTTTGCACTCCACTCCTAAATATTTGTAGCATGCATCTGTATTCCTCCAGATCTGGAGGACATTTCTGAGGTGAATCTCTTGATCATCACTCGCTAATATACTTTGACTCACATCATGAGCAGTCTTGGTGTGCATGAACTGAGTTCCTTTTGGATGAAAAACAGGAAGATAACTCCAGGATCTTACCTAATGCACTCCAGATGTTTGTGGGGGTTGAGCCCAATCCAAAGTAAAATCCCCTGAAGTACATATGGCATGGACATTAGGTCCTTGCACCAGCTATTTTACTCCACAGTTTTGCTCCCACCGGCCCATGCAGTAACAAAAGTCTTCCTAGGCACTGTACGAGGGGCCTGGATGACTAAGCCAAACCTGCAGGTTCTTCTGAGAGACAGCGTCGCTGCTGGTTGCAAGGGGGACTCGGGAGGTCATCTGGGCTAACCTCCCTCTTGAAGTGCTGCCAACAGTAACTTGGCCAACCATGAACTTGTCTAGTCGAGTCTTGAAGAGCTCCAAGGACAGAGGAGCTTCTCCTAGTGTCCAGCCTGAACTACCCAAGCTGTAATATGTTGTCATTGCCTTTGTTGTGCTCTCTGACACTGCCACAAAGAGCTTGGCTCCATCATCTTTGTAAGTGCCTTAGTAGTAGTTGTAGGCTTCAGTTAGGTCCTCCTTACACTCTTTGCCAGACTAAACAAGCCCAGATCCCTCAATCTCCCCTTGTAGGCTCTGTGCTCTTGGCCCCTGACCATCTCAGTAGCCTGACCAGTTTCATCCCCATCCTCCTGATTTGGGGTGCCCAGAGCTGGGCACAGCACTCGTGCAGCCTCTTCAGTGCCTGGGAGAGGAGAGTAATAACTTCCTGAGAGGGAAGCGAGGAGAGAGGGAGTGAGGCCACACTCCTCCAAATGTAACCCAGAGCAGGGTCTGTCTTATTTGCAGTGTTCAAATTGGATAGATAAAAGCTGTGCACTGCAGATTTAGGATCTCGCCTTGAGTGGTGTGCCACAGTCAAATAGAAAGCTTGCAATGGAGCAAGGACTTGACTAATGCTTCTGGACCATTCTTTGTCTTCAGAACACATTAGCATAGTTAGTATATTTTAAAACATGAAATCATAAAAACATAATATTGTTCCACTTAGAGACGATGTTTTATGAAAACTACTATGCCTTTGACTTTTTTCACAATCAAAAGTTTGTGAAGGAAGAACTCTGGTAATTCAGATAAATTTGATTAAGTTCATGGCTGTAGTTTTGAGCTTTTGTGGTGTAGCCTTTTTACCTTGATGCAGATTTCATAAGAAGTAATTTCTCTGGAGGTGTTCTGGGTTGTTTTCTGTTTATAAAGATAAATGGTAATTATAGCACACATTTATATAATATTTCAAAGGTATATTTAAATATTAAGAAGGATATTAAGCATTTGGTGTAATTAATTAAATTACGGATTTCACACTGTCCTGGAATTGTCAAAATAAGAAAGAATATAAATCTGTGACCATGATTCTATGAACAGACCTCTGACTTAGATGTATCAGCTGGGACTCTGATAAACAAAACATTGTTAGATTTGCACACATATCTCTGGTTTACAACAATATGGGGATTGTTAAATCAGTTTTAACCTATTGTTTTGTTTCAGTGCAGTTATACAAATATTGCTTTAACTGCAGTAGATGTTTTCCATCATTCATAAGTTAACACTTTATTTTTCACCACATGGCACTCCGATCTAGTAGTTTTACAACGGTTGTGTTTTATTTTTGCAAATAACTTAGCAACAGTGTTGTGCTTCTGTGTCTTAACTCAGTCGACACTGGTTGCAATCTAGACCTAGCAAAATCCATCACATATCTTGGTCTTACTGTTAGAGACAATAAAATTTATTATCTATGCAAGATTTCATTACTAACCAAATTTACTTCAAATTTGACAGTATGTTTCTTGAGTGATAAGTTTTATATAAATGTGTTCAGATTAACTTGTACAGACAGAACTTAATAATAATTTTGGCGTCATTGGCATATTGTACTTCATTATCAAAACACGTGTCATTCTGCATGGTGAGAATAACATGATGTCAGAACTGCGCATTTAGTACGATAGCAGGAATCACCTGGACCAAAAGATACCATAAAAAATGGTATTAGAAGCTTTCTTCCGTTCAAGATACTATCAGATTAAAGATGGTGAAGAAAGTGATAGTGTTTGACACAATGTCATTAGTCCATGTTATTGATTTATTTCTATATTGATCTCTAAGTATAGAGATCTATTTAATCTTTGATATACTCCTTTGTTCCATGGTGTTTCTAATTCATAAAATTCAGCTTTGTGAAAATTAAATAGAAGTCAAACTGATAAAGAAATTCTGACTGCCAAATTACAAAATTAATTCAGCTGCGCTGTATTTAAATATGTTGCAATATTAAGATGTGTATGAAACCTAACATTGCACATACAAACACATTTATGTGTTAGTACAACATACAGTTTGGAGATTGAATCCCAGCACTTGATTTTCATTAGGTTTGTGTGTGTGTGTGTCTGTGTTTTAAGGGCTCTTTTTTATGTGATAAATCTGTATCTCTGACAGAGAGAAGAACAGCGTTCATATAAATATTGTTAATAACATCTTTTTCCCCAACACAGATACAATAGCAGAAAGGAGCGCCCTAAGAGAACATGTGTATCCTAAGCTGAGAGAATTCTGCAGGGAAAACTATGGGCTGGAATTTCAGGTAGGTTTTGTTGTGTTGAATTTTGCATTACTTTTTCTTGGAATTAATTCTATTTAGAACAGATAACATTTTAAAATATCATTAGTAAAGTAGAAAATTGCAAAAAATGTATTTCATATGTTAATTGTACTGCATTGATGTACTTAAATTATTTTAAAGGCAGATTTGAGGTAAATTCTGAATAGACCAAAAAAACATGGTTTTACAATGTAACATTGCACTGATGGTAAAAGCAATATGGCAACAAGCTGACAACTTTCACATTAGAAACTTAATGAAACCACCTCTATTTTAGATATTCAAAGTATTTAAGAAGAAATAATGTTACGTCTGAATTACCGTGTTGTACTTCTAGAAACCATACTTAATGCAACCTATTTTTAATTTCATGTAATCATCATTGAAGTAGCACCATCTGTATATTCACATAATTGTGATATTATATCTACTCTAACTACGGGTTTGTCTTCTACTGTAATGTGGAAAATAATTTAACCAGGTGAATATTGAAACTGATTACCAGAATGAATTGAATGTGGAACGTTTCTATTGTGATTATATACTATGGAATTTGCTTCCTTTAATGTCAATTGTAAAATTTGCATTGTTTCAGTCAGTTCATGTTTTCCTTTGTGTTATGGAAGACATAGACCCATCCACATCTTTGGTAAGAGCCAACTGGTAATAAGTACAGTTGCATTTGACTTAAAACACGAGTTTGGCATCACAGTTAAAATCACTGATACTTTTAAGTCAGGTATAACCTAATTCACAGTCCAGTAAAGTCCCATATGTCAGCAGGCCTGGAACTGGCTCTTTGCTAAGAGAAACAAATACAGCGTGTGATGTTGTAAAAATGTTGTTCAGTTTTTCAAAAATTCTGGTTCTACAACCTCAAGCCTTACTCGTATTAACCTCCCATCTTAGTGACCCCAAAAACTCAGCTCTCCAGAGTGTAGCTTACTTGTAAACAGCTAATGCCTTTTATGCAACATCCTGTTCTTCCCAGTGTGTTATTCTTGATGCACAGGCAGCTGGTTTTTAATCAAAATAACAAGTTCTTAAATTAGGATATTTGGTTTTAATTCCCTGAGTCACAGTGGAGTTGCTGATTCTGCATGGTGGTAAATTCCAGAGTGATTTTTGATTATGGCTATAAAAGAATTTCATCTGAAGGTCCTAGCTCATCAGCTGATTGGGAAGTCCCAGCTGCAGTGGTACATGCAAGGAATAGCAAAAGATATTTAAATAATAAAGCTTTTTTCTCCTGTTATTACCATGTGATATTAATGGAAAATATAAACTCTTTATTTCTCAGTCATCTTTGAGAAGACATTTCAGTGACAGGAGGGAAATGTCTCTTCCAAGTAGATCATAATCCACTGAATTCTTTGTGAGAGGAAACACGTCTTTCTTCAAACGGATTGTAATGTAGTCTCTAGGGGAGGAATAATTAAGTTTACTGTAGTTGATATTCATGGAAGCAAATTATTTTATTATATAGTTTCAACACCAGGAGCATCCTTATGTGATATGAGGTCTGACAGACAGCTCCACTGACACGTTTCTGAAAACAGCTAGAAAGCTATCACATTTCTATGGAAGCAAAGTGTCCTGGTTTTGGCTGGGATAGGGTTAAATTTCTTCCTAGTGCTGTGTTTTGGATTTAGTANGTACAAAAATTACCAAGGGAAAGTAGTAAAGCGTTTTGGAGGAGGCTCTGAGTTAGACTTCATCAAAACAGGTTTTTTTGCCTTTTCCATTCCTGATACACTGAGTTGCTTAGATTAGCATGCAAAATCAAGACGACAGTTTTTAGTGCAGTGATGTCAAGAAAGTATTACGTACTTTTCAGATACACAGATAAATTTATATTTCCCCATACAGAGCAGAACACATAACTTTTCATCCTGATATGTATTCTTCTACTGACCAAACAAAAACTACCTTGCATGTGACTACCATGGTTTAGGGATGTGGTTTAGTGGGCATGGTGGTGTTGGGTTGACGGTTGGACTTGATGATCTTAGAGGTCTTTTCCAACCTTAGTGATTCTATGATTCTATGATTCTACCACAAATGCACTATAATATAGGGTGTCCTGAAGACACCCTCTTCCTGATAAATCATGACCCAAATGAAATGCATTTGAGTACATTTATTGCTCCAGCTTTCGCTGAGTCATCTGGCTGCACTGATAAGTGTTTCAGTTGTTGCATAGCATGAGATCTGTCAGGCGTCCTCAAGTTGGTGGGAGCTGTCAGGGAACATAACCACCATGTGTGTGGAAGCAGAACTGAATACATTCAATCACTCTATGAATTTGTTTGCTCGATGGACTTCCTTTTCCATTGAATCAGAAAATATTTGTGAAAAACAGGTATTGGTGAAGACAGAATGCAAGTAAGCTGAGAAAAAGACTTCCAGAGTGCATGGTGTTTTGTACCTGAAATAGAGTAGTTTTTTAGGGGCGGACAGAGAGGTTAAAGGACGTAGTTGTAATAGAAAATTTTTGGAGGATAACTAACCATAGTTAATTAGCAGAATGCTCTTTTCTTCTTGGGAGCAATTAACTGTTTCAAATAATTTTCACCATGTATTATATGCTAGAAGGAAAGTGGAATATGGCATGAATTAATTTTTTTAGTGTTTTTTTAAGCACTTGGAAGCGATAAAGATAAAATTATTTCATTTCCTTAGAAAAATCTGTGAAACTGTAAGATTGGTAGGACAAAAGCTAAAATAAGCAAAAGGAAACACTGAATTATGAACAAAAAGTCTCTGTTAGGTGACTAGTGTGGAACTGAACTACACCAGTGTGAGTCCGCTGTGTGTAAGTAGCTCTCGCACAGAGCGCTGGTTGTCATCTCCCCTTGGCAGCCTTACTGAAAGTTAGAGTGGGTGTTTGTCACACAGTTTTTCCCAGTATAAGTAAAAATGTACTTCAACATCAGATACAGTTGTCATCTTGTTCCATTTCTTTAGTTTTGTAAATCCTGTTTATTTTAGTTAGCATAAAGAATAACTGATAAGCCCCTCATTTTGAAATTCTTGGTGTCTTCAGAGGTTTGATGGCTAAAATATTTCCTCTTGCAGGACAAAATTATAACATGTTAAGATACGATGCGCCAAAATTGTGTTACCCCATCAAAATAATCTATAACGTTAAAACACACAGAAGGCAGCTGCTGAGCCCCTCCAATATTTGTTATTCCAGAGAATCTCCTCTTCACATTTACAGAATTAACGCGATTTCTGAACAGTTAATTAAAATAGAAATTGCTTTTATATTTCAGATGAACTTGAGCAGGACAATAAATTCATTCAACCAATAATGCAAATATTTTTGACTGTATGCTAAGATGCTCTAATTTTATGACAAGAATACTTAAGCTCTATCATACATCATTCAAGTAATCAGACAACTGTATACAATTTGAAATTCAATAATGAAGTTGTATAGATAAATAACAGAAGGGAGAGAGGAATAAAGGAACACTTTTTCCCTAATGAGACTAAAAGAGAAAAGGACAGAGAAAAAATCAGTGCAAATGAGGGAAATAGGAAGGCTGTTTGAGATGCAGTTTTGTAAAGCAGAAGCTGCTTGTTCCAGCAAAATTTTGGAACAGAGTTTCTCTAAAAACTAAAGACACTAAGTGTATTTTCTTGGCAGTGTAAACTACAATGCATTCTATACATTGGCTATTTCACTCATCATCAGTCAGACAGCACATTACCTCCTATGTTTGGCAACAGTGTGCCTACTCCAGCAAACACTGACAGGCGTCCCAAACTTTTCTGGCAGAAATAACCAACGAGACTGTTGGTAATGAAATTAAGCATGGGCATAAATACTTCTAGGATTAGATCTTAAACCTTGGCATTTATTGTTATGAGAAACTTTCCAAGAAGATTAACCAGCTGTAAACTGATGAATTTTACTTTTACATCAACCCATTATTAGTTCTTATATTAGGTCTTCAGGCTGATTTTATGATCTGTTCAGACAACAGCTAGATTTGTTTCTTAGTGTTCCACAGTGCTTCCACAATACGAATAATATTACAATAAACAATATTGTAATATTTTCATGTATTAATACAATTTTTTTTTTTAACTATCCATTTGGACTTTTTTTTGTTCAGGTTATATACGTGATGTTAACAATCAATAGTAGCTTAAATGAGAGAGTATGTACCATAGCATGTACCATAAGTTTTATTCCAAAAGAAAGGCATACATATGATCCCTATTCTTTTAAATTCAATTTCCCACAGTAAGAATTCAGCCTTTTAGTTAAAACATGTAGTGAAATCACACTTCATCACTTAATTTCTTCAAGTAAGTTTAACATCCATATTCCGGTTTCTTCCAGGAGTTTGTTTGCAACTAATTACCATCACAAAACTGAGTCTGTAGCTACAGATGAAAGACTGGACAGCAAGCTGTCTGCCATTGCATATCTATACAATCTCTGCTTCCAAAGCAACAAAGACCAGCTAATGAAGTACGATATTACAGAACCGCACATATTCTTTCTTCTGAGCCATGTGCACAGGATGAGTTTGTATCCTGTGGATACAAGACACAAGTCATGACTGTGATCCACAGCAAAACTCGCATTCATTTCCGTAGAGCCAGGAATTTATCAATGCTTTTGTCATTATTCTTACCTATCCATTATATGCAATCTAGTAGCAAATAAAGACTACATCAAATCAAGATCTTGTCATGCTAATCTCTGCAAAAAAATATAAATATGAAATGAGGGACTGTCCCAGGAGGGACTGTCTGGGAGGGAAAATAAGAGGCTTGAATTGTCATTTACCTAAGGAAACCCTGCCAGTCTGTGTAAGGACTGGATATAGACCTCATTGCCTTTTACTGCACTGCAGAGCAATGCTTAGCAGTACACGAAATGTTGACAAAGCTAATTTTTCATTTGATAGGTAGAAAGGGCATATGATAAAGTAACAATGTTGCATGCTGTTTTCCAGGTCATAGACTTATACTGGGGAGTTGAAGCAGATGAATGGGACAGTCCTGAGCTGCAGAAGACTCGTATGAAGCTGTTAGAAGATTGCTTGAAAAGTTCTGCAGGTCCATGTTTTGTTGTGGGTATAAAAATAATGTTTTACTTTACAACAAAAATATAATGTTAGCTATCCGAACATGCATGATTCAGTAACAATTGTATTCTTTTTTTTTTCTAAAATATTTGATATTCCTCGCTGTACATTTGCTATACTGCAAGCAAATGTTTCCCTATACAGCACTGTAGATTAACAGTGATGACTCAATATTAGTGGAGAGGAAAGAAGGATCTTTCATGATCAGTCCCCATAGCAAGATGGGTTTAGAAACCACAAGGTACGACTGTACTACTATCAAACAGAAATATGGACTACTTGTTTAAGGAGGCCACCATTAATTAATTCTTGGCACTTCTCACACATGCGCTATTGGCTGGCCTAGAAGGACTTACTTACAAAAGCACAGAAGCAGCGAAGAACTATCTGCTCTGATCTGCATTTTGCTGTTTTGTGCCGTTAACCCAGGACAAGTTAGGATGCCAGGTATTAGAGTGTGAAAAGACTGGAGGTCGGTGACAACCTGAGGAGGCTCTGAGTCTTTGTGTTTTTCCTACTCTCTGCCTTTTCTTTACCATTGCCAGAACAAGCATTGCTTTTGGGATTCTTCAAGAGTCAGTAAAGCTGGCAAAAAAGATAGATCTTCACTGGCTTTTCCTATTAGGCCTAAAGGAGAGACTGAACCACTTTTACAGGAGTGGTTTATAAAGCTTTACATATTTATTTTCATGTCAGAGAGGTCTTTTTTCTGTAGATGAACCTGTTGTTTTACGTCAAGCTCAACAGTCTTCAGCTATCCCTCACAGCTTTTACAGCTGAAGCAGTACGAATTTATGAAGTCATGCCAAAAATTGTGTAGGGTTCTAATAGCTGAAAGTTACTGGGATTAGGCTGTATATATAAAGTCCTGCAAGGTATGCTTTTCCCCCTTCCAGTGAATCATATACAATAGATTTTGCTGTCACTGATTTTATATTAAATATACAATTCAGAGTAGTGCATTTTTTTCTCTTTCTTCTGGATTTGTACCATGTGTTAAGATGAACATAGTTAACTTGAAAAATATTTAAAGACCCGTTTAGTGCAAGGTATGCTGACTGATTTAGTTTTCAGTGCATAGACAAAAAATATATGACTTTTGATAAATGCCTTTTTCCCGGCTGCTTAGAGAGTAGCATATCCTCTTTATCTGTGAAGAGTAAGGCTGTTCTTTAACTTTCTGGGTAGATCTAGATAAAGAATCTCTCTAATGAGATCGGCTATTCGGTGGTATATAGTGCATGCTTAACAGCATCTATTAAAGCATCAAAACAAAAGACATGATTTGGGAGGAATGTGGGTTTATTTTGTATATGAGAAGTACTATGTGCAAGGGAGACTTCAGTGAAAGTACAAAAATGGACACAATGAGTAGGATTTGCTGTGATCAAGAATACTTCTCTAGAAGATAAATATTTATATTCTCCAAAACATATTTAATTCTTTATCAGCTGTCTTGAGGTTCCATCTTTGTGAGAAATAAATGGGGGATGTATGACAGTTATTTTTCTATGTATAGTTGTAGGACTGCAGAGACATTAAGATAAGTCTTAAGTTAAATTAACCTCTATAAAACTCTTCATTTGTGTTTAAGAAGACAACCAACATTATTTTAAGACAAAGTGCTTGCAGAGAAAAAAATAGATATCCTGCCTACATTAGATAAATTCAGTTCCAGTTTCATTCTAGTGCTGTAGAAGTACCAGAGCATAAGGGGCAAAAGACAGACTCATTCAGTATCTATCCGTCAGGCTGAATGTTTTCAAGTAAACATGCTTAATCCCATTTAACTATTCTGTCAGTTATTATACTAATTGTTAGTGTAAGTTTTACTAAATTACAAGCGTTTTGCTATTTTATGCCTTTATTACAAGTTTTCAAGGATTGGTCTGAAAGTAAAAAAACATTGCTTCTGTTTACTCCTGATTGTCCTCTCCATAGTCACTTGTTTATTGCAACTGGAAGGGTAGTGGAAATGCTTGTCATTCAGACATTAAAGGACCTGCCACTCTCCTTTGACAGCCTTAATTCCAACTTATTAACCTGTGGTTTGATGTTAGACTTCAAAGGAAAACAATTTTAAGACCATGCCTTTGCTACTCTAAATTTTCTTTTCTAGAATAGATTTGCTAAGAAAACAATTTAGAAGAGGTAGATTTCTCCTCTATACCTAAACATAGCTAATTGAACTGTAATTCTTAGACTTGTCATAATACAGCATAAAACATTTAGCCTTTTTTTTTTTCCCAAAAAAACTGCAAGTCCTTGATTTTTCTTTTTTTTAAGGGAAGAATTTTAAACATTTAGCGAACTGAAACCACAGAATCCCGTGGGAATGGAAGGAATACAAAACACTGCCTGCTGTGAAGGCTGGAGATCACTTTTCTCCATGCCAAAGATTAGACAAAGAGCAAGCTGTAGCATATGTTGTTCTGTACTTTTATCACACCATTAGAACCATCTCGCCAGCTCTGTTTCATTCACCTGCTTGCCTCCTTCTGTTATTTAGCTTCAGAGCCCTGGGAAGCAAAGGCCATCTTCAGCGCTTGACTGTAAAGAGCCCGGCGCTTGGAGTAATGAAATCTGGGCTGGGTTTGATCCTGTCATGACACTCTTTTTCACAAGCACACACTGGTCCAGATCTCTGGAGAGTTTGGGTAGCTTCCATCTTGCGTGACTAAATTTAGTTTTCTGGGTTTATTTTTCTACTTTTTGTCTGCCCTTTGATGAAAAAACAGAGTTGGAACAGAAAGGCATGGCATTTTTCCTGTAGCAACACCGAGTGTCCTTAGACATGGATATTCTAAAATCTCTGACAGTGAAGGAGACCTCATCATGTACCATTGCTGCATATTTTAGCAGCTCAGAATTTTGAAGCTGTTAAGAACTGCCTGCCTGATATTGTTACTAAGGAAAGAAATCAAACCATATCAGAAATTTTAAACAGAACAAAACAGTTAGCAAAGAGGTTGCAGTGAGCCAACAACTTCAATATTTATTCCAGGTTTTCCAAGTATGGGCCAGAGTAATAGCTCTCCCAATGACTAGACTGGCAAAACTACAGGAATCTCTTTATGCACATTTGGTTTTTGCTCTGTTGTACCTTAGTGGGATGGGGTTTATTTCATTTACAACACAAATTGAAGATGATTCTACTCCAACAAGCATAATTAGTTTTAATTTATAGTAACATAATTAAAAACTGACTTTGGCACCGCAGGCTTTGGGCAACTTCCCATTTCTTGAGAAAGTTCTATAAAATGTGCCACTTCCATTCAGCTGGGTATTTTTTTTACTTTTCAATTACCGCTTTTTCAATTCAGACACAGATCTGGGATTAAATCGGACTATTCAGAATTAACTAGCAGATACAGATTGATTTTAGAAAGTGTTTCTTTATGGCACTTTGTGCCTGCATTGTAATATCAGATGGAAAGAAAATGAAATTCAGTTCTTAAATTAGAGCAGTGCATAAGGTGGAAGTCCTAGGCTTTTCTTCAGACACGAAACAACAAAATCCAAATGAACACATATTCATAATCCCAAAGGAGGAAGCAGTTCTGAAAAAAATGGGTAACTCATTTCCTGTGACACTGTCTTTGGGAATGTACAGTCCCCCTCTTACCTACTGCCTGAGCTCTATCAACACTTGATCCAATTAAGGGAGAGGGGAGTTGGGTTTTTTTTTGGTTAGGTTGGGTTTTTTGTTTGGTTGGTTTTTTGCTGTGTAAAATGAGTGCCTATTATACGTTATCATTTAAAAACTCATAGCCTTTACTATGGTAGGTTAAATGCATACCATGCTATTTTCGATCTACAGAATAATTCATAAAGATTTATTTATGAGGGGAGAAGTACTATTTCTGTGGGAAAAATACTTTGTACAAATTTTATGCAGAAATCATACTGGTTGTCTCTGGAATCTACATGGGGAGATTGAAATGCAAATTAAATTGTGAACTGCTTAAACTCTGCATTGCATAACAATACCAAAGACTAAATATATTCAGTGCATCACTGGAACCTTTACATTTTGTTGGGTTATGTTTCCTAGTAAATTCATAAGAGACGGCAATACAGACAGGATGGTAGAGTGACAATAAAGGTTATATTGTCATCCCACAACTAGTACTGATCATGAACAGGATTCATCTATTACGGATCTAGTCTCGACACCTTTAACAACTAAGAGAAAGATATAGGTACCTCCAGTAATATCTGAATCATCTTCTGGATGACTGTTTCTCCATTAACAGCAAGGAGACACTAGGGAGTTAGACTGCTAATTTAGGAACCCAAGTACAGTGATGATATCAATTAAGGCCTTGAGCTATTTAGGGTGTCGTTAGTCTATAGTGATTATTTGCAGAATAAGTTTACTGCCCTTTTATCAGGGTTCCCTAACTAATAATCCGGTACTAACCTGCTGTTGATTATGCCTTCGTACAGATGAGAGAACTGGCAGGCTTCTCTGCACTTCTCTTCAAACACACCCTGCAAGTTATAACACGTGGGTGCTCTCTTCCATCTGTGTGGCACCACACAGTCTCTGCCTGAACTGCTGTTCTTACATGACTACGTCCTGAAAAATTGTAAAATGAAAGGGAGAAATGGAAATGAAATGTTAGTTTGTCACCTCTAACGGTTTGCTCAATTAAATATGTTTGGGTTTGTACAAACCTAAGAGATTCTCCCCACCCATCATTCAAATCATCTGGTCCAAAGAATAGTAAAAACATTTTCTACCTACTCTGAACAGATATTGTAATTTACGTTATCCCTCTCAAATTATTGACAGATTGTTGTTAATTTCAGCATTAATGAACTATGAAAAAAGACCTAACATTATAAAATTGGGATTCCAGTATGATTTTAAAAGAATATTAGCAATTTACAATATTTGGCATGTCCTTAAATCACCCTGAAATTGAAGACGAAATATGGTAAATTGGGGAGTGAAATGGTTTTTGCATCTCTGGATCTTTTTGTTCCTACAGTACAATGCATGCTTTAATCATTCCACGAAGTACACTGCTACTTGGTTCTCTTTGCTTAGTACAAATGGTTGATAATTAATTTTGAGCTCATTCCAGCTCAGAGAAAATTTCAAATTATATTATTCCAGCTCTGCTGAATCTCCTTAACTCCCATTTCAGTTCTGGTGTTACTTTAGGGTTTATTTCTAATGTGAAAACCGAATATATACAGGTTCTGGAACACCCGAGTTACATTTTGCTTTTGCTTTCCTGGGAAAATTGCCATGCATTTTAAGTTAGGGAGGCTAAAGTCAGTCAAATGTGTCTATAGTAAAACAGTCAGTTTAGGGGGAATGCTAAGCACCCAGTGCTCTTTGGAAATTCAGCAGAAGTTACACGTGCTTGGTACATTTCAGAATTTCATTTTCCTCAAGGAAGCAGGTCTATATATAGTTTTTAAGTGAATGAGGAGAAGTAGCTGGAACCAGACATGGCACAACAGCCCACCTGTCCCAATAAAGTATATCCCAAGAAACAAATATCGAATTGGGAATTTTCTTCTCACTCCGCATTTGATTCAAAACCCGTCCAAACAACTCCTTCTAACATAAGTGGGTTTGGGGTCATACAGCATATCAGGCATGGCTCCATAGCACTTGTTGGCATTAATCTGAAGTGAAGTATATGTCTGCAGACACTAATCCTGTTTTAGATGGACTTGGCCAACAGGAAGGATTTTTCTGTGAATGTCATAGTAGAGCTTTGTATATTTTTAAAAATTTTTCAAAACAGAAAAGGCGATTATATTTTAAAGACATAATAGGCAACTTTCCCCTCAGCAAGCCTTGGTCTTCTTTCATAGCTTCCAGACTAACAGGCAAAGGGTATATATCCCTTTCCATGTTTCTCGTCTCTGAACAATGCACATACACACAGAGTAAAATCAAGCATGGGGTGATATTATATGATGAAGCTATTGTGAGTGAGTTTCTTGATCTGCTTTAGGGCTGGGAATGTATTTTCCTGTGAATTGTCTCTGATTCTCTAAATCTAAAATCTAGGGTCTAAAAATGCTTACCCATTTTTTAAATATATCCCATTGAAAATAGCTACAAGGTTCATCAGGCAGCTTTTCCGTGGAACATAGAAACTGCATGGGTTTTGATGTAGTCTTGAAATAGCTTGCATTTTTAGCCTAGAGTCAGAAGACTGTACATATTTTCTGCTAAGTCACTCTATTTCTTTTTCTTGACATAAATAGAATTTTTGGTGCTGCCTTCCAGAAAGGTTAAGTATTTTATTTAATATAAATGACCATATTAGTGAGAACAAGATTAGCATGAACTCAGATTTCCATCGTTCTATGTATAATGTGTAGAGGAAGAAATAGGCTGCATGAGATTTATGGGATTTATTTTCTCTTGACCTTAAGAGCTTTGCCAAACCATCTTCTGAGGAAGCATTATAATCAGCTAGGTGTAATGGTCTATTCTACAAATGAAACTGTAGATCAGAAAGCCAACGTTGGCTATTCTGCAGAAGTCAGGGTGGGGAGTGGAGGGGGATCCTAAACCTTGCAATTCTATTTCTGTGTAAAGAAAGAGCATACTTTAAAGTATTTAGCAGGCAGTTGGTAAGTTCAAAGAGAACTCTTAATGCTATGGCTTGCACCCAGAGTATATACCTTCCCTTTTCTCAAATATAGAGATTCACTTCAGGGATCCTTTGGTTCTCCAATAACAGAAACAAACACCTACCCACAAAGTAACTAGTTCACTTTTCAGTCTGATTATTGTTAAATCCAGCTAGCAGTAGCTGGGTCTGTTTTTTTAAGATAATCAGAGTCTATAATTTCACAGGATCCTTTTTTCTTCGATGAAAGATACTAATTTACAGAAGTAAAATAAGAGACAGTATCAATGTTCTTCATAGTGATACTGGGATGCATCCATAAGGTATTGCCTCTTTTCTCTTAAAATATTTGCTTTCAGTGCAAGGTGCTTTTTTTGTAGTTACTGTTCTGTTAGCATGCCATGTAGCAGTTAATTATCATATGCTTCTTTCTTTCATAACTGCAAGACCTCACAGAGTAACTTTTTATTCCATTCCACCTTGAAAAAATGAAGCAGAGAATACTTGCTTAGAATGCCTTGGAGACTGCAATTATTATGAGTAAACTACATGTTCTTTTCTTGTTAACTATTTTGCATAGTATAGAAATTACTTTAATGCTTAAAACTGTTCAAAAAGAATTTAGAAGAGAAGTGCTACTCATGGCTGGAAAAACAGCACATCACCTGGCCACATACTTTTGCAAAGCATATACTCTGCCTCTTGGTCATGCAATTGCATGACACAGGCAAGATAGTGTTTTTATTGAGAGAAGTGTCATGACCTGATGTTCGTTGCTATATTTCATTCATTTCCCATGGGGATTTGCTACAGAATTTTTAAACGTTTAGCTAATGACTATTACCTGCAGCCAGTATTTAGTATTTACTGCTTGTACACTTAGCATTAATTTTAGGTCTGATTACCTTTTAGTTAAAAATTAGTGTTAGAAAAGGCATGAAGATATCCAATAGAAAGCTACTATAGGTAAAGTTTTATTTTAATCTATTCCATTCTTGAAGTATGGTAAATGAAAGCTAAGAGGATTTATAAAGGTGATTTTTTTCATCTATATTATAAATGGAAAACCAATTTTGGGTAGTATTGAAGAACAATAGTTTTTGAAATATGGCAGTTCTGAAGGTGACTTTATGAAAAGTTGGATTTATATTCAATACAAATTAAACTATTAGGGTTAGCATTCTCATTGTAATATTTGGTGATGTGAATTAACTGTAAAGATTGTTGACACTGAATACTTTAAGTAATGCTATTCTTCATCAGCTGCAATCTTTGTCAAGTGTGTAAGAGGTGTGGTTTATGAAGCCGAGGAAAGCTTTAATCTCTATTATCACACTGCTTGCTTTAGTCTTTTTCCTTCAGTTCAGCTTTTTTGAAGATCCCTTCCACATTTTTCTTTCTCTCCTTAACTCTTGTTAGTTGAGATTATTAGTTCCTTTCATAGGAATTAGTGCCTGTCGTCCTGCAACTATGCTACTGTCCTTGCTAGCGTCCTACAAATTTATAATATTTTAATAAACCAGAAAAAACAGTTCTTCCCCTCCAAGCATGTGAAAAGTAGGGAACACATGCAAACAATTTAAGAACATACAGAAGGGACTGATAGTTCCACATCAGTCTTAAGTTTACTGGGCCATCATACTGCTAGCATTGTTGGGGAAGGAAAATTATACTCTTTCTATATGTGTGTCTTCTTGTGCAAGGAATTATCTAATCATTTCTTTTCATCTTTGAAGGACTAGCTTGATAATGTATCTGTTCAGAGCATATCAGCCACCAACTGTCCCAAATACAAGCCCTGAAACCTATGCCAGCTGGGTTGGAGAAAAGAATATTTCATTACAGTTGGCACATAAGGATACAGAAATCAAATAAAAGTCATCAAAATCCAGGAACTAGTCAAAATAAATAATATAGGCATTCCACGTGTACCTGAAAAGCAGATTTGATGTTACTTTATGCTACTTGTTTTGCATACTGTGATAAACACTAAATTCTGGGTGCTGTAGAGAAGTAGCATTATAATCTGCTAGAGCTAATGTCCCTTATACTAAAAATTTGCCTTTGGGCCTTCATTTTTTGTATATCCCTGCAAAACATGTTTATTAATGGTGTTTTTAGGTGCTTCCCTACACACTGCACAGTCATGAGTCATATCAGGCTCACGGGGACTGTATTATTCTATAGACGTGAAATAATTTTCTTGACATTTAATTACAAAATTAGGTTTTCATTTGTAGACTCAATGAATACCAATCTGTTTAGCTCTAATAAGAAGAGGAAAAAAAACAGCAAAAAGAAATTTGCAGTGAAATCTCATACCATGTTACAACTAGCTTCAGTTTTCCTGAAGTCAGGAGGGGTGTTAAAAACTCTGTTATATCATCAGTGATCTCTGCCTCTGATAATGCTCATTAATTAACACTTTCTAATACCTTCATAGTGGCTATATATGTTACTGAGAAACACAGCTTAATTATGTTACAGAAAAGCATAAATATATAGGTCTGTTTCCAATAAAGAGTGTGTGTATGTGTTTACGGTAGGATTTGGATAGGTTTTTGCAGTCCTAAAAACCCCTCCTCAGTTGCTGCAATTTTGGCTGTGACTACAGACTAGATGCCTCTCTGTTAATCCCTTAGGTGCCTAATTCATCTCTTCTTGCCATGCTCAGCATTACCGTAATCTAAGATCTTTGGCTCATCATTTATCATTTAAAAACAATCCCAAAATAGGAATTTAAAAACTAAGCAGCCCTTCTGATAAACACTAGCAAGATCATATTTCCCAGAAAACAAAGATATGGCCCCCTCTTTTTAGAGGGTGCATGGGTGCAGCATGAGGCAGCATTCTTTCTTACATATGAAGCACACCAAAGAGGGCAGTAAGGATGCAGAAGAGTCCTAGTTTTTAGCTCCTGAGGTTGGTGTCCAGAAGCCAGTGCCCTGTCCTCCCAACTGACTACACTGATAGGCTCAGAGTATCTTCTTCCTTTCTGGCTCCATGATGCCTGTATCCCTGGATGCTCAGTAAGGCACATTAAACAGCAACAGTAGAAGAAGCTTTTCTCCATTAGCCAGCCTTTACCTATGAGATGCAAGACAGGATTTCAAACCTCTTCAAGACAGGATTTCAAACCTCTTCACAGTTCCTCCCTGCTTGGGTGAGTGTTGTGATTATTTTACAAAGCAGGGGAAGTTACACCGCCATGCCCTCCTCTAAAAGACAAGATTGATCTTCTTGCTGTTTCCAGGCAAGGTACGTTTCCCACTCCCTGTAGAAAGGGTAGTAATTTCCAGTCTGGGCTGAGTGCTGAAGTCTTATTAAACCTAGCCCTTGTAGTTTCGTTTTCTACCCAGCTCCACTGTTGACAGGAATCTGGACTGCAGTAGGAGTTACCTGCAAGGTCCTGAGCTTTATGTAAGAGGAAAAATGTACATACCTGTCAGGAAATGTCCCACCCAATTTCAAAAAAAGAGCAAAGTGGGAATGACACATTTGTTTGTAGGCGAATCAGAGTGAGTGAGCAGCTCAAATCTATAGCCACAGGTAGGCAAAATCTTCTCCAGTCCTTCCTCTACCCTACCTCTATTCACAGACCTCTTTCATAATTTTATTCTTTTTGACTTTCGCATCTGCACCCACGCTTGGGGAGATCAAAAACCCAGCAATGACAGTGAAGGAAAAGGCAACAAAATGAATTAAACTACTGCTTCATGATCATGTAGAAGACAGGAGAAACAGAGTGGAGGAAGAAGGCCATTGAGAAAGGAGAGTTCTGATGAAGCAAAGTGTATCAGGGAAGTAGGTCATGAATTTCTTCTGAGGAAGCACATTCACTTCATTCAATGATTTCACGGAGAAATCATTGTTTCATATCTCCCTACCACTATGGAAAAGCTTTGAGATTTAAAAATATTGCACTGTGGGTGAAGTTCAGAGTTGAGGGAATTGTTTCATTTACAGCTGGATTCAGCTGCTCTCTTTAATTTTGACAGGTTAAGCGTCAAGTAACTCCATCATCATTTTCTTCTTAGACTTTATGTCAGGAACATTACTGACAGCAAAAGTCTTCAGCACTTGCACCTCATCCTTCCAGTCCCAATTCCACTCAGTTTTCTTACCAGGTAGTTCAACAGCCCGTTTTTGTTTTTCATGGAACTGAAACCTAATACCCATCTCAAGTTTCTGAAATACCTATAGCCTCCCGTTGTACTTCTGGAGCGCCTCCAGGGAAAAAAGGGAGAGAGAAATTAGGGCATGGCTCTGTGAAACAATGCACAGCAACATTTCTTAAGCCAAGGAACATAAATGCATATCCAGGCAGGTGAAAGAAAAAAAATCTATTTCTCAGCACAGAAATGTCTTTATTATGCCTTCAGTTTTCTACTCACTTCAATAATGTCAATTAAAAGTTATATTTCTTATTTTATGTTTTATACAGTCAGCTGAAGTTCTAAAACTAAATCTATTTACCCATAAGGTTCAACCAAAGGATTGAGGTATGGACACTATTATTATCAACTAGGTATGGAGAAAAATCAAATAAAAATGTTCGATACTGCTCTATGGTATCATTTTTCCCTTAAAAGCTAAACAGGACAAACAACATAAAGCAACAGTTCCATCCCTGCTGATATATAAATATGCAAGATCCTTTGCTTATCAACACAAAATAGAAATGCTTATCTTGCAAGCTATCATTAGCCTAATTTTATAGATAGGCAATCTGAGGCAGTGGCAAAAGCATCAGGAAGTTACCAGTTTCCATACTGAGATGAAGCAAAAGTGGAAAGAAGATTTAAGAGTTCTGCACCAGCTCTGATGTTCTGTCTGCTAAGTTGCAGTGCCTTACAACTGTTGGCAGTAGAAGAAAAATGCTGTTCTGAAGGGACTTTGTCCTGTACATCCTAGAAATCTCAGGTTACAACTTTTTTGGCCTTTTTTTCATGTTTTTGATTTCTAATGGAAGTATTTTGGGGAGACTTAATTTCAGTGCAACATAACTTTTGTCCTTTGAACACCACCATGAAGAGGCAAGAAAAGCAGTCAAATGTATTTAATTGAAGAATATTCTCTCTGAGCATGTATCAGGAAGCACTCACACCGTACTGCATTGCAGCTAGAAGGAAAAAAAGGGAGTAGAAGCTGCTATTTTCAAGAAATCTGTCGGGCACCAGCTGCTCTGGAACTCCAGCTTCCTAAAACTTGGTTTAGATGAAGTGCCTTACTACAGCTTTCTCCATCTTGGTTTCAGTTGTTCACTTCAGTTCAGTTTAACGGCAACAAGTTTGCCCTAACAAGCAGTTAACATATATACTCCATTGAGATTTTCAATTAATTCATATATTTGTTTTTCTTCTTACTGAAATCATTAGTGCATTGAAAACAAATTTAAGTAAATATACTTTTCTAGTTTCAGTTCAGATGATTCACTGTTGTTTAGCCATTAGCATTTTCACTTAGAGTTTGAGAAGAATTGGCTATTGTTGCCTTAAGGAATAAATGTTTGTTTCTGGTAGTAAATTCTCAGTTTCAATTCAAATCATTTATTTCTCAGAAACAAGGTTCCAGCTAATCTTGTTATTTTGTTGGGGTTTTTTGTTCCCCAAATCATCTATGTCTGTGCCTGGACATCTTATATCACGTAAGTAATTTCTATAGGATACTGTTACAATAGAGTTACAATCTACTGGCAACAAACCCAAAAGACCTATAGTTGTACTAAATTTCTTTGAATGGCATGTTAAATAAAAGGCCCTTAAAAATTGGTATCCTGCCATTTGTTCCAGATTTGGTTATGTCAGTTAAGCTCACATTTCTGCAGACCAGGAGGGTAAATACACTTACATGTTACAAATTCTGCGTGCCTTCCCTGACGTGAAGGAAGTGCCACCTAGGCAGGTTTGCACATGCAACAGCACTGTGTTAGCACATCCCAATTCAATATGAAAGACAGGACATAGAATGTAGCCAGTAAAAGTAAGGTTTGAAAACAATGGAGCATTTCTTGTAGTTATGCTGAAGTGATTCTGACTTCAATTCAAACATACGTATATATCAGTTGAAAGAAACTGATGGATATTAGCATCTGATTATAATAAGTACACCTTTTAGGCAAAACATTTATAAGAAATTTGAGGTCTTTTAAAATTGACATTAGATACGTCAATCTTTCACTTGTATTTTGCTTTATGTGTCTTTTTTGTCTATAGCAGTCTGATCTATTACTGAGTAACATACTTTTTATCAGCTAATAGCTATATTAACATCACAGTAAGCAATAGTGCAAAAACACATTTCTATGAGTAAAATGGCTATTTGACTGAAATGTATGGCTTTAAAGAGGAAAAAAGTTTTTATTTCATAAGAAAGATTTAACTACAAGAGGAAGGAAGCCTAGAAGCACAGGCTGAGGAAGCATGGAGTTAGATCTCTAACCCCAGGATTCACAGAAGGCAGTGAAGAGCAAGTGACCATAGGAGAGACGTGGATCCAGAGGACTGACTTTGTAGCCCTTGATTAGGGCACTCATGCAAATTGTGGAAAGATAAGGATCATGTTCCTGCTGCAGTTAATATTTAGTTACTTATACAAAGCTATGCGATTTCATATACAGAGAGGAGTTGCGCTAGCAGGAGCTTTGACACACTACTGTTACCCCATCATTGATGTCCAGAAGCCTGATGAGTAGGGAACATACCTGGTGATCACAGACTTGTCCTTTTTCCCATTCAGGAGAGATTTTGAAACAAGCCTCTTGCTCCACAGGTGAACTCCCTCATTACCTGCCTTGCTTTAGATTATGACCCACTAGCTACAGCCTGCTCCTCACCGGTTTTCTGCCCAAGGCGTCCTGGTGAGGCATGGCGCAACATCTCCAGAATATCAGTGGGAGCAGCATTTGCCCACCCTTGACAACAGATGAACAATGTAACATCCCAAGGCATTTTAACAGCGCTTAAGTCCCTACAAGTCAAGCAGCTGCTGAAGAACCACTTGGTGCATCTCAGTGGCACCTGAATGCTGTTGTTGGGTGCCTGAAGGCAAATTTCACCCCAGAGCATGAAGCATTCACTGCATCTTCAATAATGTGAGATACTCTCTTTCTCCTAATGGAGCTGTTCTACTTTGAATACATGATCTCAGTTTAAGCTTACATGAATTTAGCAGGCCGAAATGTGAGTCACTCAAGACCTAATTCATGAGGGGGCAAGGCTTTCCTCTTTTAGCAGTTTCTGTAAGAAGGACAGGGCTGAGAATTAGGAACAACTTCCACTACCCAGTTATAGCTATCCACTGCATACCTGTCACAGCTCTGAATCCCTGCCCACGCTTAATTCCCTGTACCTACTTCCTGTGTCGAATGGGAACAATAATACTTCCTAATCCCTCATGGATCTTGCAAAAACAAATTGTTTAAGAAGTGCTTAGATCTGGACACAAAGAGGTATCTTAAGTTAAAAAGTTAATTGTGGTTAGATTTAATTCCTTCAAAGATTTCTTGAATGCTTATTCTTCAGAAAATTGGCAATCCAGGACTGCTCTGAGAAGAGGCAGAGAGGACATATGTATGCGCTTCAGTGTCACATGTGGAACTTCACAAAGACCAAGAAGTAGAAGTGGTAGGACTGATCCCACGAAGCCCAGCAAAAGATGATTGGATCAGATCATTCAGCAGCTACAAAACTGTATTTTCAATGAATTTGAAGCTTTCTGTGTTGGCAAAACAGCAAAAAAATTGTTGCTCCTAAGTTGACAAGTATCTGAAATCACTTCACAAAACATTACAAATCTGACTTTTCAAATGACTTGGTTTGCAGATGTTAACATATAATTAAAAAAAAAATAGATTAATGAAACCAATCAGTAATGAATATAACTTGCTGTCATTTGACAGCTTCTTTTTATTAAAATTACCACTAAATATCTTAGTTGGAATTAAATATATCTAAAATTTCAACTTGTTCTGTATTAATAAAAGGCATGGTATTAGGGTTCATGAACATTTTAGTGATGATGTCTGAACTAATTACATGAGATGCACTATGAGTCCATCATATCAAGATCAAATCCAGATCTGGTTAGTTTCCTCCTTTTGGTGATTGTTGTGACTGTGCCTATAATTTTAATATCTTTCCACACGAAGAAGATCAGAGGGAAAAATATATCCCATCTGGATCTAAACAGTAATTTTTTAAACTTCATTTAATAGTAACTTCAGCCTCAGGCTCAACAAAGCTAACAAGACTGCTGCTGAGGTTGCTCTGTGTTAATTCTATAAAGTTTCGTTAGATACAAATGGTTGCTGAGGGTTTTATACATGTTTGCCAGGTTGGTAGCTTTAAACAGTTCAATCACCTTCAATCTAATTAATCTTTAATTTGTTGTTTTCCTGTAAAGGAAAATGACTCATCAGGTGGTAGATTTTGATTCATGAGTCTGCCTATAAAACTGTCTCTTGGTACTGAACATAGTATACATTACTGTTCCCTTTAAAAATAATTTCCTATAGTAATCACCAAAATGCTGCAATGTTGTTATCACAAATTGAAGTTTTAGGTTATTACTGTAGAGTACTGTGATATTTTTCATAAAGGTCTGAAATAACAGTGTTCTTATTTTCAGACTTAGTATGAAACAACATGAAGATTGTGAGGAATTATATTTTCTTTCAATTCTGTTGCTTCATTTTTCTATGAAGAAATCTGCATTTACTTGAACGTATAGGGAATATGGAGAGGGGGGCAGATATTTCTAGAGGCTGCTGCAAGCCTCTGGCATGGATGCAGTTCAGACACTGAAGCCCCTGGAGGAAAGTGCAATTCAGAGCTTCTCATTTAGGCCTCTAAAGGTTTGAGTGGTTTTGTGGTACCCTGATAGATTACTCTTATACAGCCAGATATGAATTTAACCATAACAACACCAAAAGAGTGGAGGGGAGGTGGCTATTCCTTGGTACCCGCTAGAAGGAGATACTTCCACGCCTCACCTCTGTGTCTGAACATGGGAAGATGCAGTTTTCACAGCCTGTGCAGGCAAATGTGCCCATCCTAAGGCTGTCATCTAACCTTACAAACAAATAGTTCATTAAGATTCCGGCAAACACATACAGTCTGTTTATAGTCCTTAGTCTTTTTTTCCTTTTTTTTAACTAGTGACCACTGTTAATGGAAAACATGCAGTGCATCTGGAGGAATTGTTTAGGTGAAGGACTGTTCCCCAGGAACCTGGTGTGTTTATGTGACATAACCCAGCATTCGAGCATCAGTCTCTCAGTAGAGAAGAGCTGCATTTACTCAGCATGCCTCCTACTTCCAGCATTGGGGTGTGATATCACAGTCCTTTAGAAAAACAGTATCAGTTGTACTTGACCTCTCCAGAAAAATGAAAAGAAGTTGTGTTTCAATACTTAGTTAAATGGCCAGTGAAACTGGGCTGTAGATTGAGGCTAGTCTGGAGTTATCGGAAAGCACAGGAATGACTCCATGAAGAGTTTTCTACCACATAAAGTTTTTTACTGTGGTATTTTTCAAATGGCTACACAGAGTCAGGTACTAATACCAGAACCTCAGCTAACTTCTGTTGGGGCACTAAGAGGAACACAGCTGCAGTAAAGTTCGTGGGACTGCCCTGCTCTGAATGACAGACCTGCTCAGCACACTATTTAACGATTTGCTGGTTCTACTTGTGTAATCAATTCACTTCGTCATTCCAGTGCTGTTCTTTTTATTCCCCATCCTGTTCCTATTTCTATTTCTCTTTGTTTACTTGTCAATTCTACTATATTAGAACATCAATACAACTCATTTTAATTGCCTTTCTAATGCACATATTCATCAAGTAGGTGCCACAGAATCTCTGTTCAGCTGCTCCTTAATTTTGCTTTAATTGCAGAAATGCCTACGTTTTAGCTAAAACACAGAGTCCTTGCTCACACCAGCCATGTGAAGCAGTGTTTCTGAGTTAAACACAGCCAAGTTTCAGAGGTGTGCTCTGAGCCTGGCTAACTCATGCAGCTTATATGAAGGACTTCTACCACAATCCCTACAATAGTTTTCCTGGTGCACAGTGGGCACAGTTTCAGAAGACTGGTTGGCACCGTGCTGCCTGCTGTTCCCTGAGTTGTTCTCACGGAAAAAATATGTGGCAGTGGGGTGCTGGCATGGCCTCTTGCAGCTTTTTTTTTGCCATGGTCCACTTTTTAAGTTCTAAAATTAAATGTTTTAGCACATTTAGATCCTTGCATGATGTTCAACTGATGTGTTCCTTTCTTGGTACAGGTATTAGCTCCATGCTTTCCTAAACACTAGACGTTAACGACAACAAGCTAGACTCAGTTTTCACCTTGCAGTGCAACATATATTCGCTCAGACTTCTCTTTCCTGCACACTTCCTCATTCCTTTTCTTCCTAGCACTATGCATGTGTCATCTTTTAAGATTAACCTTAAAACTTTTCCATAAACTACAACCAAACAAAAAGAGGAGAAATACCTCAAAGCAAAATGACACAAGCCTTATTTTGTTGTTTATTAAGCTTTATGGATGCTCACTGCCATCATCCCAAATGGAGGACACTCTCTTGTCTGTGTGATTCCTCTTCTATCTATGTCTATTCTTCCCTCAACTAATGCTAGACTTCTAGCAAAATATTAGCAATGCCATCTATAGCACCAAGATACACCATGATAAATATATGTCCTCTACTGTTTAACATTTGATTTAAAAAAATGTGAAGGTTTTCAAATAGTATTTGCATAGGCCTCCAGTTTATTTAAAAGCTCATGATAACAGTTATCCATAGTGATTCTAGTATTCTGATCATGTCAAAGTTCCTCTTTATTGTGTTTTGCTCTAGTAGCCAGGAGGATGATCCCTAATACAGGATTATTTACATAATGTCTGTTGCAATGACAGATAAGATACAAGAAAAAAACATGTCTTTTCATTTTAAAGTACTGCCTTTTGTTATTTACCTATAGTACAGTGGAGGGAGAACAGCACAAACTGTACCTGAGAAGCAGAAAAGTACACAGAATAATTCCAAAACAAATTTAGTTGATTAAATGCAGTACATTAAAACCAGACATTTTGATGTTGACATTTTAGTATTGTTAATGAAAGGCCCAGCTATTGATCTTTGCTTGGGCAACTGTCTATTGAATCCACTGGACTTAAATTCAGAAAAAGTGTAGCCTGATGAATTTCAAGTAATAATTGCTATACAAGGTAATTGCAAAATTTGCATAGCAAAGCTCCTCTGAGAGAAATTTATGAGATTTCTACATCATTCTGAATGTGCAAAGGCTTGCAATTCAGCATGATACGAGTTATTAACCTCACTTGAATAAAGAAGGAAAATAATATTATATTTTGTTTAACCTCTGCAGCTTCAGAATTCCAGGGCTCTATGAATAGATCAGAACAGTAAAAACTTAGACATTTTTCCCAGTTATCTCGTTATGTGAAGCAATGTAGCTCTCTCTATGAGGGGAGCTACTAGTTAGAATGATCACATAGAAAAAATAAATTCACAAAATAAAAATACTGGATCATTTCATTAAAATGATTATTATTTAATTCTAGTTACTGAACATATTTGTTCCTTTCTCCTGACTCCTTGATGTGCATCCTGAATGAAGCTACTGTGGGATACGAATGGGCAGCGAGGCAAAGCCATCTTTGCCCTAATGCCTCACTATTGGAGCAGCTTCTTGAATGACTTGGATGCTGGGACTTGTCAGAGACTGAAACCTTGACTATATGAACTATCACAATTCCTACCTTCCTTCATTTCTCCTAAGCAGTGGACAGACATTGACTTGTTCCTGTCCACCAGCTCTTTGTCACTACTCCTCTGTTGGAGGATGCCAACTGCTTGCCCTCAGAGAGAACTGTAGTTCAGTGAGCTCTTCCTAATCTGCCCCAGGCAAAAATCAGTCAGGTTAGCTTACACAAAGTGAACTGTGGTCTGAGCTAACTGAGGTGGTTTTGCCTGAAAGGGATTAGGAAGTGTTCATGTGCACTGCTCTGAAGTCTCTGCTCTGAGGCTACAGCATCTAGCATGATGAGCCGCTTGAGTACCTTCTGCCAACACAACTGGATTCAGAAAAGAATATTGCAGCTTCATGCTTTTACAATGAAGCAGCTTTCATCATCATCAGTTACTGATTTTCAGGGTTTAGTCACAGCTGGAAAAGTTTAAAACAGCTTCTCATTATGATGAGTGCTTTAAAAATAATGAATATTTAAATTTTTGTTATTTACAAAAAAGGTCATTTACATTTTTACGGTACTATTGTATTTGCATTAGCATTACTTTACTAAGAGATTTTTCTGATTCAAGTCAAGATGCTGATACTGTTGGTTCCTCTCCACATTAAGTACTCCTTCTCATTAACTCAAAATCTTTACTGAATACATTTAAATGAGGAAAGAAATAAAAAATCCTACTTTAAGGAAGGAAGTGAAAGTTCTCACTGACTTCTGTGGACCGAGATTTGAATGCAGAATTAAGCTGATGATCGCAAATTTGAAAAAATATTGTCAACATAAAATCTTCTGTTCCATTACTGTGGAAACTAAGAATAAAGCCAAGAGGTAAAGAATCCAGAGATGCATCCTTATCCTGAGTCCAGAGAAAAGGATTTCCACATTCGCTTTTGCATGTGAGAGTAATGTCAACCTGTGACTAATGGGAATCAATAATACACAAGTCAATACTGTGCTAAGTATGTTGGGTATTTTTTAATTTCTTCTTTTGAATGCCTTTGATTTTTATTACCAGTTAATATTAAGAAAGACAACGCATCTACTTGAATTTTACAAAGTCATAATAATAGGATGCAGATCAGTACAGTATCCTCAAGGGTAATTCATCTTATACTGTATCTGTTTCCCTTCCTAGTAATTTCAAAGTCATTAAACTATTACCACACTGATTTTTATGAAATGCAGATCCTGAGGAGGGTTTTTGCATAACTAAAAAGAAAAATTTAATCCCTACTTTCCTGCAAATACACAGGGCCTATTGGGAGAGAAGTATGGGAACATCCGAATACCGGGGGAAGTTGAGTCAGCAGAATTTGAAATGATCCTGGATGCTGCTGTAGAGGCCAAGCTAGAGACAAGGATTTTAGAAGAGTGGTACTGCAGGGATGAGAATGCGGTGCCACCAGCATATTACCTCAGACCAAAATCTGAAATGCTGAAGAACTACCAGAATACGGTAAGTCATAGTCACCTCCTTACAAAATTCTTCTCTATCAATTACAGTGGCGGGCAGTCTGCACTGTAATTGAGGGCCAGGCACTTGCTGCTGTCTCTGAATTCACTTCTACAGCCCTGTCCACACCTGAGCGACTGGTGCTGTGGATGCTCCGTTCCCATACATGGTGAAGGGAGCAGCTGTGAAACACCAAGGAACATAATGGGTCATGACTCTTGCATTGATGCGCACTCTGGTAACAGCTAGAGCAAGTGGATTGTAGTCATTCATGACCTGTTGGGGCTAGTGGGACAGTTGCACAGATTTCTCTTCCCTTCCCTGATGTTGGAATAGGGAGAGCTCAGGTTCTCCTACCCTGGTATTGTGCTTTTGCTAGATTTCAGTGAACAGGATTTGCAGAGGAAATACACGTTTTCCCTTCTATCCCCATACAAGAAAGCTCTTTAAGAGTCAGACAAGTGCTTAGTGCTGTCCTGAGACAGATCTCATACTTCTAACTTATTAACTGTATTCTAACAGAAGATTTTTGAACACTGTTAATTATCATTTTTAAAACAGGCATTTCTCTTTAACTGATGACAATAAAAGCTGTATACTACCCAGGGCTCAGTTCTACCCACCTACACATCCTATATACCTAAGGTCAGATTTCAGTGTACAAAAAATGAAGTCCTTAACAGAGTATTCCCTTCATTTTGAGTCCATACTGTATTATACAAGAAAATGAAATTAAACCATTATACTGCATTCACTTATCGTGTAGCAGAATTTTTTCTCTGTTGCATGAAAAAACATTGAAAACGTGCAAAACATAGACACGAAAAGAGTTTTAATGAGTTGAAGGAGTATAATGTGGCTAATTCTAAAGTATTGATCACAAGGGAGAAAGCAAGTTTTGTAACTTTGCATTATGCATTTGCTAATGCCCACAGTATCCCTTTGAGTAAAGCTTGGCTTTTTTGTACCTTTCCTCAAGCTACTGATACACAGGAGGAAGTAAAAAGATGTTCATAACTTAAAGCTAACATAGAGTTACACATGTCATAAACTTACAGAAAGTAATAAAAGATACACAGCTCTGAACATGTCAAGAAAGTTGCTAGGGAGCTTATCCTGCAAGCTTTTCTTTTTCCTATTACACCCTCCAGTAAAACTGGAGACTCCTTCAACACTTCACCTGCAGTAAGTAGGTGCTACCAGCTGCCTTAAAGAAACCTCCATTGTGGCATCTGCGAGATACCATCTGAAAGGATTAGTGAATTTATATTAGAACCCCTCTCTGGTGACAGTGAGATTACTGTTACTATAGTAATGAATGAACGAAAGTGAAGTCAGATATAATCCCATGTTTTTCAAATATGGTAGCTAATATGAGGTGCTTAATTACAGGTACCAGGAACCTCATTTTCAGTTTTGAGATCCAAATTTAAATAATAATTATTATTATTACTTCTCATTAAAGGAGCGATAATTTTAGCAGTATTACTGCTGCTTTATTATCGTTATTTCAGGCTTGATTCTCAAAACCCTCTTTCTGTAAACGTGTTACTGGTCTTATTCTTGAAAAATATTGCATTAGCTGCCTACAGGAGGAATTCAGAAAATACTCAAAGCAGCTAACTTTTCTCATTCTAAAGTGGAATATGTTATGATTATCTTCCGTATAAACAGTTGAACTCTATTTATTTTCAGTCTATGTGTTTCTCTGGTACCATGTTATTTATGACCTTGAATATTAGACTTTTACTTTCTGAAGTTGTAGATGTGCGTATTACAGCTACTGTTTAACTATGGATATTTTTAAAAGATGGAATCTTCTTCAAACTCTATGAATGAGAACAAATGGCAAAATATATCAGAAGAGATTAAGAAGATTTTTAAGACTGCTGTGAAATTGCTGTATGAGAAAGGAAAAATGAAACACAGCCAAGCAAAGAGATACCTTTCCTCTGGTAAAGTTCAGACTAACTATTTCTATATATTAATTTATTATCTTTTCTGTCAACCTTTCCACAAACATGAAAATATATTTCTGTCAGCATTTCTCATATAATTCAAGAGAGAAAAAAAAACGTTCATTGTGCTTGCTGGAGACCAAAAACCATACGAAAGCACCCAGCGATTTTTCTGTGCTTTTTCTGTTTTTTTTTACAGAAAACAGATGCAGTCATTGAGGAGTCTGCATGTTGGGGGTGGGGGATGTTCTTGAACTGTTTATAAAGAAAAGATAACAGAGACTCTGTGTTTTCTTTTCATCCTCAGCTATTGAAGATGAACTTGATTTTGCCTTGGGTAAACAAACACCAGCTTTCCTAAAGAAGTGTGTTTGCTACATTCGGAAAATTGCCAACATTGAGCGTTTCGTTAAAATTCCAGAGATGGGAAAATACATGGATGTGGTACATACAGCTGGGAAGTTTCTACGAGATCCCGAAGCCCATGAGAAACTGATCAAGCTCAGGGATGAATTCATTCCTACCATTGTCGCATCATCCAATCTGAGAGTGTACACATCCGTCACTCACTGTGACATGAAACTGGGCTACTCCCAAGAAGTGGAGAACCATTACATTGAAGGACTTGGTAAACAGTTCTATGAAGACATGATTGATATAATCCAAGCAACAGTTCAGCAGAATTTTGACACCGAGACAGACTTGCTGTACGATGAAGTTCTTCAACACTCATCACTATGTAAAACGTACTCCACTTTTTATGAATATAGATGCGAGGCATTAAACATAGTTCACAAGTACGTTCTACCTAGCAAAATAGGTCACATTAACCCTCTTATCATATACGGAGGACCATGCACAGGGAAGACTCTTTTATTAGCCGAAGTGGCAAAGAAGGTAAATAAATAACTTTACATAATATGGTGATGTTATGATTATTAGTGTGTAAGGGCCAACTGAGTTCTCATTCTTCCTTTTGTCAACAGACCTGATGTCAGCCCTTAATATATAAAATAAAAATAACAAAAAGTATATTCTGCATATTATTGTACACATATTCAGAAAAAGACTTACCTTTCAATAATAACGTGTCTGTATCATGTGCTTAGCCAGAACAACAATACTTTATCAAAGCTCTTAAAAACCTAATATGAATCAATATATTTTTGAATTAACAACATGTATTTTAGAAGGATCTCTATCCCTCTTGTTCCACTGAGGTTCTATGAATCTGGAACCATCTAAACATCATATGCTGATTTTAGTCTTATTCACAAACACAACATGTCTTTCCAAGTCATGCCATCTTAGGTTCTCATCAGAAATTATTCTGGAATTAGTCTGATACACTTGCTACAAATACACTTGCTACAAAACTATCTGTAATAACCTGCAAAAATATCTGTACTCATTTATCTGACATACGCTGTTTAAGTCATTGAGCTGAGTACTACAGGGAGATGAGTGAAATACTTTGTGCAAGGCAGGACCAGATGCAGAAAAAGACCAAACTGGCATCTCTAAGCCTAATTCTCCAGCTGGCAGTCACAACTTTGAGTTCCCTGCAGGGTGCTCAGAGAATTTAGCACAGTGGGGTGGGAAACAGCCGTATCAGCCAGGAGGAAATGGAGAAGGGAACAATAATGTTTAAAATCCCATCTCTTTCCCAAATGTGACTTCCTATAGATTCACATTAGTTGCGTATATGAAATTAGGATTTGGAACTCAAGATCTCATTTCAGATCTGAGTACATAAGCTAACCTAGAGATTCTGCTTATGTTGTTGTTGTTTTTTTTAAATATTCTGTAATAACTTAAAGTGAGGTGAAAAGACTTAGCAACTAAGAGAACTGAGTGTGTTAGCCCACACAGACTGAGAGGTTTTAAAGCCACATTCCTCACTTGCTTAGAGTATACTAACCAAAAAAAAAAGCAAGAGATACTTTTTACCCCTTGCAGCACTGTTTAAGACCAAAAGTCACAGGCACACCAAGACAGAGCATACTTCTGTGATCCAGGAATTAAGGTAACCTGCTTGTAAAGGGCAATCTGTACTCTAATCCTTGTCCTCGAAAACCGTCAAGGCGTGCATTTATACTCAGCTGGGAATCAATTTTAAAGAAGTCTAGGTGGCAAGCTGGTCTACTTGGCCAAGGATGGCATTGCTTAGTGTCTAAGGAAGTTTATTAATAAGAGAATCTACCTACTGACTTTCAGAAGTGAGACACAGATTTTGCAAAGAGCACCGTGGGATTTATGGACTACATTCTATTCATGTCCCCTTAGACGTAAGCCTTTTTGTGGATCTGGGTCTTAGTGTTTTGGGATATTACCTGTGCTAAACAAAGATGACATATGACACAAATTTCATTCAGTGCACATAAATTAAACCAGCCTTGAACTCTGCCAGTAAAAGCATTTCCATTCAGCCAGTAACATTTAAAAATATTTATTTATATATAGGCAATCACTATTTATAAACTCTGTTACTGTGCTTCATTTAGATATTAACTAAATTATGCTCTATATTCTAGTCCTACTCCTGGTTGCAAGAAGAGATGGGACCAGATTCTGACCCTGTGGTAGTTATAAGATTTTTGGGATCCACTGAAACAAGTACAGACCTGAAGACTATACTTCAAAGCATCTGTGAACAATTAGCAGTCAACTATCGTTGCCTCATACAAAGTTACCCAAAAAAGATTCATGACCTTCGGGACTTGTTCATCAATCTCTTGAATGAGTCGTCATTCCACAGGCCGCTGGTGATAATACTCGATGCCCTAGAACAGCTAACAGANAAAATATATCAGAAGAGATTAAGAAGATTTTTAAGACTGCTGTGAAATTGCTGTATGAGAAAGGAAAAATGAAACACAGCCAAGCAAAGAGATACCTTTCCTCTGGTAAAGTTCAGACTAACTATTTCTATATATTAATTTATTATCTTTTCTGTCAACCTTTCCACAAACATGAAAATATATTTCTGTCAGCATTTCTCATATAATTCAAGAGAGAAAAAAAAACGTTCATTGTGCTTGCTGGAGACCAAAAACCATACGAAAGCACCCAGCGATTTTTCTGTGCTTTTTCTGTTTTTTTTTACAGAAAACAGATGCAGTCATTGAGGAGTCTGCATGTTGGGGGTGGGGGATGTTCTTGAACTGTTTATAAAGAAAAGATAACAGAGACTCTGTGTTTTCTTTTCATCCTCAGCTATTGAAGATGAACTTGATTTTGCCTTGGGTAAACAAACACCAGCTTTCCTAAAGAAGTGTGTTTGCTACATTCGGAAAATTGCCAACATTGAGCGTTTCGTTAAAATTCCAGAGATGGGAAAATACATGGATGTGGTACATACAGCTGGGAAGTTTCTACGAGATCCCGAAGCCCATGAGAAACTGATCAAGCTCAGGGATGAATTCATTCCTACCATTGTCGCATCATCCAATCTGAGAGTGTACACATCCGTCACTCACTGTGACATGAAACTGGGCTACTCCCAAGAAGTGGAGAACCATTACATTGAAGGACTTGGTAAACAGTTCTATGAAGACATGATTGATATAATCCAAGCAACAGTTCAGCAGAATTTTGACACCGAGACAGACTTGCTGTACGATGAAGTTCTTCAACACTCATCACTATGTAAAACGTACTCCACTTTTTATGAATATAGATGCGAGGCATTAAACATAGTTCACAAGTACGTTCTACCTAGCAAAATAGGTCACATTAACCCTCTTATCATATACGGAGGACCATGCACAGGGAAGACTCTTTTATTAGCCGAAGTGGCAAAGAAGGTAAATAAATAACTTTACATAATATGGTGATGTTATGATTATTAGTGTGTAAGGGCCAACTGAGTTCTCATTCTTCCTTTTGTCAACAGACCTGATGTCAGCCCTTAATATATAAAATAAAAATAACAAAAAGTATATTCTGCATATTATTGTACACATATTCAGAAAAAGACTTACCTTTCAATAATAACGTGTCTGTATCATGTGCTTAGCCAGAACAACAATACTTTATCAAAGCTCTTAAAAACCTAATATGAATCAATATATTTTTGAATTAACAACATGTATTTTAGAAGGATCTCTATCCCTCTTGTTCCACTGAGGTTCTATGAATCTGGAACCATCTAAACATCATATGCTGATTTTAGTCTTATTCACAAACACAACATGTCTTTCCAAGTCATGCCATCTTAGGTTCTCATCAGAAATTATTCTGGAATTAGTCTGATACACTTGCTACAAATACACTTGCTACAAAACTATCTGTAATAACCTGCAAAAATATCTGTACTCATTTATCTGACATACGCTGTTTAAGTCATTGAGCTGAGTACTACAGGGAGATGAGTGAAATACTTTGTGCAAGGCAGGACCAGATGCAGAAAAAGACCAAACTGGCATCTCTAAGCCTAATTCTCCAGCTGGCAGTCACAACTTTGAGTTCCCTGCAGGGTGCTCAGAGAATTTAGCACAGTGGGGTGGGAAACAGCCGTATCAGCCAGGAGGAAATGGAGAAGGGAACAATAATGTTTAAAATCCCATCTCTTTCCCAAATGTGACTTCCTATAGATTCACATTAGTTGCGTATATGAAATTAGGATTTGGAACTCAAGATCTCATTTCAGATCTGAGTACATAAGCTAACCTAGAGATTCTGCTTATGTTGTTGTTGTTTTTTTTAAATATTCTGTAATAACTTAAAGTGAGGTGAAAAGACTTAGCAACTAAGAGAACTGAGTGTGTTAGCCCACACAGACTGAGAGGTTTTAAAGCCACATTCCTCACTTGCTTAGAGTATACTAACCAAAAAAAAAAGCAAGAGATACTTTTTACCCCTTGCAGCACTGTTTAAGACCAAAAGTCACAGGCACACCAAGACAGAGCATACTTCTGTGATCCAGGAATTAAGGTAACCTGCTTGTAAAGGGCAATCTGTACTCTAATCCTTGTCCTCGAAAACCATCAAGGCGTGCATTTATACTCAGCTGGGAATCAATTTTAAAGAAGTCTAGGTGGCAAGCTGGTCTACTTGGCCAAGGATGGCATTGCTTAGTGTCTAAGGAAGTTTATTAATAAGAGAATCTACCTACTGACTTTCAGAAGTGAGACACAGATTTTGCAAAGAGCACCGTGGGATTTATGGACTACATTCTATTCATGTCCCCTTAGACGTAAGCCTTTTTGTGGATCTGGGTCTTAGTGTTTTGGGATATTACCTGTGCTAAACAAAGATGACATATGACACAAATTTCATTCAGTGCACATAAATTAAACCAGCCTTGAACTCTGCCAGTAAAAGCATTTCCATTCAGCCAGTAACATTTAAAAATATTTATTTATATATAGGCAATCACTATTTATAAACTCTGTTACTGTGCTTCATTTAGATATTAACTAAATTATGCTCTATATTCTAGTCCTACTCCTGGTTGCAAGAAGAGATGGGACCAGATTCTGACCCTGTGGTAGTTATAAGATTTTTGGGATCCACTGAAACAAGTACAGACCTGAAGACTATACTTCAAAGCATCTGTGAACAATTAGCAGTCAACTATCGTTGCCTCATACAAAGTTACCCAAAAAAGATTCATGACCTTCGGGACTTGTTCATCAATCTCTTGAATGAGTCGTCATTCCACAGGCCGCTGGTGATAATACTCGATGCCCTAGAACAGCTAACAGATAATGATGATGGTAGGAAGCTCTGGTGGCTTCCCATTCACCTTCCCCGTTCAGTACGGATAATTTTGTCAACACTGCCAAACAAGCACGGGATCCTGCAAAAACTGAGGTGCCTTATTCATGAAGAAGACAACTACATTGAATTGACTGCAAGGGACAGAAAGATGTGTAGTCAAGTACTGAAACATCAGCTGCTGCGAGTTAAAAGAAAAGTAACATCAGGGCAACAAATCTATGTCAATGAAGCATTCTCCAAGTGCACGCTGCCTATGTTTGTGAACTTAACCTTCAGAGAGGTCAGGAACTGGAGATCTCACAAAGATGTGGATGAGTCATCCCTCTGTGTCACTGTCCATGAAAGCATAGAGCAGTTGTTCTGGTCACTGGAAAACACATGTGGATCAAGACTATTGTCAAGAGCACTTGGCTACATCACTATGTCCAAATCTGGCCTGAGTGAAATGGAACTGGAAGATATTTTAGCCCTTGACAACAGTGTTACATATGAACTGAGTGAGAGTGTCAGAGAAAGTAACCCACTGAGAATTCCATATATATACATTGCAAGGCTTAAGGAGGGCTTACAGGGGTACTTGATAGAGCGACAGGTGAAAAATGTAACGCTACTTCTTTGGGCAAATAGGCACTTGCAACTAATTGCCCAGAAATTGTACCTGCATAATGAAGAAGATTTACATGAAATGCACACAGTCATGGCAGAGTATTTCCTTGGTGTTTGGTCAGGTGGACGAAGAAAACCTTTTTACAGCAATGACCAATATCTGAATGGTTGTCCTGACCATGACAGTAGAGGCCTGAATGAGGATGAAAAGCACTGCATGGATCAGACTGCTTTTGACAGGCAGGCACCTGATCAGCCATGGGTCTTTCAGTGTAATCCATTAGAGCCTGATATCTTTTTTATCAATCACAGAAAAATGACAGAGCTTATTCATCACTTGACAAGATGTGGAAGGACAGATGATCTTCTGTACGGAGTCATTATGAACTTCAGCTGGCTGTACACCATGATTAGAATAGGGCAGTTTGATAAAGCACTTTCTGACATAGAACTGGCTTACACCTACTCGCAAGAAAAGGAGCTGAAATTTCTGGCCAGTACCCTCCGCAGTATAAAGTTCAAAGTAGTAAAATACCCAGGTTCACTCTCTGCTGAATTGCAGCAGAGGCTTCTCCCAGTAGTAAGTTCATTGCCCAAACTCAGACATCTCCTCCTAGAATGTGACAAGGATGGACCCAAGTACTGCTCTATCGTCCCTTTGCATTCCTCCATGGATGTGACTTACAGCCCCGAGCGCCTGCCGCTGTCATCCAGCTGCATGCACGTCACTGAGATTTTGCCTACTTTTAATCCCAGCACAATTATTGCTGCTTTAGAAAATGGCTCCATCAGCACTTGGGATGTAGAGACCCGCCAGTTACTAAGGCAGATTACAACCACTCCATCTGTTATCTTAGGGATGAAGCTCACTAGTGATGAAAAGTATCTTGTAGTGGCTACAACAAAAAACACTCTTTTGATATACGATAACATAAATTCCTGTCTTCTGTCTGAGGTGGAAATTAAGGGGTCAAAACATTGTGGAATTGGGGGGGGGTCCAGTTTTATAAATGGATTTACGTTATCAGTCAACCATGCGCTTGCTTGGCTAGAGGCCAGCAAAGACGTTACTGTAATAGATCTGCTTTACGGTTGGCCTCTCTATCACTTCCACTGCTGGTACGAAGTGACCTGCGTGCAGTGTTCTCCAGATGGAGTTTATGCGTTCTGCGGGCAGTATTTGAACACCGCAACCATTTTTCACTTGGGCAGCGGAGAGAAGCTGGCCACTGTGACCTCTGAATTTTCTGGTGGATTTGTGAAATTCCTTCTCATTCTTGACACAGCCCAAGAAATGGTGATGGTGGACAATGAGGGTAGCCTCTCTGTTTGGAATACGGAGGAAATTGCGAATCCCCAGCTTACGGATGACTTTGACTGCAGGAGAGAAGACAGTGAAGTTGTCAGCATAGAGCTTTCTGAAGACCAAAGTGCAATTTTAATTTGTAAGGCTCTCAGCATTGAACTTCTTGACACTCATGTGTGGAAGGTGGCTGAAAAGTTTAGAGCTAAACACAATGAGCGCTTTATATCTGCCGTGTTGTCCAAAAATGGCAACTGTATAATTGCTTCAATGGAAAATACCTCAGCCATTTTTGTTTGGAGAAGAGATACGGGACAGTGTATGGCAAGCTTACAGGAAATCTCAGGAACTATAGTCAGGCTAATTAAATCAAATCATCATAACATGCTGCTATCCTTATCCACCAGTGGTGTCCTTTCTATTTGGGATATAGACATCATAACTGCTATGTCCAATATTGATAAATCTGGGAAGCCTATCCAAAGACTGGTGTTGCCAGCCAGAGGTGAATTAATATACACATTGGATGGGTCAGATTCTGTCCATAAGTGGAACTTCAGCACCGGATTTATTGAAGCCGTATTCAAGCATGAAGGTATTGTTGAAAACTGTGTGCTGACCTCTTCTGGAGAGATAATGGTTACATCAGACAATAAATGCAGCCAGTATGTATGGCACACTGTTAGTGGTGAAAATATCTTTCGCATCAATGGACAAAAAATCTCAGAGCTAATGATTACTCATAACGATCAATTTGTAGTCTCTCTCTGCGAGCAAAATGCATCCAGAGTTTGGCGACTGGCTACAGGACATAGGGTTTGCAATATTTTAGTTGCCTTACAGAATGCATTTATAACAACCGCAAATACATTTGTAGTCGGAATGGCAAAGAATAAAGTGTTGGCAGTGAGTCTCTGGACAGGCAGTATAACCAAGAAGTTTTGTTGTGATGATGGTGCAAACATTGTGGATATTAAGCTGATACCAGACTGCCCAGATATTATAGTATTTATAACATCTACTGAAACTGTGAACATCTGGAGCCTAACAGAGGAAGTCATCTGCAGACGCGTACAATTGCCTACCAATTTCTTAAAAAATTTGGAAGACTTTGAAATATCCCCAAATGGGAAGCTAGGAATTATAACTCGTGGTGATGAGAACATCAATGTGCTTGATTTATACAGCGGAAAACTTCGTGTGGTTCATGCTCCAGGTGTCATCTGGCGGCAGAGGCTGTCTCGGGATGGCCGCTATCTTGTGTACATCTGTTTTCGCAATGAAGAAGATGATGACAATGGTGCAGTCTCTAGTTTAATAGTAATGAGGCTAGCGGATGGCAAAAACATTGGTGCCTGTTCTCTTTATAAAACTCCCACTTTTCTTGCACTCTCACAGAGACATTTAAATATTATTATTGGATTTGATGATGGAAGTATAGGTACTTACACTGTAGTGGATCGAGTCGATGCTGCACTGAAAATCAAAATTGCTACTTCAAACAGCCGTCAGATTTTCAACAACACAACACAAGTGATTAGGCCAAAATGTCACAATTATAGCTTCAAAGTGACTGCAGACTGCATTTGGAGGGAATCAACGGAAGTATTTGCAAGGGATAGCCCCATTACAGTTACAGAGCCTGAGGTGAGTGAAGCAACACCAACCAAAAAACACAACTATTGCTATGAGAAAGTGTGCTCAGCCATAGATTGCAGAGGACACAGTTTTGCTGCTGACAACTGAGTAACCATCTGGACTAGCTTATCTGAATAATAGTATACATGCATAGGTTTGTCTTCTGAATTCACGTAAAAAGCAGTGCATTTCTTGGAAGACAGACAGAAACAGCAGAGGGCAGACCAGCTGTTTTTTCCTCAACAAATATTCTTACATTTATGTAAACAGAAAAGCAAACATAAAGCAAATGGGCTGCAGGGTTTTTTAAATTTCGGAATACAAGGTTCAGTCCAGGATTTCACCAGGGCCTTGATTAAAAATTTCTAGCAATACTATCAAAATTCTTATGTTATTACAGAAGTTAGGTGATCTTATCTGGGATTGACAAACTGTTTTAACTAGAACTAAAGCTCCACATGATCGGTGAGAAGAGTCAAACCACTATTTTATATACCAAGTCGCCTAGATGGGTCTATAGCTAACAGCCAACTTTATACCCACTTGCAAAAATGTGTTTTTCTGCTTGATGGTGCAATGACAAGATGTCACCTGCCAACCTGGAACACTTGATACATTCCATCATCATTTAAAAAATACCTACTTTTTTTTTTCAATTGGGATTAATCTTTGGGTTGAAAGGAGTAGGTGCCAGTCAGCTACAAACGCGTCAACATGTGAGTTGATAAGTATTTGTTCACCTCAATGAATGGACTAAAAAAAATTTTTTTTTTAATTGCATGCAGGGATTTCAGGTTTCTGTATTGTGATAAAAATGATAAAAACCTAGGTCATAAAAGGAATATAGGGTTTGGGGTTTTATTTGTGGTTTGGGGAATTTTTTTGTCTTCACAGTGTGTATCAGTACAGGTCGTAATGAAGACTTTTTCAAAGAGAAAGGGCATTACAGATGAACAGTTAAACACATTAATTTCTTTATGTTAAAAGGTTGTTATCCGTTTTGTTGTAAGAAAGTCTACAGTATCTCATATGTCCCCAAAGTAATCTTAATAGAAAGTTTTCAGACATGCCATGTATTAATCTTGATAACATTTGCCTTACTATCATTTCTGTTCTTTCCAATGATAAATACAGATCAGATGACCAAACACTCTGGGACTGCTTGTATATGTGCTGAAATACTCCACTAAATGTAAAGGCTGTCCAAAGGTTCTTTACTGGTCCAATTTGTAATGGGTTTTTCTTACTTCTATAAACTTACAAGCTTCACTTTCTGCTTTAGAACTGTTCTGAGCCTTTTGTACAGTTTTACGAGTTTCAAGGCAGAACTTGTGAAATAATGACAAATGCTAAAAAAAAAAATTACATTTTGCCTAAGTAAAAAAAAATACTGGACAACATCTGAAACGATAAGAAGATTTTTCCCTCCTTACATATCTTAAAGTTGGCACACCTGTGGAAATTTTTTCAAATTATTTAAACAAAATAATTTTATTTTTAAAATCAGAACTCCATGCCGCAAATTTCCAAGAAATGAATGCTAAGCTAGAACTTAATGTAGTGTGTGAATGTTCAGTGTACAAGCCAATATAGTATATTAAGTGACTTGAATGATTTTTCCTAACTTGTTTGCAACTAATAGATCATACTGAATGTTTTTATGTAAACTTTGTATTGTTGGGAAAACCTACCCAATCAGAGATTTATATTTTCATAAATGTCAAATTTAGTTAAATTTTGTTACAGAGTTGTTAAATTAGAAATCTATTGCAGTCTTCAAACAATATACAGTCTTGTGTATGCATTGTTTGTACTAATAAAATAAGGAAACAGACTTGTGTGTGTTCCTTAATTTTAGTGAAATTTCACTCTGTCAGAGGGACACAAGGCATTTGCAGCTCCCATTAGCCTGTATTTACATAATTTTTAAGGTCTGTATTTGTAAGGAAAAATTCCAGTATTTTTCCCCACTTCAGTTAACTAAATCAAACATTCAAAAACCAATGAAATTCACAAAAAACATCCATGCTTAGATGCTGCTTGTGACTGGATTGCATACTGCCAGTGTGCAAGTCAACAGACATGAAGGCTTGTGTAACCTACCCAGTAGGAAGCTCAGAAAAGAGGAGAGCACCTGAAATCCCACTCCCCTTCAGACCTTTGGAGCTATGGGAAGGGGCTGTGGGATCCACACCTCCCAAGGATCCTGTCCTGAAGGTAAGCAACTTCCACCTTCTTTCAAGCACTGGGCATGACACACACATTTCAGCCTTGAACTCCTTGTGCATAACCTGTATAATGTTGGAAAGTTAGTTCCTTCATTATTTGTAAGAGTAAAAATACATCTCCTATCTGCCCCAAGAGTGGCTAACTTTGGGTAGTAAAGGAGTATAGCAGAAACAGAGGAATGTTCTTCCTTTTTAGGAAGTACTACCAGAACCCAGCTAAGCTGAGTGGCTTATCGATAGAGTACCCAGACTTGCTCCACCTGTTTTCTGGCTCAATGAACTTTGTGGTCTTCTGCACAGTGGCATGGCTTCTTGGGGCAGGAGATAGCCCCCAGCAAAACAGAGGATCGGCCTAGAAGTGAGAGCAGCCTTCCCTTCATCTCGGGTCAAAGAAGGAATTGATTTTAAGCCTTGTCTAGTTGGTCAAAGCAATAGGCTGACATATGAAAGCAGTGATGCTGTATATAAAAAGGCATGGGTGTTCTTGTCCTGCTTTGAACCTTAGTCTTTTATGTTCTAACCAAGGACAGCAAGAGTGGGGCAGCACTACTGTTTTTCTTAATTGTAAAACGAGAAAGACAAACAAGAACGTGATTCCTAATCTACTTAAGCCCTTCAGCAAAGCATTGGGTTCCTAATCAAATTGAAGGGTGCTGTTTAAGTCCTGTCCCTCCTCATAGTTTATCTATGTCTTAATAGATAAACTATCTCATTCAGTAGTTTCTCTAATAACGAGCCATCCACATGCTAAGTGCTGTTCTATCCCTACATAGGAATAGAGCAATTTACTTTCTTTTAAGGAGCATGATTTGCGTATCTAGAACAAAGCTTTCATTTATTCTTTATCTAAAGTGCATCAATAAACAGGCTCAGATGGGGTCCATATTTTCTGACACAGAAGATTCTAGGAATAGGCTGTAGCTGTAAGAAAGCTTTAGAGGGGAATTGGCCGGAAATTCTTTGGCAGAGAAAGGTAAGCCGGAGGTCAGCTAGAAAAAATATTTTTATCAGTCATTTCCTTTGCACCACAGCTGGGGAATGCACGGCCCATGACTTCCTTTCATACAGCCTGTGGCCATTCGACTTTTTTCACATTATTATCAGATAACATCAAAATGTGAGTTAACGTGTAGCCTGGAAAAGGCATTCATAAGGCATTCAGGTTTCAGTGGTTCCCCAGCCCTGATTTGTCCATGCTGCATACTCAAGCCCTGTACATAAACCTGTGGAAACAGAGTTTTAGCTATCTAGCAAAGGGAATTTGAAGCAAAAATCCATTGCTAAAATAGCATGCATATGCAGGGGGGCTATTTCAGCCCCTGATCTGCTGAAAATCCTGAGATTTGGCCCTTTGTCAAAAACTGTGTGTCTGTATGATACATCATAAAATGTGTCTTTTGGATCATTACCATTAGGTATTAGCGACAACCTGCATATTTTGTTGATTAAGGATTAAAAAATACATAAATACATAAATATTAAGACTGCAAAAGGACAGAATTCTGAAATCTATTCTTATTTCTTCTAATTATAAAAGTAAAGATATCTTACTTTTTCACACATTCTTTTTTATGTAACCATAAAATTGATTATGTAATCATCCAAATGTGGACTAGGACCTTTGGATAGTTTTGGTTATCAAGGATTTGTTATTAAGAATCATTATCAAGTATTTATGCTACAAATATGACTTACTTCAAAGTTCTTGTACCCCATTAAGGATGTTACTCGATATCTCTTCCTGGAACACCATGTCGCTGCAGGAAGAGTAATGAGCTACATTCTTTTCCGTGGTTAACCTTTCCAGCCTGGTCACTGAACACCTTGCATTTTGGAGGTAGTCTCCTGACTTATACAATGTGAAGTGATGCTCTCAGTGTGGGTCTAAATCATAGTCTCAATTCTCAATTTCAACAGAGAGGTCAAAGGCTGAAGGTATAGTCGTCATGATCCTTCCCAGGGCGGGATGAGGCATTTTATCATGTTCTTCTCCAGAAGGGGCAGTTTGCACCACCATCCTTATGTGAAAAAGGGACTTTCACTATCGAGGACCAGCTACACAGTGCTAAATTCACTTGAAAACACAGGCCAATAACTAGGGAATGTTCTCTCAAGATGTCCAGTCCAGCAGAATGTGCTCTTAAAATCAGAAGTGGTTCCCAAAGTGACTGTTAAAACCTGCCCCTAGCAAGCTCTTCTCCCTGCCTCCGCTGCCCCACCATCCCAGGCCCACACTGCTCCTGCTTGCCAGGGTGGGTGATGATCCCACCCAACTCAGCAAAGCCCCTGACTTGTTCCCAGCCATGGTACACTCTCCACCTGCAGTGTCTGCCTTTTTGGCAGCACACTGGTCCCCTCTCCAGCCTCAGCAGGGAATATACAAAAGCAGATTTAAAGCATGTTCACATGTTCCTGCTGTCACAGCTTTCACCACACAATACTGCCACACCAGCATGGGTCTTTTACTTTTATGTAGCACGTAAGAGATAAATAAAATCATCTCCCCGCTTTCATGCCATAGCTCTGATTCCACATGAATTTTGGTGCATGTGAGAAAGCTTCCAGACTAAAATAGATCTATTCAGCATATTTAAAGTGAAATACGCACACTTGCAAGGTGAGAGATGAAGCAAAAACCCAGAAGTGCTGTAGCGTGGGTGAAAACAGAACATCCCAAAAGCAACAGGGTAGTTTGCAGCCATTTGTCTCCATTATTCCATTGCATGTTAGTAAATTACCTGGCACTTCTCACTGTAAGATCATGTTGATGATACTATCTGAAGTTACAAAGTTAACCTTTTGGGCTATAATTTTTCAAGGCAGACTTCTATCTCAGCAGCAACGTTCTCCAGAAAACCTCAGCCAAAACAGTCGACTAAGGTACAAGAATGAGATTAGAGGAAAAAGAGGATTTCTGCAGGCTGAATGTCTCAACTACTTTTCCTTTGAAAAAACTATTGTCACATTTTTGAACAAGGACTATGGATTGGTGAGACAAGTGATCATTTCATGCAGGACACATCTGTGAAAACCTGACCAAACTATCAGCCTGAAAAGATCCCAGCAGTTTGCACATATTCATAGAAAACATTAGGTTTCAGGAATAGTACTATAGGAGCACAGCACACAGGACTGCAGGGGCTGGGGCAGAACTTCTCTGCTACTGCAGAAACACTGGGTGTGGGTTCAAGAAACCGCAAGAATGAATAGTCTCTGGAATGCCAAAAATACGGTAGCCCTGAAAAGGGTCTGATGAGGAGGCCAAGTATCAGGAGAAAGGGGGAGGCAGTCTCCCCGAGGTCGCTTACAGCGGCCTCCTGGCCTACAGCACAGCTTTTCGACTGGGACATTTCTCAGCCTATTAGCCCAGCTCATTAGCCCGACTGCCATGAGGGCAACGGCAAAATACCACCGGATGCAGAGCTGGCCCACGGGGGCTGGCTCCGGCTTGGCAGGGCTGTAAGCCGGGTACGCAGCACACGCTGTGCACGGCTCTGCGCACAGCGTCACGCTTCACGCTGCGGAGGTAGCCCCTAGCTGTTTGCATCTCCCGCCTTACTCACCTCCTCTGACAACTTGGGGGTATGTTAGCCTGACAATTCTTTACTTACTGACCAGAGAGCCTTTGGGAAACTTTCCCTAAAGTTTTGTAATAAGACGTTTCCTGGTTCTCGAAACCCATTTTCAGCTAACGCTAAAAACTTGCAGGAATAAAAAGAAAGAAAAATCTGCCAAAGAGCTGTTGTACAGCTTTGCAGGTCGCTAGCTCACAGACTGTCGATGATATTTGGCCTTTATGTTATGACATAGCTCTCTCAAAGCAGCTTTTATTAATTTGCTTGCTGGCATCCGGTGCCCGAGCCCCGGGTGCGCGGCCCCGCGGTGGGAGGCTGGGGCTAGGCGGCGCGGCTGAGTGTCTGCTCCCCGGCACGGGGACCCGCCTGCTCTCAGCCCACTGCTGAAACGAGTTTGACAGTCTCATCCTCAGCTCCCTGCAGCGCGTACCAGGGGAAGCACAACAGGGCAAACCCAGCCTGCTGCTGAAGTGGGATTTTAGGAGGATACTTTGCATGAGAAAGGCAAGCAGGACTCCAGCATGCCCCCTACACGAGGAAGGCAAGGATGCAACCCCCGCCAGGCGGGGAGGCAGCCCTAAATCCGCCATTATTTAGGGTGAGAACAGCACACTTACTTGTACAGCACCTGAACCTCATATAACTGCTTCTGTGAGGCTTAACGCCACAAACAAACAAGCAAAGGATTGAGTAGAACATTTCCAAAGCACTATCGAGTAGGCTCTGTTAGCGCTGCTTTGGACCCCCTGGCTGTGACACCTGCAGACAGATGATGCAATATTAGTGCCAGTTCTTTCTGGGAGGTTTTTTTTTTTTACAGTTTCCAGGTACAACGATATACATTAAAGATTACAGCTGGGAAACACCTGACCCAGCTGCTTGCAGATATTACCTAGGTTAAATCTCTCCTCCTGGACAGGGAACACTCTTCTTACCGGATTGTGGCAGCAGAACACCTTTCATAACGTTTTTGGAAACACCACACCCAAACCAAAATTATTCCAGGAAAGTCAGCAACTTCCACAGGTAAACGTGATGCAATGCCTGCAAATATACCTTAGAGCAGAGTTCCTCCGTAGAGCATCATCCAAAACAGTGGGGATTAAATGTCATTGCTAGGCAAAACTACCTGATGTAACAGAGGAACTTTCTGCCAAATCCTTTCAGCGCCATTTGTGACATGGGGAGATTTAATTTTAAGAATATGCAAATTACATCATTCGTACACTGACGGGCTTGGACTTTGTTGTGGTTGTTGTAAGCGACTGTCCCAGAGGAAAAGAAATTATTTGGCACATGTTCTTCCTCTTCTCCTTTTCTAACCCTGACCAGAAAACAGTGAGCTCTATCAGGTTTTTATCCAGCTTGCAGGTAAAGGGTTACAGATTCTAGGAAGTATTAAATGCAAACTTTAAAGGATTTTATTTTCATCTACAGTCACATGACGCCTTAATACCCAATGACACTAACTACAGTGTCTCATTAAGAGGTCATGCAAACTCCCAAGCTAAACAAGGCATTCTTATATATTTAACATTCAAATGCAGAAGCCAAGCTAAGCCATGGAAGATTGTAATCAGAAAAAAGCTGCACTTCCTGATCTGCACAAAAGGTACAGGTAGGAAAAGTTCTTCTTCCTTTAACCAGTAACATTGTGCTTTCAAAAGAAACTGTTTACAGGACATATTTTGCACTCTCTTTCTTTTTTAGCTTTCAAAATAGTCTAGTAGTTTTATCCTGAAAATATCTGATCTCACTTGTTCCACCTGTTGTAGAGTCGGTATTGTTTTTATACTCAGAAACACAGTTGGCTCAGCACAAATCCAAACAAAACAATCTTTTTAAACCAAATCTATTTAAAAAGTAATGTTTTTAAAGATTTCTTAGTTATTGAAATGTTTGTGTTAGAGTATGTGGAGTGAAGGGGGAGTTAATGTGTCTTTGGTGTCTGAAACGAAGGGATTTAGAACTTTTCTGACTTTACTTATACCATGAATTGCACATTGTTTCGGTCACTTCAGTCAAAGTGTATTTTAACGGATGTGGCTTCCTCACTGAACTTACACGATTTCTGATTTCCCCTCCTAGAATTTGGTGCGTTAAAAAAAAAAAAATCTTACAAAAGCAAATGAAAGGCAGATGGGGAGGGTATTTCAGTGTTCCATAAAAGGAGAAAATTGTACAAAATAGGGAGTAGGAGGAAAGTCAGTTAAAACCCAGTTAATCAAGAATTTAAATGATGTTAAAGCATATCCATTTTCACATGGAGAGATAAAGTTTCACTGACAATTGCTGGCAATATTGCAGTTCATTTTTTTTCACTTGTGCTGAAGGATTTTTCCAGGATTTTAGTTTTTTATCACTAAGATCTTTTTCTCATCACAATTTTTCTTTAAACTGTAATTGTTTTCAGACAGTGTTCTAAATACTCGGCATTTTAATCCCTTTATAGGAATTTAGTTAGAGACTACATTCTATAAAGCTACAGAATCTATATTTACTAAAAGATCTCCAGTGCGTCATAAGATTTCCACCCCCTGGGGATTCCCACTGCACAAAAGCAGCAAGCGGTGTTTATCGTTTTACTCCTACAGTGGTTGGGTGGTGATTGCAAGCAATGAATTTTTTCCTCAGTTTATTCTATAAAACCCATCTCTTTTTCTTCTTCCCACATAACGCTAGGGGATACTAAAAGGAAGTGGAGAATAATAATACCTACAGCACCTTGCTTCATATAACCTTTCAACCTTCTTTGCAGAAACAAAAGTTCTTTATCATTACCAGCACTTAAAATAAATTTGAGAAAATTTGATCCCAAAGAAGTTTACCAGTAGCGCTTCAAAAAATTAATATTGTCATGCACTTTCATGGTCACCATCTCGAAACATCATAGGTCTAATGTTGAGGAGAACCAAGACCCTAGTATGGCCTAGTATGTTCAGCCTGAGACATCAAAACATTTTTTATCACACTAATTGTATCCCTAACCTGCCAGCAGAGTCGCTCACAACTGCGCTGGTGAGAATGTAACAAAAGCCACTACACTTTAGAAGAACTGTCCCAAATGTACTATAACTGACCTCTGAACTTAAATTATTTACAAAAATCTATTTAGAAACTCTGGTAGATAAGGGGCTTGTTTGCTAAGCTAAATTTAAATCTTAGGGGAGTGAACGGAATGCACCAACTCCCAAATAAACAGCCATCCTATTACACAGGCTCCCACTGAAGAGGAACGTTGCACCTGACACGCTAGGAACAGCCTGCCACGGCCGCTCTCATTTAAGAAATGTTTGTACAAATTGGGTGTGTCATGGTAAACCAGCATTTAGTAGCTCAGTAATTAAATCTGTTGAATGTTAATTACGCAAAGCATCTTTGTAGGGTGGAAGGTAGGACAAATACTAAAGTTACTCTGTGACCAGAAAGACAGACTAGCCATTGAATGAGAGGGAGCAGTAACTCCTTTCCTAAAGAAAGGAATACAAATGAGGCATTTGCTATCTAGCACTCTAGCAGTTCAGATGTTCTTTATACCCACAATTTTACACTCATTACAGGAATTTGCACTGCTTTAATTATTACGTTTTTTCTGATGAAATAATCCAACCTATTTTCTTGCTTTGTCACATCAATATGCAGTAAAACGTAGTGTTTTTTCATGGGGAGGATACACAAGTCAAATACTTCCTGCTCATAAACAAGGAGAGAGAGGTTCTTGGAAACTGAGATTATTGGAAACCCAAGAAAGATTTTTGCACTCAGATCTTGGGGGAAATCAAGCAAACATAAAAATCAAAACACTACCAGAAGTTTGGAGTAGTTTTCTCTTTAGCCCAAAATCAGAGCTAAGCCAAGCGTTGGTCAAAAGCCAATCCAGATCTTCCAAAAGGCTTGCAAATCTCAGGAAACTTGTACCAGATGTAAGGCTAATATTAAAAATCATCAAACTGATGATTTTTGCGCAGCTCTAGGTTCGGTGGGAAGACACAGAAAAACCTGCAAGTGAAAGGAACTGTGGCTTCCTTGGAAAGCCGGGTTGAAAGTGGTCACCATGCAAGGTAAACACTTGTGAGTGCTGAGGCCCTTCTCTAACCACAGGGTTGTTTGTATCTGATCTCAAGGAAACAAACTTACTTAAAGTAACTATTTGCTCTCAGGTTTTACTGAATGAAAGCCAAGGAAAGCCTTTCTTCATGTCTTTCAGGAAGGGATGGTCTTTTACTGTGTTTGCACAGTATCTAGTTGAACACAGCCTCAGCATTGTCTACATCTTCCACTGATAGCACTTCACAAAAGACTTGGGGTGGGGGGGACTCAACACACGCAACCCACTGAAACATGATGAAATGTAGTCAGGTAATAAATATTTGTTTGGAACTTATAATTCCTCCTTCAGACCCTGTTTATCTGAGAATTATATATGGTCACCTGTCAGCAGAGCATGCCCGTGATTTCCACACAACCAAGTTGTCGTGAGGAGGGCAGGGGTAACACAGAGCAGGAGGCCAAATCCCCACTCCTTAACCAGGAGCACCTCATTTAGCAGCTGATCATGCTAGAGAAGTAGCATCAAACTTCACATCCAAGCAATGATGCATGGAAATCGTTGATTTTTGCTGACCTACAGAAGAAGAGTGCTGGCAAGCAGGATGTGTTGCTGAGGAGAATAGGTATAAAACACAATGTGGTTTTACTTACTGAAAGTTTGATATTAAAATGGACAAAACAAATGAGTTTTGGTAGAAAGGTCAAAAGGGATTATTGGAAAGCGGGGAAAAAAAGGAAGCAATTTTCCTGTGAGCTCTCCTCTGAGTCACTTTCACTTAGACATATGGAGGAACTTTAAAATTTTATTAAGAGCCGAGTACATTGTTTGGAAACTAAACATTTAATCACTTACAGCAGGAAGCAGGGAAAAAAAGGCCCAAGTTTTCTTTTTTGTGTGATGTTTTTCTGTCTGCAGTTTTTATACAAGTTTGTTTAACTTCCATTTTTTCACTTTAACCACAGATGTTTGCTGCAAAGCCACAGATGCTTTCTGGTTAGAAAAATATTTCTGGTTGAATATTCTATTATCAATTCACATAAGTTACTTTTCCATTTGGGATAGCAAGGCATAAGCCATCTCCTTGGGGCTTACTTTTTTTGGTGTTACCAACTGGGCCTGGCTCAACTTTGCATCATTTCCCAACTATTTAATATAGTAGTTGTGTATTTCTATTAAAGAGCAGTTAACTGTCTGATTTTATTAAACAAGGTCCAATGCCTTGCTATAGCAGGCAATCTGCTTTTCTGAAAGAGCTGAGTAACAAGGACAAGAGTATCCTATGTCAAGAAGCACACACACACAATGACTGAAAACCCTTTCAAGCTGAAGTCCACCCTGGGAACTTTTCATAGGGGTTCCAGTGGGTATAGTATCAAATCTTCACGCTGTCAACAGAGGCCAGAAGAAAAAGGAATAGCCCAATGCAAGCTGTGCCAGTGCCACCCAGCACACTGCTGCCAGCAGAAATGACAGCACGGCAGCAGCACAGGTTTGCCTGTGCTGGACAGAAGCTCTCCACACCGCATCAAAACAGGTTATTTCGCTTCTGCCCAGCCTCCTGTGCTCAGGACAGGTGCATCTGGATGTTAAGGCACTTAGCCCAGGCAGGGTGGCATTCATGTCCTCTTACGACACACTCCGATAGAGAGTCTCTGAAGGCAGCTTTAAGGCAGGAGAGACAGGGAGTGTCCCAAATGAGCGGTATGGAGCCACATTCCCACAGTCCTGAGGACTTCTCAGGCTGCGGATCTGTTCCTCTTCTGACCACCTATCCTCCTCATTGTATTTATTGTAATGACTGTACTTACTGACTGAGTTGTATTCAGTACACTCATTTCCCCCTTCATCCTACAGCCACTTTGCAACACATTTTATCAAGAGTAGATTTGGGAGTGTCCAGCTTTATCTACCTTATTAAGCACCTAAGCTTTGTGCAACAGCCTAGGATGCAGAAAGCACCGCCTATGCCCTGACACAGCTGCCCAGCAATTTCCTCCTCTGCCTTCTGGGCTGCACCGGTGCAGCAGGGGCCCTCCCCAAGGCCCACCATGCCAGGGCACCTCCCACCTCTGAGACTGCAGCTATTTTTCTCATCTACTTCTGATCTACTCACAGTAAAAAAAGCCTAAGTCTCAGGCAAATTCAGGCAGTCTTGTTCACTTACAGCTCAGTGGAAAACAAGCAGTTACTGTCAGCTGTCAGGAACCTGAATAAAGCTTTGTTAAGGGCCCCTCTGTCTCTATTTTTGGTTTGGGTGTGGCATGGAAAAAACAATATTTACCAACTCAGTAGCTGTGCCCTTTGTGTATTTGTTTTCATATTCCCTTTCCCCATGTGAATATAGCAGATGTTGCACGGCTTGATATCAGCCCTGCATTTCTGTTGTCAGAGTACGTGTAGGTCTCCACTGAACATTAGTAATGAATAGGCAACGTCTGTGCAGCAAAGATACAGATTCAACTGCCAGGCACCGTTTCAGAGGCAAACGTGGATAAAGACCAAAAATACCACAAGATTTCATTTGCAATGTAAATGAAACAAAAGCTAAGGTCATCATCCCTAAACTGAAGGCCTCCAGGGGCCTGAGAAGCTACAGCCATGTGCGATGTCCGATTTCTGTCCTTAACACCTCTTCTTAAATTAAAATTACTTGGGAATATTTTCCATTGCTTTGGATGAATGCACACGGATTGCTAAAAGGCTATTACATATTTACCAATATACATTAAAAACTAATGCTCAGTGCAATTATCCCAGTGCAATTATCCAATTAACTACCTTCTATAAAAACATTCCCATTCACTTTATGTTTATATGGAGTACAAGCATATGGATTTGCTAATGCATAGATGATGAAAAAACCCCAAAGACAATTTAAGAAAAGCCAAGGACAAAGAGCTAGATGCTAGGGGAAGGCCAGCTTGCTGCTTTCAAGTATTCATCAAACTACAACCTTAGCTTTGTTTCATTTTTCTGCCATCCTTCCACAATAAAGCTTTACAGTGGCATCCCTGAAATCAATGCGGCTGGACTTTCCTCCTGGAGAGAGCAAGAGAGCACCTATTTAGCTCAGAGCATATATTGTTATCCACATTTTGCATGTGGAGGAAGGCCAAGTTTGAGAAGCAAGGAGCTATATCAGCCCCATAGCTCTTTGCAGGAAGCAGAATTTGAATCCAAGTCTCCCAAATGCTCTAAGAGCCAAATCTGCCTCTAGAGACTAACACCTTTTAAAAATCCAGGCCAGTGTCAATAACTTTCTTGTCATGGGGCAATATGTCAGACTGGCCAATAAATAAAGTTCTAACACACAGGCAGCAGGTATTTGCTTTATGATAGAGCTACGTGAGACACACCATTTACAGCCATGGCATAAACTCTTTGGAACAAGGAGTTCTGCTGGAAATGTCAGCCTGTTGTTAGCATACAGCATCATAAGCTACTCCACCGCCAAAACACAGTCCCACAAGTCAGATTTAATTGTGCAATTTTCATTGATAATTTTGGTGAATACAGCCCATTCTTTTGCACAGGATTAAAAGAAACAGAAAGGGGGGGGGGGGGCCAAGGATTACTAAGCTGGCTTGATGCCAGACAACACTAAGTCTTCTAAGGCAATGAATACTTTTCTATAGTTTTCAAGTATTGTTCTACTGAGAGACTGAAAAAGGTTGCAAATACAATCAAGATAAGTAATTCAATAATACAACAGAAATGCAGCTGTATTTCACCACTATCTCACCATTACCATATCTTAGCCACATATAGACCTTTTTAATGCAGTGGTCAATAATTTGGATCTGCCTTGTGCTGAGAATAATTATTGTAATTAGAACATAAACACTCCTTGCTCTTGTTCACAAAATCGTTGTGTTTAATCATTCCCTTAGCCACTCATCATCACGCAATATCTGTGAAGGAAATTGGTTTAAAATACCAAACGGAAAAGTTCACAGGCACTCTGAACAGCTCTAGATTAAATTATCTCTATGCTTTCCACATTAATCTAAGTGCTGTATTTAAAAGAAAAGAAAAACCCTTTGAGTCAAAAAGAACTCATGTAAGAGAAAAAGTCACATCACATAAAAGGGTTTTTATTAAGGTATTCTATCAGGGTCTCTTCTTGAAGAGTTTTTCTACTCTCTGCTGACCATTCTTTATGTGAAATGTTCAGGAACAATGAGGTAAAAAATGCATCCTAGTATGTTTCCCACACTTGTTATGTAGAAGCAGTACCGTGTAGGGGGAGCACCTTGAGCAATGAAACTGGGGGAAAAGACCACCTCAAAAAAAGAGTGAAGGAAAAAGAAATGCATCAGGTGTATTAATATCTTTCAGGCTATGTCTGATCTGAGAGCTAATACAGCTATAACCCGATAAAGAAACTGATTTATATGGCTTTTACTGTTTTAGAAGGATTCCTATTTTCAGTGTACGTATTTGATCCTTCTCAAACATCCCAATAGCTGATTTGGTCTAAGCAGTTCTAGCTCAGCTAGAAGAAGAAGCTACAAGATCATCTCAGAAATAACGGCTTGAGCCAGGCACACCATAGCCTTACCATTCACTGAAATACCAGATTCTAAACGTTTGGTGCTCCTACATGCTAGGCATTCATTCAAACCACCATTATCTAACATACCATACCTAACATACCATTTTGCTCACAAAATAAACCAACTCTGCTCCCACAACATGTCAAATTCTTCTGCTGAGGAAAGGATCTTCTTCAGGTCTCCCAACACAAGCTATCTGTATTTCATGTTGTGATCCAATTAAAAAGGAACAAGGATAAGAAATTATGATAAAAGTGATAAAATTTATTTTACCACTGTTTCCATACAGGACAACTGGGTAAGGAAAGTTTGAGTCTGAGGTTTTTTGTTTGTTTTTTTACGACGGGCAAAGTCAAATTTTTCTTTCAAACCCACTGACTCATCTGCACCAAGTATATTGTTCTCCAGGTTTTACATTTACTTCTTCCATGCCATTCTTCTGTATATGTCTTAGCCCAAACACTGTGCCCTATGCACAGCCTTCTGATTTCTCAGACCTGCTAGCAGCCATGAATTTGGGCAGGAGGCTGAGTTGTTAATTCAAGGTGTTCTCTTTCAGTCTTCCCAGGAAAATATATGTTTTGGCTGAACAATCAATTTATAGCATGTGCTTTGTGGGTCATACTCCTCTGTGTATGATTCACTTTGGGCTAGCAGTAACAAACCAAGGATGTAACTCTTGCAAACTCAAGCTATTTATAAACAGGTTTCAGTGTCTTTTCTTTCTGTTTACATTCCAATTTGAAGATCCAATTATAACTTGAAATCTTCCCAAAAGATTTTTCAGTCTGCCAGCCACACAAAATACAATTTTTTTCCTGTATCAACCTAAATTTCCTTTGAAACAATGAAACCAACATCAACTCTTTTCCCTGTGGGTTCTATTTGCCCTTCAATGAGCTAAAGTTTCATGTTTTCCCCCAAACCTGTTGAGTTGCCTTAACCCATTAAGCTACCAAACATGTTAAATTGCCTTTGTTGCACCATTTTGAAGTCTGTAAACCATTGATTCTTCTAACCTTAGGAAATTCTTTTCCATTCTCTGTCTCATTCCAGCTTGATGCAAAAAAGACAAATCTGCAAAAAATTGTTTCATAAGGCCAGTATTTGAGATGAGCCCCAGAAGCATGGTTTATTGCAAATCTGTGGTTTGCACTGCTGTAACAGCTGCATTAAATGAGTATTTGTTAGGATAAAATAAACCTGACTGATTTCTCTAAAGTACGTTTAGGGCAGATAATCCAGTAGTGGTATGCTCTCCGTGCTACAGGGCTTTTATTGTTCAGTATCATGCCATGAAAGAGCCTAGATTTGTATGTTCTACTCTTGACACTAAATAAAGTGAATTATAGACTGAGATTTCTTTGTTCAGTAAAACAGATTTTTTATGGCCTGTTCAAATCTACTTTATCTCATATTCCTACAGCCTGCAATATTCTTCTGTCTGCAGAGCTCACTGTGCAGTGCAGTGCTAACGCAGTTGAACAGGTCACCTAGATACTGGCACAAATTCCCTAACCCAAGGACCGAGTCCATCAAGAGCCACCTGTTTTCTAGGTTTGGCCTTCTGTTTCCCAATCTGTGCAAGTCTCTATTGTTACCCTGCAGGATTTTAACTTTATTGAGGTTGTTTTGGTTTTCCTCATCTCCATGGCATCCCCAGTAAGAAGCATAATCTCCAAAGATATCATAAAAAAGCCCTTTGTGCTCCAAGAGATATACAGGGTTTCTTGAATAAGGCTGCTGGAAACTTTGCAAAAGAAACTATGCGAGTAAATATACTACCGCCCAGAAAAAGCCATGCTCCCTCTCCCAAGCAAATGGAAAGGTTAACTCCATCAAGCCCTGCAGTTTCAGGAGTCCTTCATCCTCAAAACTTCCTCATCACACAGCTCTCGCAGCTCATTTGACAGAAGGAAAATTAAGCTTAAGTTGGCAAAGAGCCCATTCATTTATGCCAAGAAAATCCCACACAATTTGGAATTAATCAATAGCACAGAAATCCCCTCCCACCTACCACATGGAGCCCAGTCTCCAAAAACCTGCAGTCTCTCTCTCTAGGATGGTATTTGAAACAAGCCTGTTTGCAGAACTAGTTTCACCTTCCTCCCATGCCACCTTCCCACACAGGGAGATCTTTTGCTACTTTCCTCCCATGGAGAAAATAACACACCTATGTGGAAAATGAAGACTAGAGCATCATAAGGCCTGATATGAGAAAATCTTCTCCCCACTGAGCCAATACACTTTTCTCCCACTAAGAAACACTCTATTTCTAGTCCAGCAAAAAGCAACACAAACAAGGCTTAGTACTTGTGTCAATGAGCCCTTTTGAAAGGCCTAGGAACAAAGATATGCCTGAAGCAGAGCCTGGGCTTCACCTTACTTCTTTCTCCAGGCATTTCTTTTGCTTTCCAGGAGGCCTGAAGAAGAGCTCTTTATAGAAGCAAAGATTGCAATGGATTGCCACAAAGCTTTCCATGAAGCCTTTTTGAAGTATTCAGGTGAGATGCCTGGAAGACTCTGAGGTGTTTGTTATTCACAGTGTGCAATTACCTAGCTCCCATTATACTTCAGGGCTTTTGCCCCCTCCGTTCCTGCAGGATTTACCCATATAAAGAGTCTGTAGGTTCTTTGCCTCTGAGTTACCTTCAGTTTTTTGCAGTATTTCCTTGTTTGTGTTACAGCAGCACCTACAGGCACCAGAAGCGATAAAGGCCTCATTGCTCTGGCTGTCATGGAGACATCTAGTAAGACATACCCTATTTAAACACTTACAGATTAACTAGACAGTTCCAGACTGGATCCACACTTCTGGCACCTGCTTACTTCAAGGGAGAATAAGGAAGCATAACCCAATCCCATCTTGCTTATTAGTAAAGAATACACCATCCCTGAGAAATAAATGCTCTGGTTTTAATCCCTTTGGATTTAGGAGGCACTTAATCACAAGTACTTGAAATCCCAAGTGATGGGTGACATCAGGAGGTTATTACACAATGTGTGGTGGCCACTGCCTTGTGTGGCTTTGACAGCAGTAGGTTCTGGTGTCTGCCCTGTGCCCTCTGAGTTGGGCTCAGAGCTCACCCAGAGCAGCAGGGACTCTTCAAGTTTAAGGAAACACCAGGTTTGTGAACCTTGAGTTGCTTTGGACAATGCAGCCATCAAGCTGCCTTGCTCAGACAGAAGAGTACCTGCCACAAGCATGCTGCTGTCATGCTCAGTAACAGGACTTTAGACAGCTACACAGATTTTGCGGGGCAAAATCTTATCTATAATAGGCACTAATATCCCACACAGCTAGGTAGGGCTTTTGTGAATTGTTCTGCCATGACGTGGCACTTGACCGCTGCTGGAGCTGGGCTGGAGCTGTGTCCCACAGACTGCTCCTGCAGCCCACCCACCACTGGGTCAACAGGGAGCACAGGCAGGCAGCGCCAGCAGGAAAGCCACAAACAGACTGCTGGGTGTTAGTCAGGCCTCTTAATCACAAAGCTGTCCTCCCCAGTCATTGCTCCACCCAAACCACACAGCTAATTGCCCTAATATTAATGTTTGCCACCTGTTTCCTTCTTTGCCAACAGAGACGTCCTTTCCCTAAGCCCAAGTTCCCAAGGTTTCACACTTTCCACATGTATAAAACTTTCTACTATCTGAAAACGTAATACATGAAAAAAAAAAATAATATCAGGTGATCTTTCAAAGTAGCTTGAACTAGCCAAGCTTTGTTTCTTTTGTACAACATCATGCACAATGTATTAATTTCCAGAGGCAACAACAGTGAGGAGTTTCCACTCCCCTCTCCCCACACAGGCTGCAGCAGGGCTGGCGTTTTAAGACAATGTCACAACAGTGCAGGCGTTGCAAATTGAACAGCAGGCTTGTTTTGCACACTCCCTTGTTGGTTTCTGACTATTAAATACTACCTGAATAAGGAGACTCCTTTGTTAGAGAAAGAAAGGAGGAAATAAGCAGAGAGCTGCCTCTGTGTCCTCTCACCTCTGGGGAAAGCCTCTCCCCCCCTCATTGCTGGGGGCCACCAGATGCTGTGCTCAGAGCCAGGAGACACCTTCGAGACACCCTCAACTCCAGCTGTCTTAGGACAATGCAATGGTTTCAGCAGGTGTCAAGGTCTCTGGTTCACAGGCTCTCACCTTATGGGCTCAGATTGAGCTCTAGCCACAGCAGACTGGGGTTTTTTTCAGGACTTTTGTTCACTCTGAGTCTTCAAACTCACTTTTTTCCTTTTGAATACATAGAGCACAGCACAAGGAATAGGTGAGAAAAGGGCCATCTCTTGGCAGCAGTTCAGCGTCACACAAATTCAGTTGTGACAGGGAACTACACCGCAAGTCACTCATATGTCACTTTTGCTGGAAAAAAGTTTTGCTACAGAGAAAATAAAAATATAAGCTTGATACATTTAAAGGATTTCAAGAGGTAATATGCCAGATAGCACAGTGTGAAAAAGCCTTATTTTCTGTAAAGGACAAAAATATCTTATTCCTTCAGACCCCCTCCTCACCTCATCACAATGGGCCGTGTAGACTGAAACTTGATCAGATAGCAGAAGGGTCAGGAAAGCACCAACTACATTTTTATGCAGATTTGCCAGTCCATCCTAGCTGAAATGAATGCTGATGTCTTTCTGACATGAACAAGGCAATATTTAATAGAATCTAGCAGCTATCTGGGTGTCCATGAGCAACTCAACTGCTTTCCTGTCGCTTCACCATCTCATCTTACCAGCATTGTGATCCAAACGGGGAAAGAAGCTTGGTTCTTTGGAAATCAAACTGGCAATCTGACAAGGAGCACAAAAACTAAACAAAAACTGATGTTTTTTCCAGGGGTACAAGAATCTCAAAGCTCTCTCAAACAGGGAAAGACCACCACAAAGATCACCCTATAAAGTTAAGGGGGAAATGGTCTTTTCACAGAGAATTTTAGAAAAAAATCACAAAAACATGTTTTCTCTCAACTGGAACAAGGCTATATTTTTTGTGGTTCTGTAAACCAGACTTGCCACTCCCCACTCAACCTTATTACCACATGCTATCTGTGAAAGTCTCTAGATGTCAAAATGGGAAGTGTGTATGGTGAATCACTGCACAAAAGACCTAGAACACTGCAGTTCAAAGGACAGCACAGACCCTTATGGGCTCCCATATCCCCATTCCACACAGACGTCCCTAGTACTAGGACCTGAGAAACACCTTAAACAGTTGAGGGGAAAAAAGTCCTTATTATTGTGGATAATGCTCATTTTTAGTTCCCATAGATCACTTAGGCCCTCAATTATAGGTGATTTGTAAAAGAAAAGCACTGCATCAATATTGGCTTTGGGATGCATAATGGAGGTCCAGGAATTTAATTTTAATTTATTTTAACATTAAAAAACTTGTTTTGTCAAAGCTGGGGAACCATCCATTGTAAGAATCAAATCACATGACTGAAGGACTGATATCAGTTATATGTGATTACATTGCAGAAAAAGGAAGTCTTTGCTACAGATTTAGCCATCCTCAGCAACTCCAAAATTCACATAAAGCTCATTCAAGATGTGATACACAGCATTTGTTAGTGTAAAATCAAAAGGAATACTGATTAACAATAACCTTTGCATTGTCTGCTTAAAATCTTAGGAATACATACAAATCACGCCAGTTAGTTAAGTTCAACCTACAACAGAAAAATAAATATCTGAATTTGAGACCTTATTTACAGAAGAAGTGATCAAAGACTGCAAACAGTGAGGCTGCCTCTCACCATTTAAAACTATCCCTTTGGTTTCAATCCTGCATATGCAGATTGCAAGTAAATACCAACACCGGGCAAACCCCAAGGAAGCCAGTCCCACAGCAGGGCACTGCAGGGGTCTTGGCACACGAGATGTGAGAATCCAGCCTGTATTAAATCTTGCAGTGGCATTGCTTCAGCTGCAAAACCATTGCTCAGAGCAGCTCATGGAAAGACCAATGGGTACTACACATACAGCTCTAAAAAAAGCGTGGTGTTGCACTGGCATAGTTAAACTGAAGCAATTTTTTCATTTGAAGAATGATGTGCTGATTTAAAATTGTTTTATCTTGATTAGTTTACTCTTGCTTCACAACAGTGCCGTTTCTGTGGGCAAACACGGCTTCAGTCTTAAGTACATGCTTGGACTGTCAGTCTCATAGGATTAGCAATTTTAAATTAAGAAATAGGTTGTAAGAAAAAGTCATTTCATGCTTTGAAAAGAACTTTCATTTATTTCAAAGGCTTGGAGCCTAGAACAATCACTCCATAATCTTATCCAAATGTTGATGTCGTCAATGCATTTTAAAGCAGCTTTTAATTAAGTTAAATAAAGAAAACAGATGCTGCTGAAGAAATGCCCAGTAAGAATTTCTATTTCTAGATAAAACTCCTTTAAATGTATAACCAGTTCTGCCAACTGTGAGATGTGATGCACACAACTGAGTTTATAGGTGTTTCGTGAGAGTTTTGTGCCATTTAATATGCCACTGTGAGCAGTCAGCACAAAGATAATGATATAAATATAAAAGAGTGGGCCTATAACCCCCACTTCTTCTAATTAAAGAAGTATATAAATTTGCACAGTCATACCCAGTAGCATTTGCTCTGGGCTGCAACAGCATTTACTTTCCTTCTAAAAAGTTGCATCTGCCCAAATCAGAAAGGTAATTTTTCAGTTTTCTTAGCTCAGATGATCATACACACAAGACAACCATTCAGGGAACATTTTCTATATTTAAACTCTGTCAATTAATGGTGCTGCAACCCAAGTCCCATCCAGGCCATAACACAACCTTAAGAAAGTTAAATTGTATCATCAGTGTGGAAATCTGTAACAAAGAGGGAATAAATAAAAATTAGGTCAGTCTAATCAAATTGCAGTAGTTTATCTGAAAAACACCTTCGCTTCCCACTTTGAAAGGGCATTAGAGACCACATTAGGGAAATGTTTTAATTTTCAAAATCTTCTTTGTTACTGCCTGCTTTGCTCAGAGGACTCACTGCTGATACATACTCCTGAGCTTTTGTTTGGCTGGAGGATGAAAATATTGCTAGCACTAAAGCTAGAATTTTCAAATGGACCAGGAGAAGCTAGCTTCAGCAGGATTTTATGTGCCTTTTAGGCCTTTATGTGCACATTAAGGTTTAGAAAAAATGCCTAAGTTTCTCATCCAGAGGAGCTACCCTACTGCAGACTGGCCTTGGTCTGTTTTATGCAGCATGCTACCTGTCCAGAAAGCAGAAGAGAGAAAAGGGTAGAGCTGTTGACTACTTTGGCAATGGGGTTTTCTGGCCTTTGGGGACAGCTTTACACCTCCCTCACTCAAGTTGAGCAACTTCAGGAAACGCAGCAAGCCTTGTAGTAACACCTCACCTCACTGAGGCCAGCTCCAGCCTTGGCTCTCCAGCACGAGGTGCTCCAGGAGACATGCAGATGCCCGGAACTGTCAGCCAAACTCCCCTGGACTGCAGCCCCCATCCCCTAGATGTGGCAGGGGTGTTCACGCTGTGGGTGCAAGTATTTCATAACAAACTGCAAAACAAATATATGTGTTATTTTGAGCATATATTGGTTACATTGATTACTGATGTAAGATGAGCTACATAAATGTACGTCAACTATAAAATACGGGTTCATCCATTTGTTCCTCTCAATATCATACTTCCTAAGCAAGAGGAAACCTGGCTCTACCCTCCCAACAAAAACTCATTTTCAAAAGGAGGATGTACCCTACCAAAAGCAGGAAAAAGAAGAAGTAGCAGCCACTGTGACTCACTTATCTTTCTAACTAGAGGAATATACACTATTAAAAACTAACTTTGATAGTGTAGGGCTTTCTACACACTAACCACAGCATATATATATATATGCAAATAACAAAAGTGATGGGGAAAACCTGCTCCCAAGCCTGTGTTTGCTAGCACTGAATATTCAAAATGTCATCTGAAGCACCTCTATTCCACATCGGTTCCTTCTTTAATTGTGTCAGTGTAATATTCACACAATTACGAACTATAATGAACAAGTCCCACTCTGAAATTGGGGCCTTAAAGGCTGCATATGTTATCCAAAAGTGAATGCTAAGCACATCAGGATTCTTTCAACCACAAATCTACGTAATGACAATTATTTCAAATGTTGCAATAGAAGAGTCATAGTCAACTAATTATAGCTCAGAACATTTTGCTACTACGTCTACTTGAAAAGAAATACCATTCCTCAAAGTCTCCCAATTTTCGTAGCCTTCAGCAAAATACATTTCTTTCCTCTATCAGCACAATCTTTACTATTAAGCCATTTATATAAGTTAGTTTATGACTGAATCTCTAATCTCCTGACTGACAGGATTATAGACATAATGTGTTTCCTCAAGGGATTTTTCTACTTGTAGAATCAGTCTGCAATCTTCTCACTGTATAACTTATAGCTCATGATTTAATGTCATCCATTTCCACATTCTCAACAACGTGAATGGAGGGAAATCCCGTTTCTACCGGAGGCTCCCCACAGCTCTTCGCTGACAGAAGAGCTTATGACAGTGCGTTACACTCTTCAGAAACTTTCATAATTTTTGTAGCTAAATTAGATGTTTCTTTGTCACCACTGCCTGAAAGTAGTCAGAGACTGGGAGATGTCTGGGTGTCTGGGAATACCGCTTACAGAGCCAGGTCCTAAGCAAGATAGCTGGGGATGATGACTTACTTTTTCAGCCATCTCTACGTAAGACCCCAGAGTGTGCAACACAGCCCTTACAGGAAGTTGTGCTGATGAAATCGGGCTGATGAAGATTTTTTACATGATAAAATGCTTCCATGTATAGCTTTAATAATAATTTAAGAAGTGATTAAAGTCTTTTGATTAAAGCTGTTATATATAGATGAGGAAGCTAAAATATTTATTCTACAGTTAAATGAAAAAACATTCTCTTATAACAAACACGAAGACCGAGCGCACCAGTCAACCGGTTTCTGGGATTCTTTGCGAACATTTCCCAGAATTACCCATGTCAGTGCAGTTATAAGTGTGTTTAAATATTTAAACTTAGAAAAGAAGAAGCATTTTTTGACTGAAATTTGTTATGGATGTTCTTGTTTTGGCATGAGTGTTTAAAAACCAAGGATCATGGATCTTGTCAGGATATGAGCATGACAGGGAAAGGAAGAGAGGTCTGAGGATTTTGCCTGATTAAAATATGCAGCGGCTTGCACTCTTAACACTCACTCTGAATCTTAAGTTCCAGATAAATATTCATAAATGCATTCACCACAGGTCTGGTAATGTTGTTCTGAAATTTAGAGACCTGATTCTCCTTGAATCCCCAGATAGAGTTTTTGGGCAGGACCTAAGCAACAAACAAAAAAACCCAAGAAATATCAAGAATGACACTGCTAGTACAACATCACAGGGTTCAAGCAATCATAGGAGAGTGGATGTCATTCTGCACCTAAAGTTTCCAGGATACTCTCACACTCGTAGGCAACAGAGGGAATATAAAGCAACATTCAACCATTTTTTTAGTACTTTCAAGCTTATTTTTCAGTATTTGAATAAAGCACCACTGTATTCCAATTTTCATTACTTAAAGATTAACTCCACATCTCAGAGACATCCACACTGACCAAAAAGACCCATCCATATAGAAGAGCTCAAATAATGCTCTGAATAACTCTTTCTTCTAAGAAAAGCTGCATTTCTCAATATACATTTTTCGAAGTCCTCTAGCTGTCTAGACAGCAAAATCCTACACCGCATTGCAGACTAAAAGGAAACTATCTTGTTATATAATACAAATACCGGGGAACATTCAGTCAGATGAAAAAAGGGACTCGTTCAGAATGGAGCAAACAAAATTCTTCCTTCAGCATAACTAGTCTGGGCAATTGCTATCTATAAATTTGTTACCGACAGAAAGAGTGTAATGAGGTTTCCACAGAAAACAACAAACACTATCCAGCATCACAATAGTGAACATGACAAAATCAAATATAAGTTTTAAAAAGTTGAAAGTTCAAACTTGGAGACGTAAGCCATGTTTGATGTGATGTAAAAGTTGCATAATACCAGCTCCCCGAAGGGTGTTCGTGTAACTTTGTCTGCAGTATCTGATGCTGACTACAGCAATGAACAGGGGTGTGATCCAGCATGACAGTTTCTGTGTCTCTTTACACATATTAAGGTAGAAATAAAAATACAAGAAAAATCAAACAATGCAGAGATATTCCTGATGATCCATTGCAGGGACAGTTTTAAAAAGAAGAAGCTTTTTTCCCTTTTTTTTTTTTTTTTTTTTAAAGCAGAGTGGCAGGATAAATCTACTTGGGTTTTTTTCATATTAGAATTAAATTCCCAATCATAGAAAACAGACAAAAAACACTCTTTTTGTTTTCCCCTGGAGTTTTCTGTAGCAGCCATTATTAATGCCTTTGTTGAGCAGAACTCAGGTGGAACCAAGAAACCAGGAGCTAACCTGCTGCTCCTTTGTGGCTCTGATCTGGGTGTCCAAAGAACAAGGATTTGTAGCAGTCATTGGCTTGCCACATGCCCGAGGCATTCAACTGTATCTAGCACAATGATGCTGGAAAGCATTCATGAGTAAATACACAATAACATTTGTATGTTTACAGCATCTGCGAAAGGTGTGCGTAGGGCAATTTCTCTACTGTGTGTTTCCAGAGCAAGTCAAACCCATTAATTAAATTCATGCTCTTGTCCTGCTTCAAAAGAAAAAACAGAGCTGATTTATGGGCACTGGCAGCTGTAGGAACCAGGAGCTGGTTTTGCTCACTCCCTCCCCTTAATTAATTTTTAAGCATCTGGGTAAGTTGACTTCTCAGATTCTGATCATACAAAAGGCTGCATGTCCTCATTTTCTACAAAGAAAGAAAAGGAAGCGGCTCCATGCAGAGTACTGTCTGTCGGATTGTCATGGTTTCTCAGTGCTGGCTGAATAGTGTCTACAAGAACTGGGTATCTGAACGTGTCTATGCCCAAGCAACTTGCAGGATGAAGCTGTAAAATGTCCCACTCATATGACATTTCTTATCTAGTCATGATTTCGCTTGGCCTGACAACAAAAATTTTAAAATGAGAAAGCGGTACCTGAGGAACAATGTAACCTACTGCAACAGAAAATAATCTTTTTAACATGACACCCAGGGAAATTGCCAGAAATACCACCTTCTAGAGGGAAGATAAATGTCTCTGTATTGCCACAGCACATAGTGATATATGCAAATAGCAATATACAGCAATACACCAGTATGTTCTTTTCTTTTTCTAGGTTCTTTAAACAGGAGAGAGCTTGCTAGCATTTTGGGCTGAAATCTGGAGGTAAGCAATCAGAACACATTTAACACCCAAGCTAAGAATGGGAAACTGTTACAGAAGTAGAAAATTTTTGATGCTGAACTTTCACCCCAGGCTTCTGGGAGATTTTTACTAATAAAGATCTATACAAACATAGACAGAGTATATTGACACTGCATCCACCACCTGCCCAGCAGAGCCATATGCTGCTGTTGCAGACATTGCCAATAAAGATCAAAGCTTCCCATGTATTAATGAGCTAAACCTGGGTGTTACATGTTTCACACCATGCTGTAGACCTATATTGACCTCTACAGAGTGGAAGGTTGGGCCAGATGAGCTCTGGAGCTCCCTTTCAATCAATTATTTTATGATTCTGTACGACACTTCATAAAATATAAGACAAATTTATTTTGCTGTGATTCATACTCCAGGCAGCAGAAAGCCTGCTAGGAACAAGGATCCTACCATCTAAAACAGTTCATGATAACTAGTTGCCAGGAAGAAATAGTAGCCAGCATGGTCTACAAAAGTGGTGGAACAAACAGAACATAAAAATATCTCTTTCTGCCAGTGACCCAAAGGGGCCTCGCTAAAAGACAACTATAGCTAAGAACCTGTATCTAGACACAAATGAGCACATGATAATGGACTGCAAGATCAACTAAACAGAACTATCCTAAGCTGCCTTAGCTAACAGAAAGTTGGTAATTCTCCAGAAATCTCTTGTACATATTCTTACAGTCCAACACACCAGCAGTTTATGACATCTTCAATTTATGGCAAAATGAGCAAAACTCAACTCACACAGGTGGCAACTAGAAGTTCAGTCCATGCATCCAGGAACTGGCAAGACCCAGAGCTCTTCCAGATGATGACTACCTATATTCAGCTGTGGATCAAGATCTCTCCTTTTATCAGCTTGTTTATACCACTAAAGAAACAACCTGTGCCTTTTCAGTTTCTGATCAGGCTCTCACAAATCAGGGAGATGGGTCAAATCTCAAAGAATTGCTAAACAGTGTTCATTCAAACTTTTTTGAATTCAAGAAAGATTGATAGAATACCTAGGAAATATAATCATGTTGAGGTTAGTTGCTTTTTGCAAAGAAAACTAACTATTCGTTTCTTTTCCTCCCCAGTTCCCCCAATAAACCAAGACAGCTATAGTTACCTACATTTTTACTTCTCCTCATCCCTATAGAGCCTAGGGAGAAGAGTGCAGTTTTACAGTTGAAAGATTATTTCTTCACTCCAAGCATTCATAGAAACAATTTAGGATTTTCAAATTCATCTTTTATTTCACAAAACTTCTCCCTTTCATGACCTTGCAACAAAATCTTAAAGGCTTTGATTCCCACTCCTATCAAGGTCAATCACAGTTTTACCATCAACATGCAGTGGGCTTACATTTTCTACAGTATCCCACATACAAAACGCATCTCAGCTTGCCTTGCGCAAAAAGCACATTAATACAACCATATGTAAACAATTATAGTGAAACACATAAGGCAGAAACACAAAGAATGCATGGAAATCGGAGGTTTGTTCCACTAAAACTTGAATTGAGATGAAGAGTTGAACTGATCAAAAAGACCCCAAAAAAGCTATTGGACAACAGAGTTTGCAGCAGAGAAAGTATTTGAACAATACCACAAAAGCATGCATGGGGCAAGGCCAAGGCTATTAGAGAAGGGAAGGAAACTGTGAGGGGAATGCAAACCTCAGGGCATAAATTAAAACCCCTGTTGATAGCTGAACATTTTCTGAAACTGTCGGGGGCAGCACAGAGTTCTAATACTTTTGACCAACAAAGAAAAACAAGTAATGTCTACAACCAACTGATCTTCAGATCAGCTTGGAAGACCAAGTTATGAATTCTGGAAAGAAAGAGTTAAACCCTGTATTGTTTGAGTAAATCATATGTTAGTTCTCTTTGATCCTTAGGGTGAGGGAGGCTCTTTTCTTATGAAAAGTGCTGGTCGACTTCACACAACATTATACAATACAGAAATTGTGTATCATGCTTGAAAACTTCAGGGTGAGAGCTCCTAATGGAGCGGGACAATAGGTAGATTGGAGCGACAACTGTCCAGCCTGCGCAGAGAAAGCAGCACCCCATGCACCCTTCGAGCAGAGAACAAACACAACTTTAGAAAACAAAAACCTAGAAAGGGATTCAACAGCAGCACTAAAAGGTAAATACGGAAATAACTGCTTAGTGTCCTAAAGGTTAATTTTGTCCAGCACAAAACACACCCAGGGGCTAAAGCGTACCCAGGGTCTATGCCAAAGCAGGCTTAGGGTATTGCATTTAGATTTTGACTACATGGCTTTGAGATAGTATGTTTTTCAGCAACTAAATGAAATGGAAAATGCAAATAGGAGCTTCTGAGAGCCTAATGATTTTGTTTAAATTCCAGGTTATTTTGGAATGTGAAAACTACTTGCTGCTTGGATCCATGACAACCATGTAGATACTATACACTCACTTTAACTATCTACACCAACATGGTAAGCCATATTCCAAAGATCGAGTCTCAGGTCACTTGTAGTTGTGTCATGCAGTAAGTTGGAGTGAGTGGGTGTGTAAGGCTTCATGTTTCTGTCCCAAAAAGAGTAATATAAAAAGTATTAAACATCATAAGCAAGCAGGATGTGGCAACATTCTTTGATTTATGAACACTGTTTTACAAACCAGACAAGTATTAAGTTTCCCAGAATATCTCAAAAGGCATGTTGCTAAGCAAAGATGATGGTACAAAGAGTATTTAATTAAGATGTCTGAGTGTAATTTGCAGGACTAACAGTCATGTTCCAAACTATCACCAAGCAGAAGAGGAAAAAGCTCCAACTACAATGAAAAGGGGATATTTTTAACTCAAGTTTAAATACAAATATAGAATGGTTTATGCCTGTCTAACACAGAGAAAATTAACTATTGGTTCAATTAAAAGCCAGCTTCTGCACATATTCTTCTGTTAAATATGCAGCATTTGAGAATGAGTTTTCGGCACCCATTTTAACATTATAGGCAAACAGTTTCACTAATTCATTGCTTTTCCTTTTCCTTAAAGAAAAAACATACCCTACTTTTGGGTCAAAAGCCAGTCACATGCATCAGACAGAAGTTCACAGTGATATCAGTTATCACTTGACATGATATAATGGGTAAGCTTACAACTTACCAACAGCTATGACTCCCATCAACTCTCCTTTTTGGCATTTTCATTTTAAATTTCCAGGAAATTATAGAAACATATTTCCTAGAAGATTTAAAACAAACAAACAAAACCCAATTATAAATTAATATAAAACCCTATGGCTAACCTACTACTTCAAAATTTGTTAAACAGACAAAAGCAATTCACAGAGATAAGAATGCACTGTAAGGTTTAGTTAAGCAGGCTACATCTTTTGCATTTGTTAAATAAAATCTGCATCCTTTCAACATGTGGCAAGAGGCCATGGATTTTATTTTTTATTTTACTTCCATTGTACGCATAAATGTTTAGGCCATGGCTCACACAAAACAAATAAGGACATCAAGACAAAATTACAGTGTAAGAAAGATTAATTAGACATTGGAACAAAAATTAAATGGAAGAATCTACTTGGTAATTAATAATGACAGCTATATCAAATAAGAATAGAATTAAAGCAAAAAGAGACACAAGACGACCCCAATACAAGGTTGCATAAAAACAGGAACACACAAAAACTCATTCTTCGTAAGCTTTATTATTTAGTCCACCTAAAGTACTGATAGCACCTTTAACAGATGCACAGAAACATTCTCAACCTTTTGCAACAGTATAATAACATTGAATAGGGCTATAAATCTCCAAAGTGCTGCACAAACATTAAACTCTGAAAAGGACATGAAATGGCAGCATACAAGACAAGTTAAGTGACTTGCTGTAGGGCAACAGAGCAACACAATGAATCAAGGGTTCCCAGGCTCTCCTTAGCAATGAGTCACATTAGATATCTGGGCCATCTGAATTTGCATTTAGGTTTCAGTCATATTTCAGGCTTTTAATAGAAAATCTTCTAAATATCACCTATGGGTCAGACACTAGGCATTGTTGTCTTCTTGACTTTGTAGGCCAACTGCAACCATGAAACTACGTATACAGCTAAGGGTACTTTCAAACCTGAAAGCTAGCAGTGAAATTTCATGACATCTTTTCAGAGTTTACCCATAAATTCTGAAAAGTATAATTGCAAGGAATATGTACGCAAAGACACTGTAGCCAAAACAGCAGCAACAGCAATGACCATGAAATTGCCTTGTACTGTCCCTCCCCAGCCCCTTACTTATAGATGCTGAATTCAGGAATGAACTGCCTTGGCTTAGATGCTAGGAGATTTCTGCTGAAACAGATCTCAAGGCCAGTAAAACCCTCATTCTCTTACAAGAAAAGCGTTGCAGGTTTCAAGAATGGTGCAAGCACAACTCTATCTAGATTTGTGGCTTGTCACGTAAGCTGCACCAAGATTTTTCAAGTTATTGTCACTCAAGCAGAGAGATGCCGAGAATGAAAGAAAGCACATGGCCCAAATGCTAAAATCCAAAGAAAAATACATTGCCTGTTTCACAGAAATGAGCTCAACTTGGTAATTAATATTCATTACAATTTGCATGCACACACAGATCCACATGGGCATATGCCCACATTCCACTCACTACAAGAAATACAGAAAACGTTAGTAACTTTAAACGAGAAAAAGCATTTGCATTGTTTCATTCTAATTATATCATTATCTCATGAATTTATCTGTCTCTCTGTAAATTCTTAATTAAAAACATTTTGCTGAATTTTCTATTTAGCCTGGAGCACACATATCTGAAAGAACAATAGCTTTACTGATACCTAGAATATTACTGCAATGCCAGAGGCATTTCTTAAGTTTCAAAGTTTATGGAAATCTGAAGGAGAAAGTTCTGACAAGCATATAGTAAAGGTAAAAAGTTTTAGCTGATACTATAAATATCCTGACTCCCAGGAAAGAAAGAGAGAAATCCCATAATACCACATATTTGAAGATTTTCTAATTTTATTGTTGTTCTTTAAAGTGTAAACACTTCATATAAGTGCTAATCCACTGTAGCAGGCAAGCTCATGCTCAGTTTAAGCAGGTTAGCATTCCAGCTTAGCTCAAGGGGATGAGCATACTACTCAAGTGATTTTTTTGATTATTGTCTAAATTAAAAATTCACAATGGCACGAAGAGGAGGTTGTCATATTTCCACATTGTTTGCAGTAGACAGCCTACACCTCAAAGTATCCTTCTTACTTGTGTGGGCACATGAAGAAACCACTTGCAAAGTGTTGTTTTATTATTGCAGGATCAAGACATTTAAACGAAACTTTTCAAGCAGTCAATGGAGTACAATCTGAAAGGTAGGGTTGGTTTTTTTTAATTCTCCTTGTGTAGGTTTAAAACTTACTGGCCATTCCCTATTGTAACTTCAGCACTTGACAACAGAGAACATCATTGCTGGATTATTTTTCTCTCTGCAGTACGGCACCACATTTTCTAATGATGATGCTTTGCTGCTACGAGTACTGGTGACAGAAGAGGTTCTGAACTGTGTTTCTTTCCAACCCTTAATATTTCTATTGTAACAAATAAAAGCTTACGAGTTTCCACTCTGAAGTTTAGAAAATGATACTGTAAAGAAGAAATACAGGAATATAAAGTTGACTCATTCTAAGTCAGTTAACACAGGTGAAAAATGGAAGGAGAAAATGTGGAAAAGCAGGCAAATGATACAGGAAGAACGAGTTAAGGCGGGAAAGAAAGAGGGGGATTTGGGGAAGGAGAACAAATTGGAAAACATAAGGATTGATTTGGCTGGAGGGGGAGAGCACACTGACTTCTAACAGTTCCCTTACAAAGAGCTGCAGGTTATTCCATTAAATGGTCAAATGCAATATCCTGACAATTTTAAGAAAGCTCCTTGATCCATTTGTTGTTTGTCTTGGTTTTTTGTTGTTTTTTCGTTTTTGTTTTTGTTTTTTACAAAAGAGAATCACTGAGTCATACTAACTGTTTACGGCTTTATCCAATTTTCTTTGTATTAAGAGAGGCTGATGTTTTGAGCAGTACACCACCACCGCAATACCTGCCACTAGCAATATTTTGGATGAAACAAACAAATCAGAAGCATTTGAAATATTCAGGGCAAGATTATTTTTGGGCACACAAGGCTACAATTGAATACCACAGCTGAGATTACATATCCTACCTGGCCTCAATCCTGCCTAAAGGCACATACACAAAAAACTGCAATACCTATTTGAAGCATAGGTATTGGAGACATCAAGCCTGCTTTCAAAATATTGCTCACTTAAGTAAAACTGTACGGCATACTTAAAGGATAAAGACCTGCAAAACTCCAGCAGTGTCTCTTCATGTCCACTTCCAAAAACTCAACAGGGGCGGAAAAAAAAAAAAGAAAGACACAAAGAAGCACTGAGTCTATCTTCAAAACCGATGCACAAACAAAAAGTTCTCAATAAGCTAGAATGCCAAAATTACATGAGTTAACTTAGAATCATAGAATCATTAAGGTTGGAAAAAACCTCTAAGGTCATCGAGTCCAACCATCAACCCAACACCACCATGCCCACTAAACCATGTCCCTAAGCACCTCATCTACACATCTTTTAAATACTTCCAGGGATGGTGACTCAACCACTTCCCTGGGCAGCCTGTTCCAAGGCCTGACCACTCTTGCAGTAAAGAAATTTTTCCTAATGTCCAATCTAAACCTCCCTTGGCGCAACTTGAGGCCATTTCCTCTCGTCCTATCACTTGTTACTTGGGAGAAGAGACCAACCCCCACCTCACTACAACCTCCCTTCAGGTAGTTGTAGAGCGCGATGAGGTCTCCCCTCAGCCTCCTCTTCTCCAGACTAAACAACCCCAGTTCCCTCAGCCGCTCCTCATAAGACTTGTGCTCCAGGCCCTTCACCAGCTTCGTTGCCCTTCTCTGGACACGCTCCAGCACCTCAATGTCCTTCTTGTAGTGAGGGGCCCAAAACTGAACACAGTACTCAAGGTGCGGCCTCACCAGCGCCGAGTACAGGGGCACGATCACCTCCCTGCTCCTGCTGGCCACACTATTCCTGATACAGGCCAGGATGCCGTTGGCCTTCTTGGCCACCTGGGCACACTGCCGGCTCATGTTCAGCCGGCTGTCAACCAGCACCCCCAGGTCCTTTTCCTCTGGGCAGCTTTCCAGCCACTCTTCCCCAAGCCTGTAGCGTTGCCTGGGGTTGTTGTGGCCGAAGTGCAGGACCCGGCACTTGGCCTTGTTGAACCTCATGCAGTTGGCCTCAGCCCATGGATCCAGCCTGTCCAGGTCCCTCTGCAGAGCCTTCCTACCCTCCAGCAGATCAACACTCCCGCCCAGCTTGGTGTCGTCTGCAAACTTACTGAGGGAGCACTCGATCCCCTCATCCAGATCGTTGATAAAGATATTGAACAGGACCGTTTGAACTAGTACCATTCAGTGCACTTACACTTAATGGTTGTTTTCATAGGTTTTATTATTTTCTTATTTTAACTTACAAGAATTTTACAATATCTAAAACATATGAGGTCTCCACCTTCTCTCCTTTCCCGTCTTCCTCTGTTCAGAAAGCCTTTCCCAGATCACCTAAGGATTCAAAGTCTTTCAACAGCATTTTTTAAAGGTTCTGCTGTCTATAGGCCCCAAATTGCTGCAGAAGGCCAAAAATTGTTTCTGGGTTTTCACTGCTGCACAGAACTCACAGGCAAATACAAGAGGCAATGGCTTCCAGCAGATGAAGGATCAACGAAAAGCTTGATTTCATAGCAGTGTGCAGTGTGCTGCTATGCTGCAAGCTAGCAGCAGCTATGTGACAGTATACGTGGCACAATCACATAACATAGCTGGGAAACAGTCTGGCTTGACAAGTTTTTCTCACAGACTTCACCCTGTAGCAGTAGGCTGTAGGCTTCATGCTCACTGTCTGATATTTTCCATTTTCCTAGTGTTCCAAGTAGAATTTCTCATCGATATCAGCATCCATAGAACTGATACCATAAAAACAAAATTATTCCAGGAGGCTACAAAAATAATCTTTATATATATTTATATTAGATATAAAAGTATATATATTCAGTCAAGAAACAATCCATATCTAGAAAATACTTCTATATTTAAGCAGGCTCGTAGTCTTCAGCTGATTCTGCAAATGGAAGTCTAAGGAAAAGTGATTTCTGAGACAGAAGACAGAAAACAAGCAGCTCCACAGCCAGTTTTGCTGACATACAAAATTCAAGTCAAAGGACTTGTTTGCTTTCCTGTCCATAGTGCAAAGAAAATCAAACTGTGCAGTTTCTGGCTCGTTCAGCCCCAGAGTAATAAATATTCTGAAAGGCAGATTCTGTCCTATTTGCATTCTCCCACCACCCTCTGGTGAGGGTGCAGGAAACTAAGGCCACATCATGGCCAGGAGAGAATCTGCTTTGTATTCACATTGCCATGTGGATCCTGCATTGCTACAGGATCCTAAGGACCACCATACCAGTTCAAACCAGTGACTTGAATGACCAGCGGTATCCCAATTTTCAGCTCAGTACCCGAGTTTAGTGCTGCTTCATGTTTAAGTCACACATAGGTATTGAGATCTCCCAGCTATGCCTCATTAGGCACTCTAACTCATCAGTTTGCTCAGCACAGCAGCATCCCACACACAGCCAAAAAGGGACATAGCCAGAAGTAAATCTGTTACGGGCTGCATGCAACTGCAGACCCTGACATATTGTTGTTTTCTTCAACAATTCCTCAAATTCAGCTAAAATTTCAATCTGATTTTTCACCAGGGACAGCAACACCTTTCAACTATTGCTATCTTTAACAGATGTCTTTGACCTCTCAGCAACTGTTGAATTTTCTCAGTCCTTAAAATTTACCAAAGCCTTTAATATATAGATGGATTAAGCAGCATGTTTCTACCCTCTCCCTCTACTCTTTGAGACCTAAATTTATTGAGTCCTGTAAAGTTATTAAGTCCTCCTTTATTACCTCATCTTTCATCCAAAGGTTGAAATCTCACTTCTTCCGCTAGCCCTGTAGACAGAACTAGAAGCATCTGTAAAAAAGCTATCACAAGACCTTTAGTTTTTCTCATCTCCTTAATATTTTAAAGATAGGTCTGAGAGACCTACTGGGGGAAACAAAAAAATTACCAGATTTGGAATTGTATGTAGTTTTTATGCCAGGAGAAACGGTTCAACCATTAGGAAAAAAGAAAGTGTAAAGAACAATAATATACATATAAAAACCTCAGTGTTTCCAGTGAAACAGACAACTAGTCAGAAATTAGTCAATGGAGGGACTCATTGAGAGTTTTTTTGACGTAAACCGAAATGTCTCCACTGATTTCAGTGTACGATTGTTTCTTAAGTAGGCACACAGAATATGGATGCACCCAGTGTAAAAGGTTCATGGTCTTCAGGATGCTCAGACCAGGCCACTGAACAGGGTTGAAATTACAGAATATCACTGAAGCAGGATAGAGGAGTTCAAACTTAGGTTTGATCCTCCAGCTAATAAGACAAGGGCAAATACCTAGGACAGGCATTAGGTAACATCTCAAAGTACAGATATTTCTAGCAAGAACGAGAAAGCAGCCTCTTGTGAAGGTACAGAATAGGAACTACATGAGAAGACAGGGAACAGAGAAGTATTTTGGAGTATTCAAATATTTCAGAAATTATTAGGAGCAAATAACAGCTTTTAACAGCTACACTAAAATGATGTGAACATGGAACAGAATTTCCAGATTAGAGATTTTATTTTTACTGCAACGTCTTTATAAGCTACCTTATATTTTAAAATAAATATAAAAACTGGAACTTGGACATTTATGGCATATATCAATCGCCATGCACTTTTCCTTCAGCAACCTCATGCAACCATGTCAAACAAGTTCTCTGTATGATGTCTTCCTACTACTTCCTTGGGAAGTCCCTAAGGCTTAAGAGCAATGACTCTTTGAAATCCATAACTAGGACTTCAATTGTTGTGTTTCCAAAGATGAGGAGCAAATAATGAGACAATTTTACCAACAGGAAGACAAAACTGCTTGGACTACCGTGAACCTATTCCCTGTTTAAGACCTTTTTATTTATCTATACATATATGTGTATGACACCTAAGGAGAGGTACATGTATATAGAAATATAGAGGTATTATACCTTACAACCTAACCTACCATGTCATTTCTTTATCACAAAGTATAGCATAAAAATGACAAGCCACTTCCTCAAGCTGAATCTGAGCTGTCCTGCAAGACTAGACAAATGAGGCAAATGAGTCATGTTTTTTCTCTTTAAAAGATTCACTGCATCATACATATGACACACATGAAGTCTCCATTGTCCTCAGCAAGGAAAGTCTCAAATCAGCTGTCAATGCTCAGTTTCTACCCATACCACTGCTATGCCAGTGGGACTCAAATTCTCTGCAGCGTAACACCTAGCTAGCAGAAAAAGAAGTTATCCATATAGACAACCTGTCCTCAGACCCTATTCAACCTTCCATTTCATTAAGCCCAGGCCAATCTATTGTATATCACACAGATGTATATCATCCAGTCAGGATAGAGCCTTTTAAGTAGAATCAGGAAAATAGGGCATTTTAAAGGATTTCTTATTCCAACTTCATTATTAATTGTGTTCTCTCTAATACTTTTAGCATCCTGGTGACACTTTGGTGAATTTTAAGTGCCCAAGCCCAAAACTGAAATCCACAGCACTCTCTGGAAGTCCATAAACACTGCATTTCCACCCACGTGTCTAGCTGACCAAAGCTGTTTTGATGGTTATATCAGAGCTCCTACCATCTTGACAGGTCTCAGCAAAATATCTCCTGCCAAGTTCATCTGGGAATTGTAAAATAAGCAGACTATTTGTATCAGGAATCAGGAAAGGCTGTCCAGCCAAATACATGATAGAACAGGGAGCCCAAATGAAGAGCAAGGATTTATAATCAAATATCCACATGCGTCTAAGCCAGGAGGGACAAGACACTTCAGCTGGATACCCAGCCAAGCCTGCTGAGAGCTTATTAACCCCTTGCCCTGACCATACCAGATTTCCTGAAACCACACAGTGTTGCCGAGGCTCCAAAGCCTGGCAGGTGCATTAAGGCCACATCTCACACAAACTTAAAGCACAATGTTCAACCTAAAACACAGCAGCCACAGCAACTCCCAGTCAAAACCACAGGGGAGGTGGTGATTATTTTACATAGTACTCAAAGGGTTAAAGAATTCCCTCATAAATTAGGATAGGTAGTTCAGTTTGACCCTCAGCCTCAAAGCCATGTCTCACAGCTGTCAGTCACATCCTTGATGGCATGCTGTGAAGAAGGCTGCTGAAGGCTGCCACTGGGAAGGGAGCTGTTCCAGGCAAAGCGTAAGCAAAGGATCCTGTGAATTGTAGCCCCATGGCAGCACTATCTCAGCCCCTGATTCTAGGGCTCTTTCTATTTAAGTAAGTGTTTTAAAAAGACATTGGATACAACCAAGGTTTTTCAGACCAAGGGTTGGAAGCCAAGAATCCATTCTGCAAAGTGCAAAGTCACACAAAGTTGCAAAGAGACAATTTAACCTCCTGAGAGAGATGAGATTTCAGATACAAATAGATAAAAATTGGCTATAGCTATTTTGAGGCTCCAGCTGTGTTCCCAAACACAGATCCCCACTTGGGCCTAGCCTAACACAATTACTGAAACAAATATAGTTTCTCAGCTGATTGCTTCTTTCACACGTACGTGACCATCTGCTTATCATACCCATTTTTCGCCTTGTCACACATTTAGATTGTGCACCCCTTGGGAAGGAGCGCATTTCTATGTTTGCCTCTGCACAATATGGACCTAAACATGATTCAGGGTTTTAGTCCCCGTTAGAGTACAAGCTATTATATTTTATAGGATTAACAATTTTAAAAGACAGGAAATATAAACTGCAGTAACTTAAACACTAGACAGTGATGTAAGTTTGGGAAGACCAGATGTAAGGAATAAGCTCGGCTGAAGAGGAAATGAATGTTTTTATGCTACAAGCTATATTAGTTTTTCCTTTATGCAAACTGGCTAGTTATTCTGAGAGTTTTACCCTTTGCCCCACTCTTCCTTTTAATAATCAAAACTAAAACAAACATTTTGTATGGTAAATAATGGGGGTAGGGAAATGTTCTGTGACCTAGTGCTGTGAGTGATGAGGAACTAGTCAGAGACAATGCATTTCCTCTTAAATATTTTATAAATATTTAAAATCAATTGCAAAGAGCATAACAGGAAAAAAAGGACACATTCAGATCACCTCTAAGTTGTAGCCCATGTGCCCTCTACGGCACTCTACTACAGTAATAAGGGCCTCACAAAAAGGTCCACCTTCCCTGTGAACTGGCCTTACTTTCTCAGAGGTGTTTACAAAAAAGCCTACAGCTACCAGAGAGATTAGTCAGCAAATGAAACAGTACAAGAATGACTTCAAAACAGAGTGGAAATAGAAATCTATGATAAGAATAAAACATGGGACTTCATATACTGACTAATACTGTCAGGAAGCCACTATGGGTAAGTGGAAGATCTGGCTGACCTTACTGGCTTGGAAAGAAGGCCATTTTGAGGAGGAGCTAGTAAGACTTAACATAGCTATGCATATTAGTACATTTTTTGGAAGATCAGCTTAGGCAATAACCAACAGTTACAACTCAAAACAAAACACCTTTTGTAAAACTGATAGCAGCTACTTTTCATTACCTTCCCCTTCCACCAGCACACCCGCAAACAACAAGTGCAGCTGTGCTCAAGCTGAACTGGCAATCTCTGCCTTAAGACCTGCCTACCACTGCACCTTAGTTTGCTGCAAAACAGTTGCATGAAAAAGCAAGAAGGTGAAGGGGCAAGGTGGGAGCAGAACTGCCATCAGGATCCGATAAAAACACAACTAGATGCCTGAGGGCATGAGGAGAGGGCAACTCTAAAGAAGGGGAGCAGTTTCTGATGTTGCATTTGCATCAACTTAAATGCTCCCCATTCCAGGTAAAGTATTTACTCGTATGTAACAACTGGCAGGTATTGCCATTGCCAACTATACTGGTATAGCTTCTTGGTATGACAATTACACATATGTAAGATAATTAGCACATATTTTTCTAATATCAGCAGAATCAGGCTAAATCTGACCTTTTCTCAGCTCTCTGAGTGAGAATATGAATGTAAGCAGATATTTCCATTACTTTGAGCATCCTGACTGCCAGAGTCACTTCTCATCAGATTGTAGCCGGACATCACGCTGGCAGGATGCTCTTCCCCAGCGCTGAGAAATGCCACAGCACGCAACCACAATTAGAGGACATAATTGACTCCCGCACAGTAGACACACCTCTCAGCTAGAAGACTGAACTCTCCCTTGGAAGCTGTTATGAATAATCCAAAGATATAATATGCAGTTTGTACTATTTCATGTACATAGTAATTAGTGTTGACTGCTAACATTGTGATCCTGGGACAAAGAGCAAGGTAAGTGCAAATTTTTGTCAATTATTATTATTATTGCAAATTTCCTGGATAAACACTTAACACATGCATAAATTTTCAGATGACACCATGCACATAGAGGTTAAAATCATGATAACATTATTCCCACTGGTTATTTGGTGAGTAGGCCATAGTTTGGTGATTGCTGTACTGATGGTTCATCGGGCAAGCATAGTGTTTGTTATTTGGGTGTTTGATATTAAATCGATTTGCTCTGTAATCTCCTGAAAAGTGTGGGATTAAGCTAATTAGAAACAATTCTGTTTAAGCGTCACTTGGTTTGCTTTTCCCCTTGCTATGACAGCTCGCATACCTGTATCCTATCATGTATCACCTTGCTGAAGCAAAAACATGTTGTGATATCAGAGCTACTTCCTCGGTAACAAAAGAACTACTCTATGTCAGAATTCAAAGTGTCGAAGTTTATGAAGCCATAACTGAGCGAGTCCTATAAATTCCCAGATAACAAGCAACACATGCTTCTGAGGCATGAGAATCTCCATGTTTTGATACCTGCCCTGGTTAAAGCCACTTTTCTCCCTTAAAAAAACTATGAGTGTAAATTGCTTTCATGGCTTCACTGGGAAGAAGCATAAATTATACCCCTAAGTCCCTACACACAAAACCAACCCCAAAGTTCATGCCTTGAATAGCACACAGAATACATCAAATTCTTCCCTCACTGAAACAAACAGCCATTGTCTATACACAGTGTGTAATATCACCCAAAAGTTTGACACTTCAGTGACAGAAGCACATAAAAAATCAGGCCATTGCCTCAAATAGTGTACGATCCATGGGCTCAATTCAGCCTGGCCAGGGAGAAAAAAGGGGAAGAATCATCTTCAAATAAATACATAAATGTTCTTCTCAACAGCTGAAGATAGTGTAAGGATTATTTGCATTCATGCAATGACAACATTCATCTGTGAAAAACAGGGGATCAATTCAAAAAGGAACAAGCAGAGAGTGGCAATGAGAGTCAAACAGCAAAAGCTGACTGCCCTAAGTCACCACTGTAGTTACTGTGTGGCTGAAGAAGTTTTATACGAGTCTTTGATGGCTCCCTCTGTGTCAACTTCTCTTATCTTCACAGTTAGCTGTACTAGAGATGCGTGCAAACCGTTCAGTGGGCAAATAAGGCCACAGTGGAGAATAAAAGTGGCTGCTAGACCTGTGCAGCTCCCCAGCTTTGTTTGTAAAGTAAATGAAAAGAGCACATTTGAGGGGGAGGAGTAATGCGGGGAAGGACAGGCAATAACCTTGGCAATAACCTTGTGCTGGCAGGATAGCATTAGGCTCTTTCTGACAGACACTCTGACACTCCTTATTCCCAAATATAGAGCCTGCCTCTCTCAAAACTGGAGGATAAACCAAGCTGCACCAGGAAAAACACTTGCACAGTGCCCTTTTCTTGCAGAGCAATGCAGACAGCAGGGACTGCAGGGTGACTCAGTCAATCCGCAGGTCAGACTCCGTCAGCGGGACGACACAGCCAGGTATTCTCACTAGGGCTGGACTGCATGATGGGTGAAGCTTGACACTTCAGTGCTGCACTTTAAGAAAGTGTGAACAAAGAGACTAAAGTCAATTCACCTACAGAAAAGCAGACAAAAAGAACCCATGAGGTAGGACCCGCTTCCTATAAGGGAGCATATTATGGTATTTCTTCAGCTTACTTCATTTATTTTAGATTATATATGACAATTCAGTTGTTCCCTGAAACACTTTTGAAACAAATTTCCAGACTAAGAATCAGTGAGAAAAAAAGGAATATAGACAGCTGTCAGTCCAGCTTTAAGTATTGGTCTTAATGAAGAGCTAAGCACAGACTAGTTATCAACTTGTCGCCTCTGTTACAACTATGCTAAGATGAGAGTTGCCAAAGGCTCTAGACACTCCACATGGTTTTATTTTTCACAACTTTTTTGGCTGTCACCTACATGCTAAATGTGACTGTTCCAGCCAAATTGGGCTGTAACTTTCAGGTGCAAGAGTAGAGCTGATCTGGAGTTTTATGGGAAAGTAGTTTGTTTTCAGAAGACATTGTTCTGTCGGCTTCAAAGTTTCATCAGTGGTGTTAGTCTCCACAGAGCATTAGCAGGAAAGGATTCTGGGCTCAGAACAAGTGGTTTGGGTTCCCCCCCCCCCCTCTCTCTTTGGAGGCCCTCTGGCCACAGAATAGTGACTAAGGTCAGGGGAAAAAAACGCAGGATTTGAAGAGTTCTCTGTATTTTAAGCAAAGTGAGACAGTTCTTACAGATGATATTCACCCAAAAGCAGTGATCAGCCAGCACAGTGTGTGGCTAATGAAGTTATGTCCCTGCTCTTTCTTCCTTTACAACCTTTTCCCTGTTATCCTCTCTCTCCCTCTACCACAGGCTGGTGGTGTTTTCTACTGTATGTTTACTAGTTTCTAAATTTCTAAATATAGTTCTTCTCAGCTCTACCATCTGTCCCACAGTCTTTCCATGCTTCTTTTATATTATGTCATCCAGATCAATTGTTCCTCTGCCTCCACCCCTCAGTAACACATTGCACTTTCTTCCTCCAACCTAGACACACCTGACCCTTTCTCAGACATTGGCACATGCTGAGGACAGCCTCTGAAATCTTCTGAGGTGTGAATGCCTACTCAGCATAGAAGGCAAACCACACCCTCCCACTAGGAGAAGCTTGTCAGGTGCTAGAGTTCTCTAAGTTTATTCCCACCCCAAATTCTTTATATTCCCTCTGTACATATTTCTCTGCAGACATTTTCTCTTCCCACATTTGCTTCTGTGAATACGTCTCCTAGCTGGTTAGCATTTGGCATCTATATGAGACCTCACCAGCAAAAAAAACCCCACTAAGTAAATTGTGTTTGTGTTAGTAGTGAGGCAGCCAGGCTTAATTTTGATGAGTGAGGGTTTGTGTCCTTTGCAAAGAGACTGGTAGCTCAGGCCAGTACCCTGAGAATGGACAGGTTTCACTGAGGAATGCAAAGCACAGCAAGGAAGATGGTGAAGACGCTGGCAGGGTCTAGTCTGAAAGGTGCCTCTACTGGAAAACGTGAGCAGAAAGACGTGCCCCAGGAGATGCATCATTCAGGCTCAGCAGCCCAGGTAATACACCCATAGGGAAAAACTCCTTACTTTGTAATCTGGAGTGGGAATGGATGGAGGAGCGAGAAAAGCCAAAGAATCATAGAATCATAGAATCATTAAGGTTGGAAAAGACCTCTCAGGTCATCGAGTCCAACCGTGACTCAGCAAAAGCTCATAAAGCACCAGGGCATAGGGGAGGAAAAACCCAAACAAACAAAAAACTTAACTGGCTTATAAAAAGAGTGATGCAGATCAAATGTCAGCAAGCCAGAGTTTATCAATTTGATACTTACTAGAAAAACTATTTTAAGACTCTCTCCCCTCACCTTTCTGCCTCTGCTCCTGGAGGGGTTTTAAAAAAATAAAAAAAAAATCAAGACAGAAGAAAAAACACACCATGAACAAAAATAAGATTGGCCTTTTTCTGTTTCTATGTAAACTTCCAAGAATATCGAGAAAGGTTGTCAAACCATTTTTATTTCTCAAAAATGTTTGACCTTCCCTTTTCATGACATTATCTTTTGTTTGCCTTTTGTTTATTCATAACACAGCTACAGTTTAAATAAACAATAGAAGCTATTTTATTATATAATTTAAAATCAGATACGTTGTGTTTCTCAAATCTGATAAAGCAAAGCAGACTTCTCACATTGTGGCTTGTAATGCAAGGTTATATTTTTGGAATCAGACACTATTCTTGTTTTCCTCAGCAAGGTCCCACACTTGAAGAAAAGTCCCATTTCATTCTCTTAGCAGGTGACACCAAAAAAATATTTAACAGCCTCCCCTTTTTCAGCATTTGCTTTACTGATAGGATTGGTATTCTGCTCTCCTCAAATTAAGTCTAATTACTACCTCCTTAATAACCATAGTAGGATTTTTTCCAACTGGTTTTAAAATAGTTGCTCTTCTGTACAATTTTCTTTTAGAGGAAGAAAGTCACCCTTTCATGACATCAGGTCTTCCTGGTCTCTCTGTGAATACTCATTTAATACACTGCAAGGACATTATACCTAGACTATCTTTTGCATGGTCAGCTAAAGGTCTGCTGGGGTGGCTGGGGGAAACATGCATGGAGTTGGGCCTCTTCCATCTCTTTCCCTGAAGAGAAGTTATCATAACTTTAACTAAAGCAAGCACTGACACTGAATATGCAAACCACAAGGTTATCCTACTCTCTCATGCTGCAAGAATCAGATTATTTTGTAGAAACTGCTACAAGCTCAACCTCAGAGACACACTTTAGAAGATTCATAGAATAGAATCATAGAATCATTTAGGTTGGAAGAGATCTTTAAGATAATTGAGTCCAACTATAAAACTAACACTGCCAAGTCCACCACTAAACCATTTCCCTAAGCACCACATCTACATGTCTTTCAGATACCTCCAGGGATGGTGACTCAACCACTTCCCTGGGCAGCCTGTTCCAAGGCCTGACCACTCTTGCAGTAAAGAAATTTTTCCTAATGTCCAATCTAAACCTCCCTTGGCGCAACTTAAAGCCTATTGCTAGTTACTTGGGAAAAGAGACACCCACCTCGCTACAACCTCCCTTCAGGTAGTTGTAGAGTGCGATGAGGTCTCCCCTCAGCCTCCTCTTCTCCAGACTAAACAACCCCAGTTCCCTCAGCCGCTCCTCATAAGACTTGTGCTCCAGGCCCTTCACCAGCTTTGTTGCCCTTCTCTGGACACACGCCAGCACCTCCATGTCCTTCTTGTAGTGAGGGGCCCAAAACTGAACACAGTATTCAAGGTGTGGCCTCACCAGTGCCAAGTACAGGGAGACGATCACCTCCCTAGTCCTGCTGGCCACGCTATTCAGCAGCTACTCAAAGCTGGAAAGTGAAAATTCAAAATTAAGCAGAGTAAAAAAATTTTAAGTCTATGCCTCCCTCATTCCTCTCACCTGAACAGCTCTATTGCCTTCCTGTAAATGCTTCAAGTGTTCCAGTGCATGTCTAAAGAAAACCAAATCTGTACTTAACATTAACACTAGGTCATGCAGAAAGGAAATTAGAAAGGCAAAAGCCCAGCTAGAACGCAACCTGGCCACTGTTGTGAGAGACAACAAAAAATGCTTTTACAAGTATATTAATGACAAAAGGAGAGCCAAGGAAAATGTCCATCCTTTATTGGATGTGGGGGGGAACGTTGCCACTGAGGACGAGGATAAGGCTGAGGTACTCAACGCCTTCTTTGCCTCAGTCTTTAATAGTCAGAGCAGTTATCCTCAGGG